>CM024266.1:20171268-20247128 GCA_013621005.1 Aeschynomene evenia
GACAGTTCGTCATGAACTATAACATGAATGACTTTAATAAGACCTTGCCTGAATTGCTGAGCATGTTGAGAACAGCTGAGCAGAATATAAATAAAGGCAAAGGCAAGGCCATCTTGATGGTTCAAGGTGGAAAGGGCAAAAAGAAGCAAGGCAGCAAGCCCAAGGGCAAAGGCAAGGCAAAGGCAAGGGCAATGAAAAGCCCAAGTCGAAAGCCTTGAAGCCTAAGGGTGGTGTGTCTAAAGAGGGCACCTGCTTCCATTGCGGTGGGACCGGACATTGGAAGGAACTGTGCAAAATACCTGGAAGAATGCAAGAAGAACAAAGGAAGTGAGACTTCCGCTTCAGGTATATTTGTTATAGAAGTCAATTTATCTACTTCTGCATCATGGGTATTAGATACTGGATGTGGTTCTCATATTTGTACAAATAAACAGGTGCTAAATGAGAGTAGATCATTGACGAAGGGTGAAGTCGACCTACGAGTTGGAAATGGAGCAAGAGTTGCTGCATTAGCTGTAGGATCTTATGATTTGACTTTGCCCACTGGGCTTGTAATTCAGTTAGAGAACTGTTATTTCGTACCTTCCATTAGCAAAAACATCATTTCTATTTCCAGTTTGGATGAACTTGGTTTTAGTTTTATAATTAAGAACAAATGTTGTTCCATTTATTATGATGATGTGTTTTATGGTAGTGCACCTATGTTTAATGGACTTTATGTACTTGATCTCGAAAAGCCTATCTATAACATTAATACCAAGAGGTTCAAACCAAATGAATTGAACCCTTCTTACCTTGGCATTGTCGTTTAGGTCATATAAATGAGAAGCGCATTTCAAAACTCCATAGGATGGATTATTGGACTCATTTGATTATGATCATATGAGACATGTGAATCTTGTTTATTGGGAAAAATGACTAAGGCACCATTCACTCAAAAGGGTGAAAGGGCCACTGAGCTTTTGGGCCTTATACATACCGATGTATGTGGACCCATCAGTACCTTGGCCAGAGGTGGTTTCAGTACTTCATCACATTCACTGATGATTTCAGTAGATATGGATATGTGTATCTTATGAGACACAAATCGGAATCCTTTGAAAAGTTCAAAGAATTCAAGAATGAAGTAGAAAACCAACTTGGCAAGAGTATTAAAATCCTTCGATCAGATCGAGGAGGTGAATACTTGAGTCAAGAGTTTGATGACTATCTACGAGAGTGTGGGATACTATCCCAACTCACTCCTCCTGGAACGCCACAATGGAATGGTGTTTCTGAGAGAAGAAATCGAACATTGTTAGACATGGTTCGATCAATGATGAGTCATGCAAACCTTCCAAATTCTTTCTGGGGACATGCTGTCTTAACAGCAGCATTTACACTTAACCGTGTTCCAACCAAAACGGTAGAAAAGACCCATATGAGATGTGGACTGGTAAACTAGCCAGTGTGTCTTTTATGAAGATTTGGGGTTGTGAAGCTTATGTGAAACGTCAAGTCTATAATAAGCTTGAACCTAAATCTGAAAAGTGCTTCTTTGTGGGATATCCTAAAGAAACCAAGGATATTATTTCTACAACCAATCTGACAACAAAGTGTTTGTTGCACGAACTGGTGTATTCCTTGAGAAGGAATTCATTGGAACCAGTGGGAGGAAAGTAGAAATTGAAGAAATACTTCAACCACAAGAAGAGACTGAGGTGGAACAAGAGCAGAGCACACAAGTTGTTGTGGTACAACAACCTGCTCAAGTAACGCAAGAACCACGTAGGTCAGACAGAACACGTCACCCACCTGAGAGATATGGATTTCTCATGACTCAACAGGTGATGTGCTGCTCATAGATCAAGATGAGCCTGTCACCTATCAGGAGGCCATTACTGGGCCTGAATCTGAAAAGTGGCTAGAAGCCATGAAATCTGAAATGGATTCCATGTACACTAACGAGGTATGGACCTTGGTTGATCAACCTGAAGGGGTAAAACCCATAGGTTGCAAGTGGGTTTTCAAAAAGAAAACTGACATGGATGGTAATGTGATTACTTTTAAAGCAAGACTGGTTGCAAAGGGTTTCAAGCAAACTCATGGTATAGACTATGATGAAACCTTTTCACCTGTCGTAATGCTTAAGTCCATTCGGATTTTACTTGCTATCGCTGCATACTATGATTATGAGATATGGCAGATGGATGTCAAAACTGCTTTCCTTAATGGAAATCTCCTTGAGGATGTGTACATGACACAACCCGAAGGGTTTGACATTGGAGATAATACTGCAAAAGTATGCAAGTTACAGCGATCAATCTATGGATTGAAGCAAGCTTCTAGAAGTTGGAATCTTCGTTTTGACGAAACTGTAAGACAGTTTGGATTCGTCAAGAATGAAGATGAACCTTGTGTTTACAAGAAGGTTAGTGGGAGCACAGTTGCATTTCTGGTCTTGTATGTAGACGACATACTTCTCATTGGAAATGACATCCCCACATTACAGTCTATTAAGACTTGGCTTGGGAATTGTTTTTCGATGAAGGACTTGGGCGAAGCCACTTACATATTGGGTGTAAGGATCTATAGAGATAGATCAAATAGATTGCTTGGCCTGAGCCAGAGTACATACATAGATAAAGTGTTGAGACGCTTTAACATGCATGATTCAAAGAAAGGGTTCTTGCCTATGTCACATGGTGTGACACTCTCAAAGAATCAATGTCCCCTTTCACAAGCCGATAGAGATCGGATGAGTAAGATTCCATATGCTTCTGCAATTGGATCTATCATGTATGCTATGTTATGTACACGACCAGATGTCTCGTATGCTTTGAGCATGACGAGCAGATACCAGTCAGATCCCGGTGATAGTCACTGGACAGCCGTCAAGAATATCCTTAAATACTTGAGAAGAACTAAGGATTCATTCTTGGTATACGGCGGTGAGGAAGAGCTTGTTGTAAAAGGATACACTGACGCTAGCTTCCAAACCGATAAAGATGATTCCAAATCGCAATCAGGTTATGTGTTTTGTCTTAATGGCGGGGCTGTGAGCTGGAAAAGTTCAAAGCAGGAGACAGTCGCCGATTCTACTACAGAGGCCGAGTATATTGCTGCCAGTAATGCAGCAAAGGAGGCTGTTTGGATCAAAAAGTTCATTGCTAAGCTTGGTGTGGTTCCTTGCATCGAGGACCCAGTGGCTCTCTATTGCGACAACAATGGAGCCATTGCACAAGCTAAGGAACCCAGATCTCACCAGCGATCCAAACACATACTTAGGCGTTTTCATCTCATTCGAGAGATTATCGATAGAGGAGATGTGAAGATATGCAAAGTACCGACTGAAGATAACATCGCTGACCCACTGACCAAGCCCCTTCCTCAGCGGAAGCATGATGGGCATACTAGATCATTAGGCATTAGGGATATGCCAGATTGGCTCTAGTGCAAGTGGGAGACTGTTGGTGTATGCCCTAGAGGGCCAATCATAATTGCGTTTTTATGATGTTATGACATTTTATATTATATATTTATATATATATATATGAGGCATTTCATTCATTAATTGTTTATTTATTTTAATGAACATTATGAAGTCCTTAGAATGGAATTATTTAAATATTAAATATTAGGTACATGACCTAATAGTGAGAATCCATTCTTAAATGTCCCTAGTCGAGTATTACTGAACCAACAGGACAACAGTAATGCATTGAGGCTAGTATGTGTATGGACTGATAACCTTTTCTCACAGGTTATGGATATGTGATATCAAATCTACACATAGTATAATTGTAGTATACTGGATTGACCCGCCATGAGAACATCACATGGATCGTAACGTGAATGTCATAGATGATTCTCATAGTGATGATGGTACATGTGATCCTTCGACTTGAAGTTATTGCAATCCGCTACATGAGAAACTGTATGTTTTAATATCGTCAAACGTTATCCGTAACAGGATAATTATAAAGTCGATTATTGGATATATCGCGAATCATGTATGCAGATGTGAGTAACGTAGATAGGATTTGTCCCTCTCACATTACGAGAGATATATCTGTGGGCCCCTTGATGAGTAGGACTGAGTAAATGCATGGTCGTGCTGAAATGAATTAATGTGTGACATTAATCTCATTTAATTTTATCAGTCTACTCGGTAATCAAGAAACTAATGATTTGACTATACAAGATGACTAATTCCATGCTTGTGTTAAATCTAGATATTTGGACAAAGGGATTGAAATGTACAATAACATCGATCACGTAAAGGTTATGTCAAACCGTTGACTTTCTTATAACTTGGGTAACAGTGATGTGTTGCTAGATACCGCTCATTGTTTATATTATTAAATAGTATTTAATAATATTGCCAACGCTATGAGAACCTATAGGGTCACACACTAAAGCAGTTTTTAAATTGATGCTTAATTAGATTAAATTAGTGTGACTAATTTAATTGTATTGGGCTAACATCAGATGAGCCTAATAAGACACAAACTAGGTTTAGGTTTTCTATGAGATGAGAGTGGAGTGTTGGCTATAAATAGCAACACATATGAGCCTAGCCTTACACACAAGAATTTTGAATTCACACTCTCTCACTCAGAGAAAGCTAATCCTTGTTTTCTCTGAAATTCACTACTAGCATAGAGAGTCTCAGAGGAGCATCAAGGTGGACGTGTGACGGCCACAGCTGCTGTGTGGACTTCTAAAGGCCGCCGCTGCTACTGCGTCGGAAGGATTGACATAGCTCATTTCGTGTAGCTGTCACGCTTCAACAGGTAAATCAAATATGATTTATGATATTTCACAAGGGTCTATGGGAGGGAATTGCATGTAAAATTTTTGTTTTCCGCTGCTTCTATATGCATGATTTCCCAACATATATTCCCTGTAAGACATTAATAATGGCAAAGTCGTCAAAAGGGACGCAAAGACAAAGTTACTGTTATAATAAAACACTCCCGTCTTTGGATACTGATGGGGTTGTAAACCAAGGGATGACAACCTTGATGAATAGCCTCATTGGTAAAAGAAGACGGTACCCCCTCTCCCCATAGTATAGGATGAGCTCATGCCTAGGGGCCGGTGATGTGGAGGAATACAGGAGGGCGGGCAGTGCCAAAGATTGATTAATGCAAGATAAAGTTGTTTGGCTAAATTTATTATGTTATCTTATGAGTTATCAATTGTATATGTATAAGGGCATTAATACACTACACCAAGACTTTATTTATTTATGCCATATTGACTGCTTAATTAAAATGGATAAGACGCACTTAGGTAAGACGTTCCGGGAAAAGATTTCTTTTAAACTAATACCTGAATTGAATGCATTCATATTTCACCCATTTCTTAATTAAACCCGGGGCGGCTTCCTCTACTGAGTCACTTCCCAGTGCTCACCCTATGTTTTTCCCCCATATTATAGAGGAGCAGATAGAGCAGGACCATGGAGCTAGCGAGGAGCAGACCCAGCCTTAGTTTTATTTTTCAGTCTTCCGCTTTATAGACCTATATACATTGATTTGCATTTCAGTTATGGATTCATTTCAGTTGTTTGAGTTATTTATTTTAAGGCCGGACCTATGTTAGCCGGCAGCTATTTATTTGATATGTATTTATAGTGGAGTCTCATAAGTCATTGCCTTTGGCTTATGGGATAAAGCCTAATATTTATTCTTTGTGTGTTCATTGGTTGTTGGGAGTTATTTATTTGATAGACTATTCAGTTTATATCTTGGCATGGCTTATTATTTATCGACTATGTATTCCGCAAAGCCCTTATTTTTATACCGTAAACGAATTGCGAAAATTTTACTCCCGTCTATTTTCCGCATATTTATTTTAAAGTAAAGAGTAAAACATGATAACAGAAGGTGACCCTTATGAAATAGCCTAAAATGACTTAAGCATTAAAGGCTACCTAGTAGGGGGTTACAATTATCGACGGATGGATTAAAACCATCCGTTGATAATCCGGGAATATGAGGAGACAGCGTCTCCTTTTTCCTCATTTCGCGAACTGCTCTCTCTCTCTTCTCCGCTCTCTCTCTCTCCGCCGCAAAAACGGCAATTTTCGTCGCCGTCCGCCGCCCATTCGACCATTGGGAAGTGCCAACAGGTTAGTCTCTCTCTACTCAATTTTAATCGGTTTACAATTTTTGTTTGAGGTCTCTAATGAGAACTCATTGTTTGTAGCTTTGTCCACCGCCCTCAGCCGCCCACCGCCGCTCACGGACTGCCGCCCGCCGCCCACCGCAGTATCTCTCCTTGGTCTTCAATTAGGTTTTTTTTTCTTAATTTTTTTAGTATTTTTCATATTTTTATATATTTTGTTGATTTTTTTTTTACTTTTTCTATTTAAAAATATTAATATATTTTTCTGTTTATAATTTTATAATATTCTAAAATTAAATTTTTTCATTTATAATTTTATAAAAAAAAGTTTTAAAAAACTGTTTATAAAACAAATTTTAAAACTGTTTTTTAAAAATTATATTAAATAGTTTACAAAAAATATTTTTAAAAAAAGTTTTAAATTCTGTAAATAAAAAAATAAAGTTTTTAAAAATGTGTTTTTGAAAAATAAGTTTTTGTAAAAACAGTTTTAAAATAATCATAGTTTGTAAACTTTTAAAAAAAGATAGATTTAACAAACTTATATGTTATTTAAAGTATGTAATTTTTCAATAACAAATATATTATTTAAATGAGATATATGAGAGCACAATTGTTGATATATTCCGGTGATTGGAGCTTACGGTTGGAGCTTACGATTTTTAAGAGCTTACGTTTATATTTGGTATGTTTATTTATTAATTTTAATGATATGATTGTGTTGTTACTGTTGCAAAACCTTAGGGTAGATGACTTAGTCTGAGACCGGTCCTTGAACTCCGGCAATACTGGTTGATTGATTTTCTTAATATTTGTGAGCTGACAAAATTTTGTGAAGTTAAAATTTAGAAAAATTAAATAATTGTTGTTAAGTTATCCAAAATTAAGGGAAACTATGTCGAAATTTTATTTGAGTTAAGATTTAACAAACTTGTAAAAATCATTAGTGTCGTATTAATGGTGAGATTAGATTAACTAAAAAACCGTTATTAATTACTCATAGTTAAACTTCTCATTTTAGGATTCTCCAATAATTCAAGGGCAATGTCATCAACAAATGAATGAAAAATAACTTGTCAGTGGCAGTTAGGATGTTGTCTATCAAGTCTGAGGCAAACCAGAGTCAAATACTTTAATGAATGAAAAATAACTTGTATTGTTGTGATTAGAAGATATGATGGATGATAGAGGTAGAGGCAGAGGCAGAGGAGATCGAGGGCATAGAAAGGCAGACGATGATGATGGTGACGATGATAGGATTAATTTTGTATGATTTTTTATATGTTTTGTTTTGGATGTTCAGACATTATGTTTTTACTTTTATATAGTGTTTGGATTTTATGTAATTTGTAAATATTGTTATACAGATATATGATTTTTCATTATGGTTTTGTTTATCGATATTATTTTTTATTTTGTTATAAATATTGATTTAGTTTAATTATTATTGATTTGATTTCATTATGGATTAATATTTTTACAAATTAAAAAAAATTAATTTTAGGTATTTTTTTAAAAAAAATTATATTTTTCTTATTATCGACGGACACGTCCCTCGATAATAAATAATTTTGTTTTTTTGAAAAAATAATTTATCGACGGATAGGCATCCGTCGATAATTATTTTTTAATTTTATATTTTAAAAAAAGCTTTATCGTGAGATATATCCGTCGATACATCCCTCGATAAGTTCGACGGATATCAACGGATATATCCTTCGATAATGTATCGACGGATTTTTCAAAGATATCCGTCGATAGAAGTTTTCCGACCATCAGCACATCGTGAGCGACTATTTGTCGATACATCCGTCGATAAACTTCTTTATCGACGGATACATCTGTCGATAATACGTTGGTTTCTAGTAGTGAGATGCTTGGAAATAGTGTATAAGACTTTAGAAACTAGTGTAATATGTGATATTTTAGAAGCTTTATTTTATTTTCTAGAGATTGTATTAGGTGTTGTATCTTTGTAAAAGTTCAATTGTATACACATTTGTAATACATTCAGAAGCATCTAAGTGGTCATCAAAAAGCATGAAGCTGATTCGAAAATGGCGGCATTAGAAAGGTTTTTTCAGAAAGCACATTAAGATTCAAAATCCTAAAATGGCTCAGAAACCTGAAACAGTTCAAAAACCTGAAGCATTTTTAAAACGTGTTTTATTTGTTTATTTACTTCAAGAGCACGTGTGATGAAATGTTGATACAAATCTTGCTATTGGTAGTTAATCTAGTTAGTGGTGACAGCTAGATTATTTTGTTTTTTCATCTCTATATAAAGAGGTGATGGCTAGTGAAATTGAAAAAAAGATATACACATAAGTGAAAAATACACGAGCTGAAAAAAAAGTCTCAGAGAGAAAATTCCAGAGAGAAAAGAAAAGAAATAGAAAATGCTTTGAAAGAAAAGATTCAAACTCAAGAAAAGAGAAGAAAATAATATGCTGAAAAAGCTTTGAAAAGAGTTTGAAGAATATGTTCCGAAGATAATTCAGAAACAAGGAAAGAAGAAGAAACATCGAAACATTTATCACTGACGAATTCAGAATCAAGATTACTGAAAAGTCCTTGAGAGGATATCAAGGCAAGAAAATCTTCGAAGAGAGTACATCTTTGGAGTGGAGAAAAATCTTCAAGGAGGGGACATCCTTGAAGTGGAAAATCTTCAAAAAGGGGTAGATTTCTGGAGTAAAAATCTTCAATAAGGGGATTTCTTGGAGTGGAAGAAATCTGGGAATGTTTACAAATCATATCTAGATTGTAATATGTGGTTTTTTATTTCTGATAGTGGAACTCGATCCAAAAAGAATTGAAGAACTGAATGTAGGCTTTATTGGTCGAACTAGTATAAAAACCGGGTTTTAAATTCTCTTACCTCAATCTCTTACATACATAATTTGCATTGTTGATCATTGTTTAATTGTTGATTGAATATCTGATTAAATAAAATTGATCATAACAAGTGATAACAAGGAAAGGTAAAAACAGATGATGATTTCTTATTCATAAAGATTCAAAGAAATAGTTGTTTAATAATATTTTTGAAATAAAGATTGTTGAATATTGTTAAGTGTTGTTTGATTAACTAGAATCTATAATAAGTTGATCCAAAGAAAGGTGTTTTGATTGATTAAACAAAGAATTTATGAGAATAGTGACAAATCGAGTTTATAGAAAAACAAGATTCAGAAACTATATTCGTAACAATTCTGAATAATTGAAATCTTATATTCTGATTGAAATAAGTGTTGAATAGATTTAACAGTGTTTAATTTTTTAAAGATTGTTTTGAAACATCAGAGCTTAACATCAGGAGGTTGCAAGTTCAGAAACAGAACTAAGTTCTGAAATAGTTTCTAAAGGGAATTTTGAAGAATATTTCTGAATAATTTTTGGATGAGTTTCTGAAGAATTAAATATGAAATATATTGTTTTAGAAGTTCAGAAAGCTTGAAATCAAGAAATTTGTTATTGATGTTTTAGGTTAAGTGTTTGTGATTAATAAATCCGCTGTACATTGTATTTGAGATTTGTTAATTTCTTATACATATTCTGAATCACAAATTATCTTGATATATTTTGTTTGAAACTAACTTTTCAACAAGTTCAAAAGGTTTGGTTGATTTGATAATTTCAGAAAATTATATTAGGCATCAAGAACTGAGAAAGTTAAAGAAATTGTCGCAACCAATTAACCCCTCTCTTGGGTTGTGAAGCATTAAGCTTGAAGTAATCATATTAACCCCTCTCTTGGGTTGTGAAGCATTAAGCTTGAAGTAATCATATCTTGCACCACCACCAACATGTACATTATAATCAGCTACAATCAGCCACAATCCTTACAGGTAAAAAATATTCAAATAAACAAAATAAAAAAAATCAGATCAAATAAATAAAAAAACCCAAACAAATAATAGAAAAAATAACTTAATGACAATTAAAAATCCACTAAATAATTAAATAAATTCATTATAAGTGTGTTGAGAATGGAAAAATATCATAAAATACATTATTTTTTTCCTAAAGGTAGCACCTCTATCACTAAATTGTCATTAAAACAATACAAATTAATACTAAAAATGGATCAAATGCATTATTTAGTCAAATTTTAGCTGTTATTAAATCAATATTTTTATTATTTGGTTGAATTTTTTAGCTGTTGTCATACACTTACCAACATAATCATAAAAATTATCAGTCAATATAATATTTTATCTTTATCATTTATTGTGTTTTTTCTGTCACACATCCATAAATAAAACAACTAATTAACTATTCGATTGTAATAATTCAATATTTCAGTTTAATATTTTCACATTTTTTATTTTTTACAAAAAAACATACTACAATAAAATGATAATAGAAAATAATTATTTCAAATTTAAAATAAATCAATCGAATAATTTTTTGTCTTTTAATAACATTTCTACGTACCCAACAATGGCTTAATCATAACCATTACATGCACTCCCACTTACTAACATATTATGATGTCTTTTGGTTTGTGATGCAACACTAATGAGATTTGAGAAGTTGAAACTTTGTAACTTCATCTTTTGTTCCGTAGCAAAATGTAAAATCATGGTTGAATTAATTTATAAGATTCTAAGAAAAGCAATAACATTATCAAAACAAAAAGTTACTCTTAATAATCTTGCTCATCAAAATGTTCATGACAAATTGAATAAAACGATATAATATAATTGATATGTAAGGAGAAAATCTTGTAATGAAGCTGAGAAATATCCAATTTCATAATTATTTTTTATTATTATTTTATTGTGATAAAAATTAATATGTTTTTTTGTAAAAAATAAAAAATGTGGAAATATTAAATATAAATATTGAAATATTACAATTGAATAGTTAGTTGTTTTAATTATGGATATGTGACAGAAAAAATACAATAGGTGATAAAAATAAACTATTATATTGACTGATAATTTTTACGATTATACTGATAAGTATGTGACAACATAGCTGGTAACTTTTTCCAATTGCTAGTAGATATGTATCATATGGAGGTGGTGATAAGTAACGGGGTCTTGTCCCTATGAGAATCCTCAACTGTGCAATGGTACATTTCACCAAATGTACCATAATTCTCCCCTTAATAATTAGGGACATGGCCGTTGGACATTATTACTTTTCTATAAAAGCTGTGATTTGCTCTGATTGCATTTTGTTGATCCAAATTCAAACATTAGCGACAAATCCCACTAAATTTAGCACAAAATATTTGTTAAAATGGTATTACACGTTTAAGTCAATTTAACATAATATTTCCATAAAAACAATTAAATAATATTATTCAGAAAAATATTTATTATACAATACAAATACTTATAACAGCTGAGATTGATTTAAAATTCAATAGTAAAAATAAAAGTTATATAATTATTACAAGTATTTATTTTATATGTGCAATATTTTATTGTTTGGTGCTGAATTTTGGATCATCAATGAAGTTTTTTTTTCAATCTTATTTCTTTTATTCTTTTGAGTTTATGCCTTTGAATTTGATGAGTGTAGACATCCATTTTAAATATTACTATTCATATTTTTATGATGTGAAAGCCCACACGTAATCTTACAACTTACCACAATTAATTAATTTTTTTTGAAAAAGAAATCAATTACTGTAAAGAAATATAATAGCAACACAATAAATCAATAACGGCCAAAAACGAGAAAATAAAGAAAGAAATAAAATAATAAAGAAACTAGACGTTAGAGGGAGAAAGTTTAGTCCTAATAGTAATTCAGTATTTGTGGACCAAATGCATATAGCATGGGATCCATCCAAAAATAATAATAATAAAAGTGTTATTATTTTTATAATAAAAAAATTAGTCAAAATCAATTAATACAAGAATTTTGAGTCACAATTATTCAACTAATTAAAAACTAATTTTATATAAAGAAGATTTAAAAATTAACTATTTTTTTGTGTTCACACTCATTTAGATAGTTGTTTTTTGAATTCTAAAAAGTAAACTAAAAAATTATAAAAATAAATAAATAAAAAATAATCACTTCTAAATATAAAACATTATATTTTTTTTTTACCTCCACATCTTTCATATTATTTTTTTAATATTTATTTTATTTTTTATCTATTTTTATAAAAAATAAAAAAATAATATAACTAAAAAAAATAAAAATAAAAAAATACTTGACCAATATGAAGTGCCTCAGAAGACCTAGTAATAATAAAATGGAAAAGTATATACAAAAATTGCTTTTACAATAAGATAAAGGAGATTGCAAAAAATAACTATTCTTTTAATGTCCACATTCATTTATATAGTTATTTTTTTAATTTTAAAATTAAAATTAAAAAATATAAAAATAAAATAAATATAAAAGATAATCATGTTTACTTTTACCAATATATTAATTTTTACTATTTATTTTATTTTTTCTTTAATTTTATAGAAAAATTAAAAACAAAATAATATAACTCAATAAAAAATTAAATATGAGACTTTGACAGGTACAAAATACCCAACAAGACGATAATATTCATAAGCAAAGATGTATCGAAAAAAATATTCATAAGCAGAGGAAAAGTATATGGATGGATGGATGGAGCCTAGTAGTTCAATAAATGCTATAAAAACAAAAAAATAATAAAAAAATAAAAATTTCATAACGTTAACTTAAGAAGTTTCAATTCTTTCCCCCCACAATTTGGGCCGTTTCTTCTGAAATCACACAATTCTGAATACTCCTTAAGCACCAGTTTGGTGCGTCACTCTGGTGAAAGTGCTTAATAGTGAGATAGAGAAGCAAACGGGATTTTGTTAACTGCTTTTCGCCTTTGCGTTATGGCTGAATCTGCTTGTCTCTTGCGTTCCTTCTCCACTCCCGCTGAATCTTCCGGCGCAGCTCAAGAGGTGAGTGTTTTATTTTTTATGGTCTCAAAATTTCGAAATTCACACCCTTCGTTCTGTTTTTGAGATGAGAGGTTGCAAGTGTCTGTAACTGCAACTTCTTTTTTGGATTGGTTTGGTTTGTTTCTTGTTTTTTCATTGTTATGGAATATTAGGTTTTTTTTTTTTTTTAGAATGCGGGCTTTTCTGATTTCTCGACAATGACCGCTTTCTGCTACACTAATTCAAGCGATTCTGTTATAGGGTTACTGTAAAAATTGGCTATATATTTTCTTAGAGTGAACTTCGTAGATTTTGAGGCTTCATTAGTCATTGCCTTCGTATTGTTATGCTTTAGTCATGGTTTCCGTTGCTGAATTTCTGGATTTTTCTCTTGTCTCTTCTCACGTTGTTGTCGTTGATGATAGGAGCCAAAGGACATGGGTTTCAATGTCACTGGTAAATCCATTGATGTTGTTGAACTATTTTATAATGGATATTCTTTCTCCCGCAACTGTTGTGTGTTTGGTTTTGTATTTGTAGAATTAATTCTAGATAGAATTGTTTCGGTTATAATTAATTTGGATAGAGGGATTTATGCTTGGTAATTCGTCTAGAAATAATATTAATTTGACTGAAAGCAAGAAATTTCCACTTCCTAGAATTGATTGTGATATCTAGAAACCGAACGGCATTAAAATCCTCCAAAATTAATTTTGATTCTTCAAAATCTATTCTAGTGGTCCAAACTTAGCTAGAAAATTTGGTATTTTCTAATCTAGAGTTCAGTTTGTGATGACTTTCTATACTTAACAGTATTTATTTTAATTTTTTTATTTGAAATTGCAGGGCAATCCCATGCGTGTGCTGGGAGAATCTATATCTTTTGGGAGGTTTTTGACAGAAAATCTGGATTGGGAGAAATGGTCAGCTTTCTCGCACAATCGCTATGTGGAGGAAGCCGAGAAATATTCCAAACCAGGTTCTGTTGCTGCGAAGAAAGCCTACTTTGAGGCCCATTACAAGAGAAAGGCTGCGGAGAAAGCCACTGCCTTGGTCAAAGAACTGAATGCTGAAGCTGGTGGAACATTTGATTCAGAAACACGGGAAGCAAATCATGCCGACTCAGCCATCATGGCGAAGTCTGTGGCCGATGACATTGTGACTGCCAATGTACAACAGGATGAAGATGCTGCTGTCTACCAAGTTGTTGATTGTGCTGACGCAAACCAACACACGTGTGATATTGGACAAAGTGATATAGACATTTCTTATGTGGAAGAAGTAGGGGACGTGCAACATCCTTGCACCAATGAAAGTGTTAATGTTGAAAGTTGTATCATTAGAGATGATTCAAACCAATTTGATCATGTTGAACCCCATAAAATTATCGATTTCCCAGGAGTAGAGAAGATGCCTGATCCTGTAAGCCTTGTGTTTATGTGCAATTTTGTTCTATTTATTCAGATGAGTACATTTGTGACTATGGCAGCACTAAACATTTATCCAACTGTTGCTGCAGGGTGTTGTTGTTCATGAAGTTTTGCCTTCTCCAAAATTATCAACTAAAACTAGGGCTGCCAAGCTTCTTCATTCTCTTAATGAAAGGAAGGCTGTTGCAGCTTTACCACCCAGAAGTGGCATCAATCAGAAGTCTTCCAGAGTCTCAGGTGAGAATCGGAGATTACCTGCACGGTCACTCCACTTGTCAATCAATATTCCCTCAGGAAGTGCTGAAACAAGGAAAACAGCTGCTGCATCAGCACAATCCAAAAGTCGCATAAGCAGTGTTTCTAAAAGTAAGAAGCCTGTTGAAGGTTCAATTGAGAAGAAGCAAGTTAGTGCTCACTCTCTATACATGTCGGTTAATCTTCCGTCTGGTGCCGGTGAAACAAGCAAAATAGCTACTGCAGTTTCTGTTAAACCCAGAAATGTAATAAAGCATGAATCGAAAAGTACTAGGTCTGTTGAAGACTCAGTTAAGAAGACACCAGCTACACGGTCACTCCATATGTCAATCAATCTCCCTTCTTGCCTTGCTGAAACAAGAAAAATGGCTTCAGTGCATGAACATAACAGAATGGAAAAGAATCATTCTAATTTGCCCAATATTTCCTTAGATCATCCAGTTGCGTCTCAGACAACAACGAAGGTACTTAATTGTCATTTTTTCTTTGTATCTACATTAATATCAATGGTTTTTCCTTAGAATAGAATTTACACTTGTCATTTGTCGAAATGCCACTTAAATTTGCTGATTACTGATGTGATTTTTCTCCACTCCCCTGTAGGCATCTTATGGTTTGCTGAATCAAGCTTCAGAAAATCCCCTTTCTCAGGGAAGAAGGTATTTTTTCTTCTGAACCCTTTTTTTATGTGGTAGAATATCCTCCTAATGAGCTTTTGGTGGTGGTGCATGCATGACTAGAAATTTTCACTGACAAGATAGTATTTGCCTGTCTCAGGAGTGAAAGGTTACTTAACAAGTCTCTGTATGGAGGTGTCACTGCAAATGCAAAACTTTCGTCCATTTCTTCAGGGTAAGAACATTTTACTAGTCGTTAATGTTGTTTGATGTGCACTTTGTGGACTGCTATTTTTTGGTGATTCTCTGGTTGCTAGCTGCTTCTAGGAACAACTTTTCCTAATAAGCACGCACTGCTAGGTGTACTTTGTGCATGTGTTTCAAATTTTAAACTCAAATTGATAACCTAAAACATCTGTTCATTTTACGATCAAGGCAATGTGGAGGTCTTATTTATATTTTTTTCTTTGTTCATAAATTTTGTAACAGTTGCTCAAGAAGCAATCCTCGACCCCCTACCACATCATCACCATTTAGATTCAGAAGTGAAGAAAGAGCCGTAAAACGCAAAGAGGCATGTTCTTATCTTTGTACTATACTCATTCAGTGCATTTTTTTGGCAGCACAACTACGATCATACTTACATTTCCATTTGTGTTTCAGTATCTTCAGAGAATTGATGAAATTAAAAACAAGGAAGCTGAGACAGTTCAGCAGCAAAGGACATCCAAGGTGAATAATAATTTTAGTGTTACTGCTGGTACAATGTTTCTAATGTGGTGCATAACAAAACTAGTACTGGTTCATTAGAGTAGCCATAAGCCCATTACAGATCTAATGCAAAACTATTAGTTGTTAATTAAAGCCACAAAGATAGCTGGAAGTACTGAATTTGATCTGGCATATAATATAAGCAATAATGCCATATTTTCCCTCAATTATGTGTTGTTTGTCCTCAGTGGCACTATGCTTTACACAAACTATCTGCGGCACTTCTTTGTTTTTCCTTGAAGAAGTTGATTGATGTATAACTATTAATGGCTTTTGAGTTAACATCTTTAATTTAATCTTATTGCAGGACAAAATAGAGAATGATCACAAGAAGCTGCGGCAGAGCAGTGTCTTTAAATCCAAGCTAGATGAGGGCAGGAATGCTGGTTCATATTCACCAAGAAATCCGATCAGAAAGGTATACTTGCTTGTTACTTCTGATTTTGACAATGACGCAACCAAATGATACATTACAGCAGCAATAAATGCCCTTTTGTTGATCCATCTAGATACTTCTGTTGATCATTAATTTTGTACCTAAAACTTGATATTGTCTTTCACTCTGGGACTTGTTCCTATTCTAATCTTCCAATCTTATTTTGTTATCAGACCTCACTTACACAGCTTCAGTCACCAAAGTTTGGCAGGAAGGTAAATTCAGGCACTGACCAAGACAAAAACTTACCAAAATCACGGAAACCTCCAATCAGCACCAATAATTCCAAACGCATTACAGAAAAAGTTAACCGAACAGCAAGGCAGTCAGTTACTTCATTATCAAACATTACACGAGAAAATGCTTCTCCAAATATTCAGCATTGAGAACATGGAAACGTGTAACTAGCCTGTGTTTGAAGAACAAGCTGTACAAGGCCATAGATTGAGAAAGGATTAGGGAAGCTTATATTCGGATGTGTATTTCACATTTTGAAGTAAAATTTTGTATTTGTAGTCCTATTCTTCTAGTTATATCCAGACATACATCATTAAGTTTTGACCAAGGAGTATCTCAGTTAGAAATTATAGTCTGTAATTAAGGTGTAGGTAAAGAGGGGCTTGTATATCTGGTTGCGTGCGTGCTTTCATTTGTGTGGTACGGTAAAAGAATAATATTATCTGTACACTAATTTTTTTAGTAATCTACGGAACTTTTATATGTTATATATTTTTAATTTTTAAAAATTTAAATTATATAAATTTTATTATTTATTTCATGTGCTCACTTTATCTCTCCCTTTCCCCTGGGTCAGTGTTTTCTTCTTTCTTTCTTTGCTTCTTCTTCGTAATCCTGCGTTGCCGCTTCTGCCTCCTCCTCTTCTTCTTTTTTCTTTTTTTATTCTCTCTCTCTTTTTTTTTTTTTTATCATAGGTTTGTTGATGCTTCTTAGTATTCTTCTTACTTTTTTTTTTCTCTTTTCCTCTCAAATTTTGCTACATGTATCATGAAAATCTATGTCATCGTATGTCCTTCTTATAAAAGAGTAAAAGACTAATATGACGCTAAATCTAATATGCGTGTATTGTTCAAACGAAAATTGTTTATGTATATTTGATGTGTATATTTTTGTATTTTATTGTGTGCAATTGTATGTGTTTGGTGTGTACATTTGTCTATGATTGGTGTGTGTATTTCTGTATATTTTGTATATGTCTCTGGTATGTTTGATGTGTGTATTTCTGTACGTTTGCTATGTGCAATATGGTATTTTTAGTGGGTGCATTTTTTGTATGTTTGATGTGTGCAATTAGACCATTCAAGTAAAAAATTTAAAATAATTTATCTTTCATTTTAATTCATTAGTTTTTTAACGTAACTCACCATTTTTTTTCTATTTAATTTGATTTTATTATATATTTTTCAATATATTTTCTCTTTGTGATATTAAATACTTCTAATTTAAAAGAAAAAGTGATTTGGAAGGTCAATAATTACTTATCTCTTTGATTAAAAAAATTATAGTTTCGCACACATATCAAACATGAAGAAATGAACACACCAAATATACACAATTGCACATATCAAAACATACAAAAATGCACACACCAAACATTCATAACTGCACACACCAAAACATGTAGAATTGCACACACACAAAATGCATAAATAATTTTAGTGTGTAATATGCGTAGTGTGTAACACCCTAATAATTAATCCTCCATGCTATAGTCATTTCGGACTAATTACTCAAGTGTCACTCTTGAACATCATAGCACGTGATACCTTTTTAAAATAATTACTATGAAAATATGTGGGAATAAATTTCGCAAATATCATATTTTAAAAATAGGGGCAACGTCATACATATAGTCGTCATAATACGTCATGCATCAATATCATATAATAGAGTACATGCAGTTTTAACATATTACAAATAAGTCTCCCACATCACACCATCACAAATATCCATAGTAATACCATAATTAATACATCAACATAAGTAGTTCCCGCTAACATAGGTCCGGTCTTGACATAACATGCATAAACAAGCAAAACTAAAACAACTAGCGGATACTCAGAGGCCTCCGTCATCAAGCCCACCTGGCGCCTTCGGGTCTAGCTCTGTTTGTTCACCTAAAATGTTTATCCACAGATAGGGTGAGCAACCAAAAGTCACTCAGTAGGGGAAGCCACCTCGGGTTTATTAAGAAAAAGTGTAACATGCCATTTTTCAATTCAGGTATGAGTTCGCAAATAATAATAGTTCCCGAAGTGTCTTGCCTAGGTGTGTCTTGCTCATTTTATACATATACATATACATATACATGCACTATCACATACCTTACATGTATAGCCATATCCCTATGTTGTGCACTAAGTGTACCTAATCACACATACATAACATAACATAAAGTATCATCATCATCATCGTCGTCATCATCATTGTTCTCATTCTTTATTTCTCTTTATCTGTAACATTATAAATCTTTTGGCACTACCCACCCTCTGTAACATATCCTCCACTTCACCGACCCCTAGGCATGAGCTCATCCTAAACATATTGGGGAGAGGGGGGATTCACCTTCCCTGAGTGATAGAGTTGCATGTCGAGGTTGTCACCCCTTCCGTAGCAACACTACCACATGTCGAAGGCTACTGTGTTTTAACATATACTTTAACTTTCTCTGTGCGCCACCCGGTGACGTCCTTGTTCTTGTAATATAATCTTTAACATCAATCCCATTTGGGATCATAACCATTCTTTACTCATAAACATATTAACATCATGAACGTCATACATACATCATCATAACAGCATCAAACATCAACAAATATCATCATTGTCATAATTTCATCAAACATTAATTAACATTAATCATGTAATCATTCATATACTATCATGACTTCATAATTCCAGAATACATTATGATAATCACAAACTCATTTCAAAATTTCTATCATGACATAATCATCATCAAATTAAAAAACCCAATCAATTGCAGATTTTGGGACAGATTCAATATGGTTTACCAATAAAATCACCATAATTATAAAATAACCAATCTGACCTCCATATTTTTATGAGATAAACTATACTGATCATTACAACATCTCCAACAAACAAAACTCAAAAATAATTTATACAGAGAGAGAAATAAATCTCGCAATAATGCTCATTACAAAGAATTCAGCACTGCACTTTCAGATTAAAACTTATCTTTACATATTTTTCTGTATTAATCTAGAAGGTATTTGATTCTGAAAATTTTCATCAAACATCTTATATATCTTAGCTTTCCAACAAATTTAATTTCACTAAATTTCATTTAGTATATTTTTAATTATGAATTTTTGAACACTGACTGCTTAGTTTAAGAGCCTGATTCTGTGAGTCAACTTCCAAAATTCATAACTTCCAAAATATAAAGTCAAATTAAGTGATTTCTGTTGGAAACCCTTCATAACTGAGTTAACTTACAGGGAAAATTAAAACCAACGAAAAATCATATCTGTGTAAAAAGAACCGAATTATTTTGCAAAACATGTCTATACGAGTTTTCTTCTAAAATTTTGGTAATATGAACTTCTTATCATCAAATAAATTTTAAATCTCATTATACCATCAGAAAGTTATCAATAACATATACTTACACTCATATAAACATGTTAATATCATAAGTATGAAATATTATGCATTTAAAAACCCCTACCTCAAATTGCCTCAAGATTGAACAAAACTTCAACAAATTCTTCAACTCTCTCTCAATCTCGGGTAGCCTCTTTGAGGGGGTTAAATGATGAGTTTCTTGAGTGTTTTGGGGCTGCAACTTGAGGGAAATGAACCTATGGTGATAGTATATGGTATGGGTGGTGAGTTTTGGTGATTAAAGTGGTGGTTTGGTTTGATTTTGGTGAAGAAATTGGGGGAGGGAGAAGGTATACGGGATTAGGGTTCTTGGAGTAGGGTTTGGGATGAAAAATGGAGTGTTTGTGTTTAGAGGTGGCTGATGGGGTTATAAGGGTAAAGGAGGGGTTGTTTTGCAATTTTTGAAAGTTCGGGGGCCAAATTGCAATTTTGAGGGAGGGGCCTAGGTATAATTTTTCAAAACTTGTAAATGTCCCTCAAAATCACTTTCTTTCACTTTCAAATACATTTTATTTCCATCCAAAATACATTTTCTAATACTTAAAGCATATTTTCATATAAATACTCATATCAGTTGCATATATATATCAAACAATGCATATAGTACACACAACATTCCATACACATATAAGTCAAATAGGTCCTAATCAATATGTACTATCACTAATTGCCCTTAATTAGGACGTAACTGAAAATCGGGGTGTTACATAGTGAATAGTGTTTCCACGTTAAAAGTACGTGCATTGATCTTTGTGTCACGTCAGCCTTTTATACGGTAGATATATGTAACATCCTAAAACTACTAGCCAATTTTACATGGAATTATTTTCATATGAGGTGATGAAGTAATCGATAGATAATTAATAGAAGCGAATAAAAAAATGAATAGAGAATAAATTGAAGGGTAAAGTACTAAAAAGGAACACAAAAGATTTTGTTGCTGACAAATTCAATCAACAATGATGTTTTTGACAAAATAACCTATGGAAGATCGTTTAAGTGTGATAAAATGCATTAGTTGTGTAACAAAATGTCCTTAACACTCGATCTCATGGTTGGTGTAGTTTGTCACACTTAACAATCTTCTACGGATTATTTTGTCAAAAACATCTTTGATTATTGGATTTGTCAGCGAGAAAATCTTTCGTATTCCCTTTTGGTACTTCACTCTAAATTGAAACAAGAACATGAAATAAAACTTGAATCAAAGGGTTGACATGACCATCACATAATATCAAAATATTCCAATAAATGTCTCCAAAACGTAAATGCAAAGGGTCGGAATACAAGACCCAAAAGATAACAAATAATAACTGTTATAAACAAGAAATAATTAAATATGAGTCTTGACGAACATCAAGTGTTGCACCGTCTACCTCCTCGATCGGAATCCTCCTCTGACTCGTATGTCACTACTGACTCTGGCTCATTGTCTGACACCAACTCCCCGTCTCCTGGAATATAACCAGGTATGTCATCTGGATCGACTCACAAGAATGAGTTCTCCATGATAGCATCGTCCGAAAAGACTGACTGCTTTGGCTCGGGTTGTGGCTCTGGTACAGGTGCAAGTGCAGGAGCAGGCATCCCAGGCTGAACGAAGGGAGGCGAGAACTTGTGATGCGCATGAGAAACAGGGTGAACCTCTGGCACATATCCCTCAGGAACAATGGGCTCAAGCGGCAGATACCAAGCTGGGTAGCGCATATCCAAATCAGGAGCATAGAAACTGATAGACACAGGAATAGATGATGCTACAGTGATGAAACTCGTGGAAGGAATGTATCTGACAGCGAAGATGTCAAATGTCACGGGCGGCGGCTGCAGCGGATCCATCACCTAGAATTGAGGTATAAGGAAAGAAAAGAGACGAGATTGAAATCTCACCGAGTCATCTAAAAGCACGCTCGGGCTAAATACTTCTTATGTCAATTCTAGCTATTCAAAGTAACATCCCTTGTTTTATAAAAGCATAAGTTCTTGTGAAAAATGTAGGAAATTATTACCTTGAATAAATCCTAAGGGGCCCGAAAACTAAGGGAACCTATTAGTCCTTCTAAGTTATTGTGTATCTAGCACCCTACGTAAGTTCTATCATACGTCGCGATCTCGGAGTCCTTGTTTGGCCGTACTAGCAAAGTCTCCAAAATCACTTTGTATGATTAGAACCTCTTCATCTCATCACGGAACTAGGGATTAGTCGTTTTTCACTTTCATGAGAGTACGCTTTAAATATTCTTCATCATCGGGAATCATGCCCGAAATACAATCTCAATCATGATCACATCAGAACAGATAGGATTAAGTGTCCAATGCATGAAACACATCCCACCACACAGGCCTCCGTATCTTGTGGAAATGCAAATGTACCACTGCTCATCCTCTCCGAGCGACTGGATCTAGGCTAATCGAAAGATCCATTTAACAGATATAAATCAAACAAACATTTCAAAGCTTCATCAAGATATTCTCGTTACTTCCTTCATCCTCAACAATAAATCACAATAGCCTTTCTCATACATCACAAGAATAGTCACTCAATCATCATAACTCATGACAAGTCATCAAAGTCAATCATCACCACAATCATTATCAATTATCCAACACATGGATTATATACAACCACATCCTTTATATATCATACACAAACTCAAGTGTATTATATCTGTACCATCATCCAACTCTTTAATGTCTTATGAATCACTTCTCTTTCCTCTATAAACCCTTACTTTATAACTTAGAAATAGTTCATAATTACGTATTATGAGACTTGGGGTGTCTTGCTTCGTAATATCCTATTATTAATAGAAAATATTGTAATATATTATTTTGATTCTCATTATTTTATTCTTTTACCATTATTACTTATTATATTTATTAGTACTTATTATGAATCTTACTTTAATAAATCAAATCTTATTTAAATAATTAATCCTTTCATTTTAAAATTTTGATGTCTTATAAAAATCTTAGTATTCTTAATATTGTCTAGAATATAATATAATATATATTATTTTCACTTGTTATTCTATTTTTAAAAGATAAAACATATTGCTTATTTTATCTTTATCCTAATACCTTCAAATATGTTTATGGTATATGTTCTGTACCTTTCACCGAGGTGGAACTATTGCCGGTCTCTGAACTCCACGCGCCACTTTTCCTCTCCGTGGACTCTTTCGCTCCAATGCTCCCCTCCCAGCAAGAGGGAGAGGTCACCCTGCAAAGACTTCGATGCCTAAGTCAGTTGGGGTCTTAATATGGGAACTTAGCTGAATTGCTTACCTGTGAAGTGAAATGACCCCCCTTTATATAGAGTGGGAAGCGAGCCCCCTTTGTGGTATCCACCTCCGATCGACTCGGGATAATGATTATCCCGCTTTTCACGGTGCGTTGGGTCGATGTTCGTAGTGTCATTGTGGCTCCGGAATTCTCGGCGTCGTCATCCACTTCTAAATGAGCTCCTGCCTTAAGTGGGGGTCGAGGTCATTTCACCTCAGTTCGGGTTGTAAGGTCTGTACCCGGGTCCGAACTTTGATCCATTCACGTTGGGATGTTCAATTTGTATTGGGCCTCAGTCTGGACTGACCCATCGAGGTGGTGTCCGAGGTCCGACCTTGGGCCTTAGGCGGGTTCTTTTGTGTTTTTTACTTGGACCGTCCATTTGGGTCGTAGTTGGGGTTCCGAACTGGGCTGCCGAATTGGGTCGCAGTACGAGGTATGAACATTGCCCTCAACTCGGACATCGGGCAAGGGTCGAGGTTTGAGTAGACATACCAATCGGTATCTCGCAATTCGTGCTCACCAATCCTCCGACATACGTCCTTTCACATCCCATCATGCCACTCGATATGTGACACGTGGCAGATGGAGGCGAAGTGTCTCCAAGATGGTTTTTGAGCTTTCCGAAATTGTCCCTGAATTGTGTGTTTGTATATCTATTATTTTACAGGTTTTGATTATGTCACATTATCTTGAAGATTGATGATATGTGAAGATTCCAAGTTAAAGGATGTTATAAGTGTCTCTAAGGTATTAGGACTATTTTTGTAAATCTCAAGTTTAAGTAATTTTAGAGACCACATAAATTATGATACTTGGTTTTGAAACATATTTGTTTAAAGTCATTATATTCAAAACTTACTCTTGCTTTTTATGAAAAACACATCATATAAGTTTTGATTTACATAAAAACCATTTTACTATGTTTAGAAATGTTTATAATATGTTAAAAATGGTTTTTGCGAGTGTGTAATCGATTACAACTTAAAAGATTTCAAAATTACATCAAACGGCTAGATGTAATCGATTACAGCAATCTCGTAATCGATTACCGTAATCGATTACAAAGTCGTGTAATCGATTACACTGTGCAGAAAAACGTATGTTTTCATGAAAAATCACAATGGTTCATGCATGGATGCTTTCATACTCTATAAATACCATTGTAATCCGGCCATTGATGTTAGATAATGTGCTTACACATTTCAAACTCTATTTTATACTTATCATTCTCAAGTTTTCATACTTATTGTGGTCATACATTTACTTATACACTTGAGATATTAGTTTGAGCAATCAACTTGTACTATCACTCTTAGAGAGAATTTCTTGTTGTAATCTTTATTCATACACACTTTAGATTGCAAGGGTGTTTAATTCCCTTGGTGTTTGAGTGATTTGTGAGAATCACCAAAGTTTGTAACACATCTTGGTTGTAAGGGTGAGGATCCCATAGGCAACAAGGTGGTGAAACTTGTAAAGTTGATAAAGATAGTGAATCACCAAGAAGGAGTCTTGGAACTGGATGTAGGTCAAGTTGGGACCGAACCAGTATAATTCTTTGTGTTTGATTTTCTCTCCTTCAATCTCTTTTACTTTTAAGTCATTTTCTTTGATACACATCACTCTCTACACTTATCTATTCAATCCCTTTGAGTGGATATAGTTTGTTATACCAAAAAGTTTTTATTGTCCATACAACAAATTTGCACTCAATTCACCCCCTCTTGAGTTATTAGAGGCTACTTGACCAACAAGTGGTATCAGAGCTAGTTTCTTGTGATAGGCTTAACCGCTTCAAGAATATGGCCTCTAATCCAATTCTATCTGAGGGACGGAAATGCCATAAACCGTCCACTTATGTTCTATGGCCTCCTACACCCTTATTGGAAAAGTAAAATGAGGATATTCATAGAATTTATTGATCTAGATGTGTGGGACGCTATGGAAAATGGTCCATATATTCCTAAGAAAATTGTTGACGGGAAAAGCATAATCAAAACTAAAGATGAATGGGATGAAATTGAAAAGAAGAAAGTCTAATATGACCTCAAAGCCAAAAACATCATTACTTCAGCCTTAGGACATGATGAATTCTTTAGAATATCAAACTGTAAGTCCGCAAAAGAAATGTGGGATACCTTAGAAGTCACTCATGAGGGAACCAATGAAGCCAAAAGATCTAGAATCAATAGCGAGTTGTTTAGGATGAATCCTAACGAAAGCATTCAAGATATGCAAATGAGATTCACTCACATCATCAATCATCTTGCATCTATTCAAAAGCATTATGCAAATGAAGACTTAATCAAAAAAGTCTTGAGATGTTTGAGTAGAGAATGACAACCAAAGGTAACGGCTATTATGGAATCAAGAGACTTGGCATCCATGACGCTTCCGGCACTATTTGGCAAACTTCAAGAGCATGAACTTGAATTGTCAAGGCTAAGTCAAATTGAAGAAGGTGACAAAAAGAAGAAAAGTATTGCTCTAAAGGCATCCACAAGTGAAGGTCAAAATGATGAAGAAGATGAAGAAGAGCAAGAAGAAGAAGAAATTGATGAGAACATGAGTCTCTTTGTCAAGAGATTCAGTAAATTCCTAAAAATGAATGGGAATCAAAGAAGAAGTCAATTTCCTCCTAAGAAGGACTTCATCAAGAAAGGAGAAGACAAACCAAACATTTCAAAGTGCTATGAATGCGGAGAACCGAGTCACATAAAGGTTGAATGTCCAAAACTCTCAAAGAGAAATGAGAAGTTTATCAAGAAAAAGAACTTCAATCATGAAAAAAAGAAAAGAGCATACATCACTTGGGAAGAAAATGACTCCGGCACATCAAGTGACTCCGATGATGAAGTTGCAAACTTGAGTCTCATGGCCATAGATAATGAAGATCAAAATGAGGTACACACAAATTCTGATCTTTATCCTTCTTTTGATGACTTACAAGATGCGTTTAATGAATTGCATGATGAGTTCATTGATTTAACAAAAGAAGTTACAAAATCTAGGAAAACCATTAGTAAATTTGAGAAAGAAGTGCTAAAGTTAAATGAAGAAATTGATAGACTTCTTAAAGAAAATAAGATCTTAGAAAATGAGGAAAGAAATACATGTTGCCTAAAATGTAAGGAATATGAAAGTAAAATTAACTCTTTCTCTCATGATGCATGCAATAAGAAAGTGGAAGATCTAAAAATTGTTTTATCTAAGTTTACACAAGGTAGAAACAATTTAGAGATTCTACTAGGTAATCAAAGATGCATGTATGATAAAGCGGGTTTAGGATATAATCCTACTAAAAATCAAAAGTTCTATAAGAATCTTTTATCTAAACCTACCACATATAGTTCTCCATTTACTACATGCTTTCATTGTGGTAAAAAGGGACATAGTGCATCAAGATGTTATATTAGAAAGTTTGGACCCTCTAAGGGTAAGCAATCTTGGGTACCAAAGGTTTCTTTGTCTACCACTAACAAACAAGGACCCAAAAAGATATGGGTACCTAAAATTGTCACTTCTTGTGTTGTAGGTAAGCCTTAAGGCAAAGATATCTAAGTGGTACGTAGATAGTGGTTGCTCCAAGCACAAGACGGGGGATGCTTCACAATTCTCTTGCATATCTCCTAAGAAGCATGGTCATGTTACATATGGAGACAACAACAAAGGAAAGATTCTTGGCATTGGAAAAGTAGGTAAATCTCCCACTTCCTCTATAGAAAATGTCTTGCTTGTTGAAGGTTTAGCACATAATTTGATTAGTGTAAGTCAAATATGTGATAGAGGTAATAAAGTTTCCTTTGACTCTAGATATTGTACTATAGAAGATAAAATAAGTGGTGAAGTTAAATTAATTGGTCATAGAGTTGATAATATCTATATGATTGATCTTAATGATATATCCTCAAAAGAAGTTAGTTGTCTTTTGAGTAAGGAAGATGACTCTTGGCTATGGCATAGAAGAATCGCTCACATTCACATGGATCATTTAAATA
The DNA here is from genome assembly GCA_013621005.1 of Aeschynomene evenia. Lineage (NCBI taxonomy): Eukaryota > Viridiplantae > Streptophyta > Magnoliopsida > Fabales > Fabaceae > Aeschynomene > Aeschynomene evenia. Next base: position 20,198,707 of record CM024266.1, read on the forward strand.
AACTTGTTTCAAAAGATCTAGTAATTGGTCTACCAAAGCTTAAGTTTGTAAAAGACAAGATTTGTGATGCTTGTCAAAAAGGAAAACAAGTAAAGGTCTCTTTTAAATCAAAAAACATTGTTTCTACATTAAGACCTTTACAACTTTTACATATGGATCTCTTTGGTCCATCAAGAACCATGAGCTTTGGAGGAAATTACTATGCCCTTGTGATTGTAGATGATTTTTCTAGATATACTTGGACACTCTTCCTTGCAAGAAAGAATGAAGCCTTTAATTCATTTAAAAAGCTTGCAAAGATTATCCAAAATGAGAAAGATTCAAAAATTGTCTCTATTAGAAGTGATCATGGGGGAGAATTTGAAAATGATTCTTTTGAAAAGTTTTGTGAAAAATATGGTATTGAGCATAATTTTTCCGCTCCTAGAACTCCACAACAAAATGGAGTGGTTAAAAGGAAAAATAGATCCTTAGAGGAGATGACAAGAACTATGCTTAATGAAACTAACCTTCCAAAATATTTTTGGGCTGATGCGGTTAACACCGCTTGTTATGTTATGAATAGAGCCCTCATTAGACCTATTCTAAAGAAAACCCCCTATGAGCTTTATAATGGAAGAAAACCAAATATTTCTCATTTCCATGCTTTTGGATGTAAATGCTTTGTATTAAACAATGGAAAAGATAATCTTGGAAAGTTTGATGCAAAATCGGATGAAGGCATCCTTTTAGGATATTCATTGAGAAGTAAATCATATAGAATCTATAATAAAAGAACAATGACCATTGAAGAATCCGTACATGTTGTTTTTGATGAGTCTAATCTCTTGCGGTCGAGAAAGGATTGTGTTGATCATATTTCAGATGTCTTGGAGAACTTAAATCTTGGCAATGATACAAAGGAGTCCAAGAAGGAAGATCAAGTAAAGGATGAACCTCCCAAAGAAGAAGAAAATCAATCACATGACCTTCCAAAGGAATGGAGATTTTCAAAGGATCATCCTCTTGAAAACATCATAGGTTATATCTCAAAAGGGGTAATGTAACATCCCAATTTATTAACTATGCCATGGACATAATTAACAACTTGCAATGTTACATGACACCCAAAAACCCCATGTTTTTTTTTTATATGGCATAAACCCTTAACACGGATAAATAACATTGTCGAGACTCGAGAGTCATGACCCATCAGATTCAATAGCACGATTAGATATCCTGGATAAGCATCTAGAATAATAATGGAAATTGCTAATAATATAATAGAGGCCCATACAACAATGGCCATAATATTAAATACATAATATATGCGGAAGAGTGCAATGTAAGAATATTTAAGTATATTAGAGGTTATGTTTGATACATGCCACATAATATGAAAAGAGCTGCTACAACCCAAAAATGGACAGTGTAAAGTCCTGGTCCGGATGTACAAGGTGGACTCAGGTGGAGAGCAAAGCTGCCCAATAAATATATACAAACCAAAGAAATGTTTATCTCCCTCACAGGGGTATAAAAGCTCTAGAACAACATATACAGACCAAAATATATAACTAGAAATAAAAAGGGGCGGCTACAAAGTCGATCTTCCGGTCGTGGCTCCGATGTCTTCCGTCCGATGTTAACCATCACTCTCCTCGCTCGGTGTTGGTCCTCCAACTAGGGATATTACCTCCGGCTCGTCCTCCATCTGCTCGCCCTCATCGGTGGACGGGGCCGCCTCATCACTCTCGCACCCCTCCTCCTCGGGGTCTGACTCATCCGACTCCGGAGCGGGTATGGGCAATGCGGGTGGTGGCGGATGAGCGGGCACCAGGACAGGTGCGGGTGCAGGATCAGGAATAGGAGCGGGGTATCTCGCCATAAGCTCCGGGATGAAGAAACGATATACCCCGGATACGGTGGAGACCATGGTCACGGCGCCGGTCGACGGCCTGTAGCTCGCTACCGCGAAGTCATATGTCAGTCGACGCGGCAGGGGCGGTGGCTGGGGCTGCTCCATACGTATCTAGAATCGAAGCATCAAGAGAGAAAAGAGTAAGACGGGGTCGTCTTAGTGAGTTACACAGAGCACACGGATCTACGTGCTCGAAACATCGATTCTAGTCAGTCAAAGTAATACTCGGGTATAAAACGGTACTTTACTTTCTGAAAAGGCGGAGTCCTTACTTTGACTGGTTCAAACATCTTACTGATCTGTTTCTAAGGGAACCTAGGGTCTCTCTAAGTTCTCGTGTTCCCTCATTCAAAGCGAATGCACACTCACTTCCCGGGCATCTAATCATACCATCACAAGCATATCAACAATCCAAACATTCATCCTACGTCCACCCATTAAATCTCTTTACTTCGACGAGCAACACTACCGATTATTCTCTTCGCTTCGGCAAGCGGTCAAAAACCGATTGTTCTCGTCGCCTCGGTGAGCGGCACTAACCGATTATTCTCTTTGCCTCGGTGAGCGGTACTAACCGATTATTCTCTTCGCCTCGGTGAGCGGTACTAACTGATTATTCTCTTCGCCTCAGTAAGCGGTCGTAGCCGATTTTTCTCTTCACCTCGGTGAGCGGCACTAACCGACTATTCTCTTTGCCTCGGTGAGCGGTCGTAGCCGATTTTTCTCATCGCCTCAGTGAGCGGCACTAAAACTCAATCCAACCATAACGTTTAAATCTACCTATAGTTGCTTCGGGATACTCTTCGGGAGTTTCCTGGCATGTACTTCAGGAGTTACCCGGCATTCTCCACGAAACCAATCCATTTACACAACCATATCAATTAAACTTCATCTAGTGTTTCCGGGGTACTCCTCGGGAGCTTCCTGGCATGTACCTCAGGATTCACCCGACATTCCCACGAAACCAACCCATCATCAATCGTAACTCGTCACTTTTCTTAACAGTATATAGGAGCATAATCATATCATTACAACAACCATCTCAATCTGGTATTCAACTATGTTCACAATTTATCTTTAAAACAATTATTCAGGCAAACATAAACTTTGAAATCAAACGCATATGTGATACCCCGTATCATAGTATCCCTTAGGAAGGACTCTCTTAAGGACACGTCAGTACACGTCAGCAAGTTGCTGTCAGAGGGGACTCGCTAGCGAGCAGACAGCTTCCGCTAGCGAGTAATTGGTCGCCAGCGACCACCTGTAGGTCGCTAGCGATGGGACCTAGTCCCACATCGTACAGAACGCGCGTCAAGGCGTTGTTGTCAGAAGGCGCTCGCTAGCGAGCAGCCGGTGCTCGCCAGCGAGGAGCTTGTCGCTAGCGAACGTGTCCTTGTCGCTAGCGACCAAAACGAAGTCCCACATTGGTTAAGTTTGGCTCAGCTTTCTCCCCCTCACCCTATATATATGAGAGGTATTGTCACCTCACAACTCACATCTCACGCTTAGCCTTTTCAAAGCAGTGCTTTGGGCATCCTTCGTATTGAGGATAGTGTGAGTTCGACGTTTTGGGAATACTCTGCTAGAGCGATTCCCGACGATGAGTAAAAGTCGTTTTTGTCCTTTTTCTGTGTGGTGGTCGCTAGCGAGCAGGAGGAGCTCGCCAGCGACCTGGCCTTCGCTAGCGAGAGTCAGTAGCTCGCCAGCGAAGGTGTGAACCGCAGCAACAATTCAACGTTTCGTTCTTTCTTCTTTAAGAGGTTCTGATATGTCTTTTGCACGACAGGTGCAAATACGGTTCCAGTAGCTGGGGACAGAGCGTTCGGTCCTCTTCAGTCTCAGGATTATCCAGGTGAGTGGAGATCTTGTATATAGTTCAACATTTACAGCATATATATTTTTGTATGATCACTAGTTAATTAGGTAAGATAATAATAAGTTATATATATTGCATGTGTTTGTATGTAGTAGGAGTAGTAGTAGTTAGTAACATGTTAAGTGGTTAGGTGTAGTGATATGCTAGGTGGTAGTGACTTAGTAGGTGATTATAAGAATTTAGTTTACCAAGTTATGTTATGTTATTTATATTGACTGGACTGGATGTTATATATTTCTATATACGTCATGATAACATGTGATTAATTAAAAAGATAATAAATGTAGTTAAAGCTTATGATATGATATGTGATGATTGAATTACTTGCTGACTGTCTTGAGTAATCACACCAGCACCCTGATTAGTATATGTCAGACGCTATGGCCGGAGGTCAGATCCCGGTATCTTAGTATGGTGTGCTAGTTAAGAGTGAGCCGCCCAAGCCCGCCAAGCATGTTCCGATCCCGGTTACCGGACGGCTTGGTGACAGATACACCCTTCATGGGGCAGTTAGGGACTATACTCTAGACGCGTGCTGAGAGTTAGTTCACAGATACAGATACATATATTCAGGGGTAAACCCCCAACTTGGTCCCTGACAATTTTTACTTTGGACAAGTTAGTCTCTGACAATAAGAAATTGACAAGTGAGTCCCTAACAATGTTAAAAATCGGACATCCGTTGGTCCCTAAACGTGTTCCGTTAACTTATCTTAAAACGCTGTCGTTTTTGTGTTTGTTTGATCCCTAACACCCCTCATCAACCCTAAGTGTTCATACCCCCAACTTTCTCTATTTCTACCATCACTTCATCTTCCAACTACCACAATCTTAGAGCATCTTCAACCTACCACCACCTAAGGCTATGAAACCAGAGCTTATTCTTATCACTATTTTCTCTCTACTTACTACCTAATTTCAGACCGCCACATCGTGCCATCATCACACCGCCACCTCCAACCAGGCACCCACGCACCACACCACACTATCATTACATTGTCGCCACCTCCAATCAACCACTGGTTTTCATTGCTTCAAACAACTTAATAAACTCTTCCAAATTTGACACTTTTGTTTTCTTGTTATCTTTTAAACAAACAAGATTATTCTGAAAGAAAAAAAAAGTAAGATCTAAAAATGGTGTTGAGTGGATTAATGACAAATGTTGAGAGGAAAAGAATGATTGCTATGATTATTATAAATAAAAATTAGCTTAACAAACATCTCACTTAACTTGAAAAGGAAAAATATGATTGAAAAATTAGAAACAAAAAATAGAAGGAGCTAGAGTAAAAGGGCACATCTGTGAATGATTTGGTAAAGTATTTTAAATTTGTATTGATCGACAACGAAGATGGTGGAACTTGGGATAGGGTTTTGGAATCGAAAGTTGTTGATGATTGGGAAGTGAGAGAAGAATTGAAAGACGTTGATGCTGGATTTGTTACATTATTGCTTTAAAGTTTCCATTTTCATGTCAAACATGAGAGAGAAAAAACAAGGGAGAAGATGAAGAGGAAGAGATTGATGAGGTATGAACACTTAGGGTTGATGAGGGATGTTAGGGACCAAATAACCACAAAAACGACAACGTTTTAGGATAAGTTAACGGAGCACGTTTAGGGACTAACGGATGTCCGATTTTAAACATTGTTAGGGACTCACTTGTCAATTTCTGATTGTCAGGAACTAACTTATCGAAAGTAAAAATTGTCAGGGACCAACTTGAGGGTTTACCCTATATTCAGTTACACAGATGTAGGCTTGGGTTGCTTTAGTGTGATAACTCGACATGATTGTTTGATTGGATGATAACATGCTTGTATGTGATATATATATGTTATGAGTGTTACATTGCATGCATTATCCCATCACTGAGTCGACGACTCATCCCTCGTCAACCATGTTTTTCAGAGTACGATCCTGCCACAGACGAGGAGCTCCTGATCCAGTAGAGGTCACAGCTATCATCCTTGGTGAGCTCTGCTTCTGACGTGGAGCCTTTCAGCTTTTCCTTTGCTTAGATTTTCATTTCAGTTTAAGTCGTAGTATTTGAACAGTTTTGATTATGTAATAGTTGCTCCAGACACTAGAGGCAGGACTCCTTTCAGTTACCCTTACAGTACAGTTATGATCTATTTATGATAAACAGTATTTACAGTTATGTCAGTTAACAGTTATTCAATAATTATTATGATTTAATGTTCTATCTCAAGGTCCTAGTAGCGTGTTCGTTGGGTTAGTGCCCGTCACACGGACACCCCTAAGTAGCGGGGTTTTACAGCATAAGTGATGCGCATTTTTCCCCGTTTCATCATTTCATACATTTATAATATCTTTTCATCCAAGTATCTATGACCATAATCTCATTATGTCACGTAACATACTTTATCATCAAACATAGTATTATGTGATTACACACATTACACATAACGTAACGTATCCTCTCATAAATCATTACCATCTCATAATTCACTCTAATCTCAATTAAGAGGTTCTACATCGCATATCATTATAACATATTTTCACATCATTATCTCAACTAACAAGCTTTATCACAAAAATCAATGCATACCGGCATTATACACAAGCACATACGATTATCTATTAAATTCGTCATTCCAGTATCATTTGATATTTGCTATTTTTTGGTTCAGTTTAAAAACAAAAACAAAATTGACGGCTAGGCGGCTAGCCCGCCCCGTCCCGCTTAGCACGCGGGCTAAGCGGGCTTTTTTGTTTTGACGGTCCCAAAATGTCAGCCCAGCCCGCCAATTTAGGCGGGCTAAGCGGGCTGGGCCCATTTTGACATCCCTAAATTTAATTCTTTGTAGCTTCTTGTTGTAAGCTAGTTTCTTAGCTTCTTGCTTGGTATTTTAAGCTTTCTTTAATAGTATCTTTAGATAGTGAAATATGAAAGCTTTCTTGTTCAAATGAAAATGCAATTTTAGGATTTTATTATTTATTTGTTAAAGTGCTCCTTTATTATCTTGTTTCTTAACTACGTTAGCTTCTCAAGTGTGCCAGCTTCTCAAGTATGTCAGCTTCTCAAGATAATAGCTTCTCAAGGGTGATAGTCTCTCAGATACTGCATATTCTCTTAGCTTCTGAAGTAAATAGTACCATGAATAGTAGTAGCGTGAATAGTAGCTTCTGAGGTCCTGTAGCTTCTGAAGCCTTCTAGCCTCTCAAGAATGATAACTTCGCTTCTGAGTGTAACACCCGCAATTCGGGACTCTCTGGTTTTGTGTATTCTCAGTCGCCGGTGCGGATTTTGGTGCCCGGAGCTTAGAGCTATATATATGTATATTTTATATGTGGTGATATTTCATGAGGTGTTTTCTATGACTGGTATATGTATATGTGTACATGTGTAGTGCGCACACGGGTAACATGGTGCTAAGACTAATTATTTTATTTGATGGGGATGAATATTTGGATTGATTGGTGATTGATATTTAAAGTCGGAACAAACTATATGGTAATGCCTGAGATATAAATATATTTTACGGGACCAAAGTGAATGGTGTATATGTTTGAATTTAAGTAAATTTCCTTACTCAGGGAAGAGACCAGCGTTTAGTTTATTTATATATATATCGCAGTAGTGACATGTATATATATATATATATATATATATATATATATATATATATATATATAATCATGCTTGATATATTAAGGTGCTTATGTGAGAATAAATAAAATTTCATATGTGTAAGGGAACATATTTCATGTCTCATGATTAAAATAAGTTGTATATATGCATTTGTTTTATGTGACTAAATTTTGTGAATATACTATAAGTTACTATAATAATAATTTAAGTTGCTGAGAAGCAAGGCAGACTTAATATTATTATTGTATGAGTTAGAGAACCCCTGAGAGGAGTAATGATCATTATAAAAATTTTGTTGAGACCTTAATATTTAAAATTTAAATTCCCAAATTGGTGTTTGGAAAATATTTAGAAAATACTCTCACCAATATTGGAAAATTATGATTCTAAGGCTATTATTATTATGTACATGTTTTGTGTGGTTGTGTTGATTTGGAAGAATGAAGTATTATATGGCTACTTAGGAGTTTGGGTGGATTCGAGTAGGCCTTTTTCCAGCTACTTAGGAGTTTGGGTGTATTCGAGTACGCTGATGCCAGCTACTTAGGAGTTTGGGTGTATTCGAGTACGCTGATGCCGGCTACTTAGGAGTTTGGGTGTATTCGAGTATGTCGATGTGGCTATTTGGGAGGTGGGTGTATTCGAATAAGCCATTAGAAGGTATCTAGGAGGTGGTTGTATTCGGATACGCCTCAAAGTTAATATGTTATTTGAAATACTCTCATGCATGCTTATTAATATGAATAATGCGAAACTGTTGGCTTGTTGCATACTGACAGAGCACCGGAGCGTCGTTATTTCTCCGGTACTCTGGAGCAATTTAGAAAAGGGTTTTGAAAAAGGGTTTGTTGCTGAATTAATCTCAATACAAGCTTGGTAGCAAGTAGTAAGACTGACTCAGGTCGTCTCTCAAGGAATCTGTGTGGCAATTGTTGACTCAAACTTAGCAATAAATAAAAAAGGGGGTTTTTGGTTTGTTGTGCAAAGAAATTAAATTGAAAGCAAGTAAAGGCGATTGAAATAAAGAAATTAAGTGCGAGTGCGAAATAAGTAAATTGGCATGAATTAAAAGTAACTCAAATGTAAAGAAACAGGCTTAAAGGCTTGAATTGAAAAGAGCTCAGAAAGTAAAAAGTTGCTGAATAAAAACTTTATATTAAAGGAACGAGGGAGAGATTCAAGGTGAACTCTCCCTAAAAACAAGGTTTAATGTAAAAGCAACAACTGGAAACAAGTAAAAGTAAAGACAGTGAATTTAAATGGATGTTCAGAACAGTATGTAAGAAGCAGGAAATAAAGAATGCCCAAAACAAAGACGGTGAACGGAAAACTGAGAGCTCTGGAAAAGTAAATCCTAAAAGTAACAGAGTGTCAGCACCAGAATGCATACAAGAGAGCCAAGGACTGAAAACAAGATATCTAGAACTGAGCACAAAGGGACTATTTATAAAAATCCCAACTGCTGCTGTCTTGGGCTGCTGCTGCGCTAGGTCTTCTTGCGCACGACCGCTGGGGCGGTCGCACCACCGCCTGGGCGGTAAGTCAAAATTCGGTGGACCCAGTTACGCGCGCATGACTGCCCTGGCGGTGTGCTCTCTGCCTGGGTGGTTGGTGCGTCGCTGTGAGCATTGAGTCAGCTTTCCTTGGTTTCTAGACGCAATTTCCAACATATCTTATGATTACCTGTTCCTGAGAAGCAACAACACTAACAAAAACACATCAAATGCACCAGTGGCAACAATTAGAGTAATTAATACGCAAAATAGTACTAATACTCGAAACGGTAATGCAATTCAAGTATTGCGTAAGAACCCAATTTAAGCATGATTGAGAGCATACAATTACTCAAGTTATGAGGAGAAATTAGCATGAAAATACGGTTTATCACATACTATGTATAATTGCTGCTAGAACTTGATGTGGTGGTTACCACAAGTGCAAAACCAATTTTGGTCGGCTAAAATGATATGTGAAAGGGGTGAGCATTCATTGTACATTGAGAGAACCGCGAGAACTTAGAAAGACTCATAGGTTCCCCCTCTAGAAACGGATCGTTAAGTTGTTTGTTCTAGTCAAAGTAAGCACTTGAGTTTTTGAGAAAATACAAGTCCCGTTTGATACAAGTATTACTTTGACTAGCTAGAATCGATAACATCGGGCACGTAGATCCGTGTGCCCAAGGTAACTCACTAAGACGACTTCGTCTTACGCTCTCTTTTTCTTGATGATTCGATTCTAGATGGACCAGCCGCCGCAGCCCCCGCCGCGCCACGAGACTTATGATTTTGCTTGGTCTAGCTACACGCCGGCCACCGGTGCGGTGACTGTCGCGTCTACTGTCTCAGGGGTACACCGTTTCTTCATCCCAGGGCTTCTGGCGAGGTACCCTGCTCCCGTTCCTGGTCCCATCCCTGTCCCAGCTCCTGCTCCAGCTCCAGCCCCAGCTCAGGTGCCTGCGTCTCCACCACCACCTCCACCGCCTTCTCCGGTCTCGGAGTCGACAGAGTCGGACCCAGTGGAGGACGAGGGCTACTCGAGCGAGGATTCAGCGGACTTCTGGACGGACGTCGACTACATCATGGTAAAGTCTGAGGCGTCTTCTTCTGCCACAGGTTCAGCTATGAGCGAGGATACCGGGAGCGCCAGCAGGTGAGGCGCTGATCGTGACCAACCTGACCGATGTGCAGCTGACCATTGACATCTTTTCTTTTGTTTATAAGTTATATTATGGAGCCTTTTTGTACCCCTACGTGGGATTAACTCTTTTGACATGTATATGTATTTAACGAACTGCAGTTTTACCTGAGTCCTTTTTGTATATCCGGACCAGGATTTCAGACTCATTTATTTTGATCATGTCAGCTCCATTATTATCTCTGTATGTACTAAACAGGATTCTGATACACTCAAACATTGATATTCTCCACTCTGATGCATATGTTACATATTAATATTATGGCCATTTGTTGCATGGGCCTTTATTATATTATTGGCAATTTCTATTGTGACTTCTAGACGCTTATCCAGGTTATCTATTCGTGCTACTAATCTGATTGGTCATGGCTTTGAGTCTCGATACCGATTTATTGTATACAGGGGTTTGCGAAAATATATTTTACGTATACGTTTCAAAAAAAAAAACATGGGGTTTTTGGGTGTTATGTAACATTGCAAATTGTTAATTATGTTCATGGCATAGTTAATAAATTGGGATGTTACACTGAGCATTCCTTCAATCTTGTGAAATTTAGAAAGCTAATTCTTAGCTTCTGAACATTAATCCTAGTTTCTCATTAATGAACTTAGCTTCTGAACATAAGTTCTAGCTTATCATGAATGAACTTAGCTTCTTAACACAAGTTCTAGCTTCTCATTAGTAAACTTAGCTTCTGAACACAAGTTCTAGCTTCTCATGACTGAACTTAGCTTCTGAGCGTTGTGCTTCAGACCTTTGTGCGTCTGAACATTTGGCTTCTAAACGTAGTTTCTTAAAACTCTTGGATTATGCTTCTTGGATATACATTGCTTGCATCATAAAAGTGTTTGTGTGTTGTTCTAGATAAAATAAACTTTCTGAAACACTTAATACACATTAGTCTTTTTCTTACAAAATATTTTCATGTATTGATTTTCATCATTCAAAGCCAACTTAATATGATTGATCATGTGAAACTGATCTAGAAGGATTCTGGAGCTAACAATGTATAGTCTATGTGTTTGGATAATTGATGATGATTGTGATGATGTTGACTTTGATGACTTGTCATGTGAATTCGATAAGAGATTGATTGCATTGTATATGTGATGTATGAGAAATGTGATTGTGATATGTTATTGAGGTTGAATGAGGAAACGAGGTTATGGCGAAGAAGTGGAATGAAGTTTTGAATTGTTTGTTTAATATATGTATATATATATATATATATACACGTTAAATGCAACTTTTGATTAACTTTGATTCAGCCGCTCGGAAGGACGACCTGTGGTGCATTTGCATTCTCACAGGAAAGGGAGGCCTATGTGGTGGGGTGTATTTTGGACACATAGTCCTACCCGTATTGGTGTGATGATTATGTGTATTCCGGATGAATTCCCCGATGATGATGATTATGTAAAGCGTACGCTCATGAAATTGGAAAACGACTAATCCTTAGTTTCGTGAGATAAAGAGGCTCTATGCATATGAAGTGATTTGGAAATCTTGTTAGTACGACCAAATGAGGATTCCAAGATTGTGACGTATGACAGAACTCACGTAGGGTGCTAGATATGCGAAAACTTAGAAGAACTAATAGGTTCCTTTAGTTATCGGACCCCTTAGGATCTATTCAAAGTAACGAGTCCCTACCTTTTCACATACAACTTATGTTTTAAAAAATAAGAGATGTTACTTTGAATAACTAGAATTGGCATAAGAAGCACCTAGCATGAGTGCTCCGAGATGACTCGTTGAGATATCAATCTCATCTCTTTTCTTTTCCTTGTGCCCCAATTCTAGGTGATGGATCAGCCGCCGTAGCCACCACACCTGATGTTTTACCTCGTCGCGGTGAAGTACACACCCTCAACTGGATTCATCATGGTATCATCCTCTATGCCTGTATCCATTGGTTTCAATGCTCCCGACTTTCACATGAACTATCCAATCTGGGATCCCCCGCCCAAGCCTATTATTCCATAGGGACATGAGCAGGAGGCTCATCTCATTCCACATGTCTAGTTTGAGATTCCAGCTCCACCGGTTCAGCTCGAGCAGCTTCTACCGGCATCTGCGCCCGAACTAGAGCTAGAGGAGTCGATCTTTCCACCCAATAACATAATGGAGAATCCTTTTCTGTAGATAGATCCGGATCACGTGCCAGATTATGTTCTTAGTGATTGGGAGGCTGATTCCGAGGGAGATCCAGAGTCAGTAATTACGTTCGAGTCAGACGAGGACCCCGAGATGATACTCAGTGTCGAGGATGATGCATGTAGCAACATGTAGACTATCAACTTTTTTTTCTTGTAGTTGTTATTTAAACTTATTTGGGTCATGTATTTTCAGACCATTGGGTATGTTGATTTGAGACATGTATTGCACTTTCTTTTGGCATACTATTATGGTCCAAGCCAATTTGTGTTTTGAAGTTTTATTTCATTCCAAGTTTAGGTTTATTCCTTTCCATTTTATTTATGCTCGATTCGAATTATTGCATCTTGATTGTTTTATAGCATAAAAAAACTTTGTGTACATTTTGATTAGGAGTTTTAGGATGTTACAGTGTATACAGTACACATATCCCCAAAAAGTCTTTCCTTTGACTTTTTGAGTCCAACGAGAACTAGCCCTTGAGAAGATGATTTGAGACACGATCCTTTCTGAAGTCACCTTTTGAGACCTTCTAAGAAGAGATGGTTTTTAAGAGAGAAAGCTTTCTAAGAGAGGGTGCCTTCTCATAATTATTTTCATGGAGGCTTCTTAGAACCTTTTGAGAGCTTTCCAATCTTCTCTTCTTGTGCATTCTTTGGTTTAGCTTCCGAGATGCTTCAAGTTGTCCTTGATGTATCTTCTGAGCTCATAATTTATCGTGTTTGATTGCTTGGCCAAAGATCATGCTTTCATGTCTTCTAAGTCCATAGAGTTTTTTAATTTGATCGTTCTTGGACATATGTTCTTGTTGAGTTCTTAATATTTATAACTGAAAATCACTTGACCACAGATTAGTTTAATCAACCAAAATTTTTATCTATTACTTAAATTGTGTTATCATCAAAACATTTCAATTTCAACATAATTTTCGCGAATTACACTTAGAAAAGGTTCTGGAGATTACAAGATAAACCTCTACTACCCAATCACACTCACTGAATTAGCAGTCAACGGGATGTTCCATAGCAAATTACATTCCACTCACTAACTATTTAAAAGGATGGTTCTTTAAAAGTAAAGTTAGGGTTGTTAAATTCAATTACATTTAATCTTATATGCTCAACAAATTTAACTAAATAGAAAATTGATTGATGAAAATTTGAATTGGTTTACATGTTATTTTTAACGAGTAATACTAGGTTCACAATTAAAAGTTATTCAATATTTATTCTCAATTTTGAATTTTAAGAATTTTGATGCAAAAGTAACTCATATTAAAATTTAGAGTAAAGGACAAATTGGTCCCTATCGATTTTTGTCGTGGACACATAAGTCCCTAACAAAAATAAATAGTAAAATTGTCCCTAACCAATACAAATATTAGACTTATAGGTCTCTCGGTTACTTTCACCGTTTGACTCATAGGTCCCTAACCAATACAACCGAGGGACCTATGAGTCTAACATTTGTATTGGTTAGGGACAATTTTACTATTTATTTTGGTTAGGGACCTATATGTCCACGACAAAAATCGGGACATGTTTTACTCTAAAATTTAACTAGATGCAACAAAAGCAGTAAGCAAGCATTTCTATTCAACATTCCCTGCTCATGACACGTGTCTAACACTACTCTTCCAACCATTCATTCTAGAACATTAATCTAACTAAATTATTTCTACTCTAGCCAGACCAAATCGTGGGTGTCATTTAATTGGTAAAAATATTCAGTCTTTTATTATACTTTGGTCAATCTACAATTATAACTACTTACCTTTTTAAGCAAACATGGGACCAAAGTAAAATAAGAGCTAAGCAAGCTTATCAATTAAGCTTATTTTGTCACCACTCATGATTCACTTTTTATATATGCTACAATATCCAAATCCTTAATGATTGGAAAAAAATGAATACCCCAACCTTATAGTTGAAATCCTTCAATAATAAGATGTAGTTAGCTACAATAAAACATTGAAATTGTCCTTTCATGCATTTTAGCGCAGAGTATGTAGATCATGCTATGAATAGACCTTGATCTATAACTGCATAATCTGCTGAATCATAGTAATGGGTTGGAATTTCTGCAATTAGCCCTGGATCATAACACCCTGACATGTTCTGCAGATTGAAGTTCATGTTAGAGCATTCACCTTGTACCCAACAGAAATGCAAGTCGTCGTCCAAAGGTGGTAAAGAAGCCGGCGCCGGCGCCCCAGTATCGCCCCCCAAAAGTAGGCTTCTTTGGTAGAATTCCATATCAGAGATGCAACTGAGATTAGATGTTTGTGTTTTCAAACCCAAGTTTGGAGTGGAAATGGGTTCTGAAGATTGATCATTCATCACAAGGCTTCCAGGTTCAATAGGAAAAGTGTCAACCGCAGCACTCCCTATTGAACTCACGGAACTGTTGTATTCGCGCTTGTAATCCGCATACAAAGGCTTTGTTTCTATGCATGCAGCAACATCTTCCTCTGTCAACGATGGATTGGAATTAATTGAACCAATTGACTGCGACTGATGATCAACTTGGATGTGGTGTTGCTTACCATGTAACGGAAACCGGCCGAAGCTATCATCTAACTGAACAAGCGATTTGTGTTCTTTGAGTTGCATTTCTGGAACTTCAGCCCAAGAGTACCGTGTTGGCATGGTGCAATCAAGCACTGATGCATGGTTCCCTTCTGACTCTAGAGGGTCAAAAGGTTGATTAAGGCCCATATGTAAACTCTTTCCTATCTTTGTATCGGTACTGTTGTTAACCGTAAAAGATCTTCCCTTTTCTGTGGTGGTTGTGGGCTGTGAAACAATTCCCTTGGGATCAACTTCATGAACTTTAGCTTCCATGTGATGAAGTTGTAGTGTTCCTTCTGAATAACTGTAGCTATCAGTTGAAACATCATTGTGTTGCTTGTTCTCGGAGTTCTCAACTCCGAAACTTGCCAGATCTTTCAAAGGTAAATCTGAATGCTTCATTCCACTCGAGGGTGATTTCTGATCGTTTTCTTTCTGAAGCCTACTCAAGTAAAGCCGATATTTCTGCACAGCAACAATATAACCATTGGGAACCTAAGTTTCAAACTTATGGAACAATACATAAGCATCTTTCTTTCCCTATGTCTTTCCTTTTTCAGATTTATTAGAGGATGTGTATTTAAGCTACTGCACTAATCACTTAAAATCTATTGTATTAAAGTGAAGAAGAAAGGGAAATACTTGAGGCACAACAAAAAAACCAGCAAAAACAACCAACAAATTATGCACAACATATATAATATAAATTGCACAACGAATATTACATGTTATGCACGCCACATATCACATGATGTGCACAATATATATCTCATGTTGCAGCATCATCTTTCTTTGCAACATGTGATATATGTTGTGCACATCATGTGATATGTGGCGTGCACAACATGTTATATTCGTTGTGCAATTTATACTATATATGTTGTGCACAATTTGTTGGCTGTTTTGGCTGGTTTTTTGTTATACCTCTAGCAATGCTCAAGAAGAAATGCAACCATGTCAATTCTATCAGAAGCAACACATTTACACGAGGAATATTCACACATACAATAAGTTATTAAAAATCAAGATGTTTATCTAAATGAAAGATACACAAGGTTCTATCTATTCAAGGGGTGTAAATATAGCATCACCTGCAAATGGCTTGCAACATTTTCCCTAGTCAGCCAAGGAACATTCATCAAATCTAGTATTTTCTTGGGACCAACTTCTGCCAAAAAAAAATTGTTATGAACACTTTTGTAGATGAACCATTTACTCATTGAGGTGTAATACAAGGTTGAGCATACAACTAGGTATATTGAAGTCACAGTGACCAATCCAAAATAAGTCTTAGCAGAGAACATTGTTTAGAAAACTTACTGTCGAATCCAATTTGATTCACTGCTTTAACAAACTTCTGATGAAGATCCACAGACCAAACTACTCTAGCTTTCTTTGTGGAAGATGAATCCACCAATTCTCTGTCATCATGTTTGTTATCTGCATCTTTTCTTTTCTTTGTTGAGGTCATATCTTCAACAGCAAACAGGTTCCCATCATCGGATTGCTCTGACCCGTTTCTCATCAAGTGAATGCTCTCAAAACCCTCGAGACTCTCGAATTCTCTTGCCTCGTGTATCCTTTTCCTAAATACGTGCTGCCATATGTTTCGCAGTTCCTTCATCCTTATCGGCTTAAGTAGATAATCACATGCTCCATGCTGGACGCCTTTCATCACCCTGCTCGTTTCTCCATCAACCGACATCACTGAACAACATTGCAAAGTGTGAATGGTCAGAGCTTGCAAACTTTCCATCAATGTGATCAAAGAATTACAACGATATCATTTTAACTAAAAAAACTTGAATATGTTTCTTTATTAATAGAGGAGAACTGACTAATGACAGGAAGATCCATCTCAAGTCCAACATGCTCAAGAAGCTTGAAACCATCCATGTCAGGCATGTTTACGTCGCTGATCACTATATCATATCCATCTTTCCTTTCGCGAAGCAAGTTTAGAGCATGTCTTGCCAAACAACATGTAGTCACTGACACAATTAACAGAAATAAGTCAGAATGACACCAGAAATTGCCCATCATAACATAGCAAACATAAGATGAGATTGCTTTCTGAAATTTGCCAAGTCCATGAAAACTCAGTTACTGATTAGAGTTTGAAAAAGGAAAAGAAAGGGATTTAAGAACCAACAAAGATGTTGATTGAACAGAAAGTGCTAAAGGCTCTGCCTTGTTATCATATAGTCTCAAATTTCTGAGCTCAAGCTTTTCCCAAAGTCCAACCAAATTCAAGATCAGTGATGAGTCATGCAAAGACCATGCTTGTGACACAAAAAGCCCTTACACCAATGCCATTTAGAGTTTAGACTTACATTGGGCTAGTTTTTATTCTAAGAGTGTAGAATCCCATTGTAGTAATATCACTAGTTGGATTGTGTTTCAAGGAAAGAAGTAAAGAACCTGTTTCACAGATAAGCATTAAGGTTTCTACTACTTGTCATTTACGGCAGGAAGTTTTGAAGTCTACCAAGGAATCTAAAACTAGCTAAGCAAACAATTAATTCAGCTATTACTTGCCAGATTTTACAATAAGAGTTAAACCTCAAATTGGTCGTCTACTTTGCATGCGTGAATCAAATTAGTTCTCCACTTTAGTTTTCGCTTAAAATAGTCTTCCACTTTGCAATTCGTAAATCAAGTTGGTCCTCCCTTTATTTTTTATGTTACAACTTCATTAATTCCTGTTGATGTGAACTGTTTGTTGCTAACTTGGCAAGTAACATATAATCCTATAAATTCATAGCTCCTTTAAGTCCTCCAATTTACTTGTTTTGAATCAAAATAGTTCTCTTTAAACAATAGTGAATGACTATTTTTATTCAAAACAAGTAAAGTGGAGGACTAATATGAGTTACATGTATTTCCAAGATTACATGTCACTTGTCAAGTTGGTAATAAACAGTGAACAACTGCAGAAGTTAACAGAGTTATAACAAAAAAATGTCAAAAGGACTAACTTGATTCACATATTGCAAAGTGAGAGACTATTTTGAGCAAAAATTAAAGTGGAGGGCTAATTTGATTCACCCATGCAAAGTGGAGGACGAATTTGAGGTTTAACTAACTAAGCTCAGATGCCACTCCTAGTGCACCAATTCTACTCTTACAATGATGCTGATTCACGTACGATACCAATCGATGTTATCATGTCAGAGTTGGATTACCACAAGGCATACTAGTTCTAAAGATACCCTCAACAGTGCCATAAAAGAGTGAATTCTGAAGATACAAGCATGGATGAAAGATCAACAAGAGCTTTTCAACACTAGCAGCAGACATGGTAACATATAGAACTAGTCCATCTAATAAACTTCTATGATCTGAACTTCCTTTCAACTCAAGTTTCATAATATGAAAAGAGTAGTATTTAGGAAACTCAAGGACTAATTTATCAAACTAACAGCAAAAATTAATCTTACAACAATTTTAATAAATGAAAAATGCATAAAAAAGAGCATGTAATTGGCATATGAACCATCCTTATCGAATATAAAATTTTCTATGTAGTTATCATCAACTTATAGAAGAAATTTTGTTTTGTTATAGCCAAGAAAAATAAAAGGCACTACATTTTTATGACCATAACCCACTATACATACTGAAACTCAGTGTCCAGACAGTTACTTAAACAAAAAAAAAAAATTATTCTAGAAAAAACATGACTAAGAGAGCATATAATAGCAAATAGTGTACAAGAAAATTTTGGTGTTAATTTTTCAAGATTCATATTAACAACAAATTAATACTGGCGATTTAGCACATAACAAAAGTAGCAATTTGTGGGAGAAACAAAAAATATTACTAAAAAGTTAATTAACCAAACCTTCATAGGAGCACTTCTTGAGCATCTTTTCAAGGATCCTGAGCCAAGTTGGATCATCATCAACAACAAGAACTCTGAGACCTGCAGGGAAAACATCGCGTCGAGGGGAAGAGAAGCAACCATTGTCCATGCTTGAGAATTGAAAGAGAAGAGAAGAGAACAAGCCTAAGGATCACACTGCTTGTGTTGTGAGTTCAAAAAAAAATTTGGGTTGCTTTGTTTGGCTTATAAAGTGAGTTTAACACTAAAGAAGAAAAAAATTAAAGACAAAATAAAGACACACACAGAGAGAATGTGCACCAACGAATATGTCCCTTTTTTGTGTTTGGTCCTAAAAATACTGTGCAACAAAGAACATAAGATAGTAGGAACAGGGAACAGGGAACAGTGAAGCTATTTTTATTTTATTTTTCTAACATATGGTAATAATAAGACACAGAAAAAGATACATATATGTGACATGAAATTAGACCTTTGCAACTTTACAGCCGAAAGATAATGGAAGCTAGAGGGAAACAATTTAGGAGCGAGGGAGCGATATACAATCAACTTTTTTAATTAATCTTGTATTAACTTAATCATTTGTTTAAAACTCTTGTATTTTACTATTTTTGGCTCTAAATATGTTAGAATTCATGCTGAGAGAGTATAGAGAAACTATGTCAAATGACAATGTAAAATAATATAGAAATATTCTTTCTTGTTATTCATCTTCTTCAAGTACAAAGGACAATGTCTATTTATAGACAAATATCAAATTAAAATCAAATCAAAACATATTAATATAATATCATTGTAAATCAATCAATGATATTATATAATCTTTCCCTAAATCAATCTAAATCACATCATATCAATCACAGATATGATATATCCTGATATCCTCTAATAAAATAATTTCTTGTAAAATTATTCATAATTTAAAAGTTTAAACTAATAAGTGTTATACTAGGAAGCACGATCAGTCACACGGACACGGGACACACACGGACACGGAGACACGTCAAATTAAAATATTACAGGACACATATAATAAATAATTTTTAGTAAAACTTCTTTTTACTTTGAGTTAAAAATACATATTTAATTTAAGTTTTTTTTGAGTCAAGTAAATTTAGGTTGAATTTGATCTTAAGTTTTTTCATAAAGTATGAAAAGATCAAAAAATTAAAAAATGTGTCATGTCCACGGTGTATCCGGCTTGTGTCTATAGTGTATCACGACGAATCCGATGCGTGTTAGACAACGTCCACCGTGTGTCCAACGCATGTCCGATCTAAAAAAAATTATTTTTTTTTTCGGACAAGCACGAATGCGTGTCGACTACGTGCCCACCGCTTGTCCACCGAGTATCGGTGTTCACCGGGTGTCAAACATAGACACGTATCGGTGTCTCGTGCTTACTAGACTGATATATGATCCGAAAGCTTCTATAATTAAATTACTAGAGTTTGATCCCTTCTGTCTCACTCTATAAATAAAAAAATTCACTTCAGTATAAAATTATGTGCCAACATGTTTAGATAGAAAACAATTTTAACAAATAAAAAAGATAAATTGTACTTGTACTTTTCTCTTTTAAAATTTGATCAAATCAAGCTCAATTTCTTTCTATTTGTTTAGATAACATTAGTCATCCCTAAATATATATATTGTTAAGGAAATATCGATGTAATTTTTCAGAAAATATCAGTATAATAATTTTATAAAATTAATGACCTTTTAAATAAATTTTAATAGAAATTTAATAAATATCAAGGAAGATCACTATTATTTAAAAGGGAAAGTGAACTTGGTGGGAAGATTGTTCATACGAAGAAGGCATCTATGAAATGAAGATATTGAAAAGAAGAAAAGGAAAAACAAAAACAAAATGTGAGGTTTGTAAAAATTTCAAGAGCTCAATGTATGCACTAAGTAACAGTGCTTGTACTATTTATAGCTGCCCCCAAATAGTTCTGTGTAGTGGTAATGGTGGTGATGGTGCACTTGTAAAAGAATTAACCTTTGTCCATTGGAATAGGCAAGTGGGAAGTGTATATTATAATATAGCAGGTAGGATAGGATCCAGTGGTTAATACAAATGGTAGATATTTGGGCTGTTTAAACATTATGTTCCGAGTTCGATTCTTGGGGACGGTGTATATGCAGAAAATTTTGTGGCCAACTCTCTATCCACCGAAAGGTGATCTCCCTAAGAATTAGGGATTAATTATTAACTATCGGTCGACGGATATTAGGGGGATATCATAAAAAAAATATATATAGCAGATAGGTTTCAGTTTGTTTTGTTTATATTATTATTATTATTATATGATTATACGATTATTATTATTATCAGGTTGGAGTGGGAAAACCTACGGTTTACATAGCCCTGAGCAAATTAAAAACAAAACCAAGAATCTAAACCCATCATCTTTTCGGGAAAATATGCATGAGACAAGAATTTATATATCAAGAAAAGAAAAGGGGACAAAACAACACAAATATAAATAAAGGGGATTCTTCTAGTGTAGCTAAAAATATACTTTTACCTACTATTCGTTTCTTTGCTTGTACAATTTTGCTCATCAATCATTTTAGTTTGAGAGAATTTGTTTTTACTTTTTAGTTTAGAAAATAAAAATAAAGATGACAATGGCTATATTTTTGTCATCTAAGAATTTAAGATGGTATCTTATAACAATAATAATAATAATTTTATAAAAGGGGAATAAAAAGGTAAGATGGACAACCTGAAAATCCATTTGATGAGTGACAAAAGTTTTGGTGGAAAGGCACGTGGAATGCATTTGAGAGACAAGATGGGAAAGTTGTTGGGGGCTAGAGAAATTGTAAGACATGACCAAGATCATTTCAATTGGATACAAAATTGAATCCTATTGGGCTAAGAGGAACAAGTGAAAAAATCGCCCACAATCCCCTCATTTATTGAAAAATAATTAAATTTGACCGAATTAGTTTAGTTTAATTTTAATATGGCTTTTCATCAAAAAATTTAAGACAAAATACTTAAATATGTCTATGCAAAAACTATTATTGATCAAATTAGTTCATCTATAAATGAAAATCAAAATACATCTCTTTTAAATTTAAATATCAGAAAAAGATTTATTAAAATGGTAAAATTGAATAGATAATTTGTCCAACATCTTTAATTGATAGGGACTAATTGAATTTTTTTTTATAATTTTTAAGGGATTAATCTGTTTGATTTTTCTTAAAGAATTAATATGTCTGGCGTTTTAATTTGGAAGAAATATATTTTGAATTTTCATTTCTAAAGAGACTATTTTGGCTAATGGTAATTTTTGTGAAGACGAATTTGGATGTTTTGTCAAAATTTAATTTGATTAAGATTAGTTTAGTTTATAAACTAAGTCATTGATTTTTAAGTTAAAAAATAAAATTTACCTTTTTATAAACTTCTATTCTAGTAATATAAAGTCAGATCATAGGATATTTAGTAATTGTTTGAGTAATAATTGATATTTTGAGAGAATGTAAGAAAATAAAATAATGAATTTATACCCAATTATTAAGTATAGGCATAAAATTACCGACAAAAAAAAATTATTAGAGATAAGCTTCAAAATGTATGTAATTGATCAGACAATCAAATTCGAAAGATTTTGAATTAAAAATTATAAATAGAAAGTCGAACTAGATAATTTTAGCTTAATTCAACTTTAACTTAAACTATTTAATTATCTAAATTATTTTCATTTAATTTTGTTTCAATTTTAGATATGGGTGAACCTGATCTGATATTCTCACTCAATTGAACTGTAATATTACTCTTCCAAGCCAATTAGCTTATGTCATGCATTCGACCTCCTTGGCACTTTAGCTTCATCCCTAGCTTCAGTACTATGATATTATAAATAACAATAAAGAACTGGAAT
Source organism: Aeschynomene evenia (assembly GCA_013621005.1). Lineage (NCBI taxonomy): Eukaryota > Viridiplantae > Streptophyta > Magnoliopsida > Fabales > Fabaceae > Aeschynomene > Aeschynomene evenia. The sequence goes on from CM024266.1 coordinate 20,221,273, forward strand.
ATAAAAAACCATAAAAATAATAGAAGTGGGTGCATGAAAATCTTTGTTAATTTCCCTGGTAACCAATGAGTTCTGATAATTTAAAGCAACTTTACGTACTTGCAAGACTGAATAATCTCCATAATTTAATTTAGGGTTAATGGGTGCAATTACTTTATGGTAATAGTTTAATTATGCAAATTCTTTTTAATATGATAAATACGGTTCAAAACCACCACCCTTTGAAGTTTAGGGACCCATATTAGATATTACTTTGCCAACATGTAAATAAATATTAATCAATGGACTCAAAAAAGGTATTCGAACTAAGACAAAAACACATCCAAATGCTGAGGGACAAAACATCAGTGTCAGGTCAAAATTCTAAACTATACCTGACTGTCCTGTCCCCGTACAATTGGTGCGTGTTTTCCACGCTTTGTTAATGAATAATGACCACTTAAAAGATAGCTAAATGAGGATTGTCAAGGAAAATTAAAAACAAAGCTCTAACCAACCAAACTTTACTTAGGTTATGTCAACATAAAAAAATTGGATACTCAAGTGAGATTTAGTTTATAACCATTGAATGTAATCGATATATTTAAAAAAAAAAAACCAAGGCTTTGAGTACAAGATTGCAAGTTTATCATCTGAAGAAGAAAATGGTGCTCATGATAAGGAGAAAAAGCTCCCCAGTCGCGCCCAACACTTTTAGATGTTTAAAGCCAATTCTAAATAAAAATCTTTTAAATTAAATAATAAAATTGTACTGAATTTATTATATATTTTTTTAAAGTTTATCCTTTGTATTTTTAGGAGGTAAATTCATTTATTATTTCATTAAATAATTCTTTTTAATTGATAATATAGCTAGTTCACTTAATCTTTATTGTTGAAACATTGTGAATTTTAGATCAGATTTTATTAATTTTTTGTTTCGAAAAAGTTATGGATATTTTAGAACAACGAAATAAGTTAGAACGAGAGAAAAAATATAAATAATACTTATTACTTATCATATCAATATAAGAGAAAATTTCATATCACTTGCCACTATATAAGACTAGGAAACAATTTGCACAATTTGAGTTTAGCATAAAAATGAGGGAGCAGAGCTAGAGAGGACTTATGATAATAGAGGAAAAGAATTCAAGAAGTAAATAAAAAGATGACACATAAAATCGATAGAAATTACAATCAACATAGTGTTTTGAGAAGTAAGAGGTGTTTTAAAGAGTTAAACAAGTTTGTGGACTCTAAGTGCACGTAGGTCGGTTTTACCCAGAAAGGGGTTGTGGTATCATATCCATGTTTTGACAAACGTGTTTCAAACATCTTCAAGGTTTTGATAGTGTAAAGGTTTCGTGTGAAACGTGTTTCAAATGCTTTTCAAAATACAATTTTGGTTTTGGATAAGTGATTTCCAAGTGATGTTTACATTGGTTTTGAACAAATAACAAATGGATGTGGATTTTGGCCAGATTGGCCCTCAACAAAAAGGGTTAAGTTGGTTTTCTTGTTTACCCCACCGAAGTGGTTGATTTCTGTGCAACCTATTCATTCGGGTTGGATATTTGGTAACATGTGTGGACCTTCCCTCGAGTCTCTACGAGGGTAAGGAGTTTGTATGGTTTGTGTTGTTTCATGTGTATGAGATATCGAATTTCGAGGATGAAATTCTTTTTAAGGAGGGGAGAATGTAAGACCCCGAATTTCAATTATGTCTTAATTAACGATAATTATCCTTGGTTAGGGCTTAATTGATTTGTATGTGTATGTGTATGGAATGCCTAAGTGTACTTGGTGTATTATTGTTATGCAATAATGCTTGACCTACAACACAAATACGTCCAACAAATATCCAATGTGTGCTATATATGTTTTGGGATGTGTACTATTTGTAAAACAAACGTACGTATAGCACACATCCCATAACATGTATAACACACGTTAGATACTTGTCCGATGTATTTCTGTTGTACGACTAGCATTACTGATTGTTATGTGCATTGTATGTGTTTTGTATGTATGAGTGAATGGATGATTGCATACATGATTTTGATGCATTAATGGTTTAATCATGATTTAGAAAGAGTTAAACCTCAAATTAGTCCTCCACTTTGTATGCATGAATCAAATTAGTCATCCACTTTAATTTTTGCTCAAAATAGTCCTCCACTTTGCAATATGTGAATCAAGTTAGTCCTCCTGACATTCTTTTTTATAACTCTGTTAACTTCTGCTAATGTGGACTGTTTAATACCAACTTGACAAGTGACATGTAACCCTATAAATACATATAACTCATATTAGTCCTCCATTTTACTTGTTTTGAATCAAAATAATCTTCCACTCTTATTTAAAGAGAACTATTTTGATTCAAAACAAATAAATTGGAGGACTTATAGGAGTTAGGAATTTCTAGAATTACATGACACTTGCTAAGTTAGTAATAAACAATCCGTTTCAGCATAAATTGACAGAGTTATAACAAAAAATAAATGTAGGACCAACTCGATTCACAAATTGCAAAGTGGAGGACTACTTTGAGCAAAAATTAAAGTGGAGGATTAATTTGATTCACGCATACAAAGTGGAGGACCAATTTGAGGTTTAACTCATTTAGAAACATTAAAGTATTTTTGGATTTTAATAAAAATGATTTTGAGCATTTTGGTGATTAATGTAAGACTTCGGATTTCAATTGCGTCTTAGTTAAGGGTAATTAGTGATAATTAGCCTTAGTTGAGACTTAATTATATTGTATGTGTATTGTATGCCTATATGTATTTGATGTCTTGTTTGATATGTGAATTTATGTGTATGAATGATTGAATGATTGCATACATGGTTTTCGTGCATTATATGATTTAATGATTTAGAAAATGTATTGCAAAGGTTTATGTTTGAATGACATTGGTTTTAAAAGAATTATGTGAATTTAAATGTGTATTTTGAGTTTTGAAAATGAAAGTGAGGATTTAAAATGATTTTTATAATTTGAAGAGTGGTGGATGGTTAGAAACATTATAGATAGGGTATTAGGAGGTTTAGAAGAGTTCATGCATGCATAATAGGAAATTGGATGAGTTAGTGACATAATTAGTGTTGAATTGAATATATTGATGATGGATTAGAATGAGTTTTCCCCAAGTATGTTTAAGTTGTAGGTAAGTTTTGGATCATGTTTGGATGTATATGTTAGCTCGAAGGACCCTTTACCTCATCATTGAAGGTTTTGAATGATAAAATTCTTAATTAAAATAAAAGTTTTAATTTGGTTGGACTAATGGTTTGTTAAGTGTGTTTTAGGATTTAATTTATTTGATAAAATAAAAAGACACATCTTGACCACCATGGACCATCAAAAGTGGCGCAACATACAAGACTTGGAAGACAAGCAATTCTAATTTTTGAAGACCAAGTCAAAGCTTTTCTAATTAAGGAAATTTTGGTTGGAAGACTCTATGATTTCCCAAAAATCTATTTATGGAAAGTGCATGGATTTAAATAGAAAATCTCTATTTAATCATTCATGTATCTTAATATATATAATATATATATTTTCGAAATATAAGAATTAAAATAGGGAATCAAAATCAAATCTCTATTTTACACACTCTCTCGTAATAAATTTGAAAATTATTATTATTATTATATATATATATTTCGAAAAATTAAATTAAAATAGAAAATCAAAATCAAATCTCTATTTTACATATTATCTTTCAAGATTTTGAAATTATTTATATATGGGGGAAATCTAGAAAGATCTTGTATGGAGAATTAAATGCAAAAGATTTAAAAATAATTATCTAGAATTTATTCTAGAATATATTTTGCATTTAAGTAATAGAATATTTTTTAGGACACTTTAAAAAGATTCTGTGAGCCTCCTAAAGATTCTATATGAATATACAAGATTCCCGGAATATTCCATACGGGACCAGAAGATTCTGTTGAAGATTCTACACAAAGTTAGAAGACCTTAGAAGATTCTGTCAAGAATTTCAAGTCTAGAAGATTCCCAAAGATTCTGTGAAGATTCCAGAAGATTCCTGAAGATTCTATCAAGATCCCGAAGAATCTCAAGATTCCAGAAGAATCCTAAGCCTCAAGATACAAGATTCAAGAATCAACCTTCAGAAGATTCCCTGGAAAACCATGTTTGGTGTTTTAGGATTTTCAAAAAATGAGAAATTGTGAAATCCTAATTCGTACCAACATGGCGGCACACTTGTGGAGCAAGAAAAGCTAAAAACCCTAGTCTTTCTCTCTCCAAAAGTGGCACATACAACTTGCTTGATTTAGCAAGATTGTGTGAAAAAATGTTGAAGCAATGCACACCACAAGATCAAGGCACAATTCAAATTCAAGGGCCAAGATGAAGTTTCCTCTTTTCTAATTCTTGGTTACAAAGTTTCCATATTTAAGATCAAATAATAACCTTTGGATTAAAGGGAATTATTTGAATCAATGGCCAAATGAAACTTCCTCTTATTTGATTTTTCTATTTTTGGAAGATCAAATTTCAAACCATATCAAGGAATTCTCACCATTGGATCAAGAGATTACAAATTCAAATCAAGGGTGGAGATCAAGGCAAGAATTTCGAAATTTGTAGGGTATTTTCCCTATAAATACAAGACCTCAATGCCCAAGAATTCAAGAGACTACCCAAGCTTACAAGTGCCAAAACGCTGTCAAAATTAATCCTAATTTCTCTTCACCTTCAACCTCTAAACCTCAAGTTCTTATTTTTATTTGGGTAAAGGTTGTAATTCTTAAAAGAGTGAGCTTTTGTTGTTTATCCTAGCTTTGCTAGTTATTTCTTTGAGAGAAAAATCCATCAAGGTTCCAACTTAGTTGCATCTAAGTTCTTGATTGGTAAAAACCACATCTTTTATACAAAGTCCTTATTTTTGTAAGGCAAGAAGTCCTTAGAGGGTCTAAGGCAAGGGTAGAAAGTCCTTCGGTGTTGAAGGCAAGGATTGAAGTCCTTTGGAGTTGCCAGAGGCAGTTAGTCACCTAGTTGTGGTGCAAGTGAAGTCCTTTGTGGTTTTCAAAGGCAGTGAGTCACCTTGGTGAATGTGCAGATTGAAGTCCTTTGTAGTGTTGCAGAGGCAAGAAAGTCCACCTAGTTGTGGTGGTGATAGTGAACTCTCAGGTGAATCCTGGGGACTGGAGTAGGCACGTTGCCGAACCAGTATAAAATTTCTGTGTGTGCTTTCTCTCTTCCCTTACTCTTTTATTATTATTATTATTGTTTTTACAGTTTATCATAGCATACACATATATATATACATATTGCGCATACGTCATCATCATTTGTCTAAGTCTTGAAGGTTAAAGTTTCAACCTTTATCATTTAGAAGACCTTGAAAGTAAATATACTTTCAAGATCTACAACAACCTTGTCTATAGGCTAAGTTTCTGTTTATTACTAACAAACTGTTTCCGCTGTGCAAGACAAGTTTATACTTGATCTTTATTTTTAAGTAATTTTCAGAAACATGATTTATAGTTGGAACGTGATTCGACCCCCCTTCTCACGTTTCACTACCTTCAATTAGCATCAGAGCTCGGCCTTGGGGTTGAGCACTTAACAGTGTCAAGGAAAGATTCAAGGGACCATGGCAGCAAACAACAACGCGTATATTGCTGATAGAGCCTCCACAAATAGACCACCTATGTTCAACGGTGATGATTACACATATTGGAGAGATCGAATGACGTTGTTCATTCAATTCACAAGTCTCGATCTTTGGGATATCGTAGAAGTCGGTGACAATCCTACACCCTTCGGCCCAAAGAAACTATGGACTGAAGAACAAAAGGCTCAAGTGCAACAAAACAAGAAAGCTAAGTATATTCTTCTATGTGCTTTACCTAAAGCTGAATATGATAAAATTGTGTCATGTGAAACTGCAAAGCAAATATGGGATCGCCTAGCGACCCTACATGAAGGCACAGATCAAGTCAAAGAAACGAAGATCTCCATGCTTGTACATAAGTACGAGTCATTCAAGATGAATCAAGACGAAGACATTAATACTCTTGCTACAAGATTCTAACATATTGTTAATCAATTGAAAGTTCTTGGCAAGACGTATTCAAACGCCGAAATGGTAAGGAAGATCCTTCGAAGCCTTCTGCAAAGTGGAGACCTAAGGTCACCGCTATTCAAGAAGCCAAGGACCTAACTAAGTTAGGTCTAGACGAATTGATTGGGTCTCTCAAGACTCATGAAATCGAATTAGAAGCACAAGAAGACTCTACAACTTCAAGATCAAGACCTTTAGCGCTCAAGACATCTACAACCAAGAAGACTTTGAAGACTAAGAAGAAAGCGCTAAAGGTTGAAGAAGATGAAGACGAAGAAACAGATGAAGAATCTGAAGACGAAGACCTTGACGAAGAAAATATGAGCATGCTCATGCGTAAAATGTCAAGGGCTTGAAAGAACAGATCTAAGAAGAATAAAGAAGCCTTCTTTAAGAAGGATAAGAAGAACAAGACGAAGACCGATAACACAACGTGTTTCGGATGTGGCGAAAAAGGCCACTTCAAGACCGATTGTCCTAAAAATAGGCAGTCGAAGAAGAAGTTCTTCAAGAAGAAAAAGGCTCTTGCAGCCACATGGAGTGACAACTCCGATTCTGATGAATCTGAAAACGAAGACACAGAAGAAGAAGCGAACCTCTGCTTCATGGCAGGAGTTTCGTATGATACAGACTCAGAATCTGATAAAGATGAATCTGAAGTATGTATTGAAAACTCGGCACCATTGTATGAGGAACTCTCGGACCTCTATGATGAACTGTTAGAGGATTCAAAGAATCTGACGACTCATTTTCTGATGAATAAAAAAGCTTTGAAAAACCTTGAATAAGAAAATAAGTCATTAAGATCTCAAAAGGAGGAACTAGAGAAAGAATGTCAAGAACTCAAGGACAGTAAAGATGAACTGTATGAGGGCTGGCAATCTCTAGAGACAGAAGCTTCTGTGCTTGTGGAAAATGCTGAGGAAGCCATGTACCATGCACAGAAGACTAATGCGCTTCTCCTAAAGGATCTTGAAAGAATGGTTAACGGATCTAAGATGCTCGATCTATTGTTAGGAGGTCAAAAACCTTACAAAGATCATACAGGTCTTGGATATGTTCCAGTCTTTCATGAGGATACTTTGATACCCCCAACAGATAGAGAGCCAATTCCTACTTGTCTTTTCTGTTTTAAACATGGACACGACAGAGAGAAATGTCCACTTCTTAAAAAGGGAACTACCTCCAAAGCCAAGGGTGGCACGTGGAAGGGAAAACCTAAAAAGACGTGGAACTCTCAAAAGCCGAAACCAGATGCTGGGAAGGCTAACAAGAAAGGACCCAAGAAGGTGTGGGTACCTAAAAATCCTTCATTTGTGAATGCAGGAACTTCAAGCGCAGATCAACCATCAAGAGCCACAACACTAGTGGCTGGATGAAAAGTGGTACCTGGATAGCGGGTGCTCAAGGCACATGACCGGAAGCAAGCACTGGTTCAAGGATGTTAAACCAAAGAAGAAAAGAACAATGCGTTTCGGTGATGGAGCTAAGGGCAATATCGTCGGCAAGGGAAATGTTGGTAAGTCCGATGATCATCAAATATCTGAGGTATTGCTTGTTGATGGTTTGACTCACAATCTTTTAAGCATTAGTCAGTTTTGTGACAAAGGCTTAAAGGTTGAGTTTCTAGCCAAATATTGTAGCGTCATTGATCTGAAGACAGGTAAAGTTGTTCTCGAGGGAAGAAGACTAGGCAACACCTATGTCATCTATCTTGAGGGCCTTTTGGATCAAGATGTGAAATGCTTAGCGTCCTTTGAGGATGACAAGTGGCTTTGGCACAAGAAGTTGGGTCATGCCCACATGAAGTTACTTTCCGAGTTATCTCAAAAAGGTTTGGTCAAGGGGCTTCCCAAGATCCGCTATGACAGGGATACAACCTGTGATTTCTGTGAGAAGGGAAAGCAGACCAAAGCTTCTTTCCAAAGTAAGAAAGTAGTCTCTACTACTAGACCACTTGAGCTAATTCACATGGATCTCTTTGGTCCTACAAGACAGGCTTCTCTTGCGGGCAAATATTATTGTCTTGTCATAGTTGACGACTACAGTAGATACACCTGGGTAATTTTCTTAGCTTCTAAGGATGAGACGTTTTCAAAATTTAGAACATTTGCGAAAATGGTTTCTAATGAAAAAGGTTCTCACATCACCACCATTCGTTCTGATCATGGAGGTGAGTTTGAAAATCATGCTTTTGAAAATCTTTGTGAGGATCTTGGTATTGTTCACGAATTTTCCTCTCCTAGAACTCCACAGCAAAATGGAGTAGCTGAGAGAAAGAATCGAAGTCTCATAGAGATGGCTAGAACAATGCTTTTGGAAAGCGGTTTATCAAAAAGTTTCTGGGCAGAAGCTGTCAACACAGCTTGCTACATTCAAAATCGTGTTTTCTTAAGGCAAAGTCTCAACAAAACTCCTTATGAGCTTTGGAAAGGAAGAATACCCAATATATCATATTTTCATATCTTTGGTTCATCTTGCTTTATCCTGAACACAAGGGACAAGCTGTCAAAGTTTGATTCCAAATCCGATGACAGAGTGTTTCTAGGATATTCTGCTGTTTCTAAAGCTTACAGGGTTTACAACAAGCGAAGGAAGACAGTTGAAGAAACCATCCATATCAAGTTCAAGGAACTAAAGTAAGACATCCAGCATAATCTAGATGACATCGAAGAAAGATTGAAGGATCTATCTAACTATCTCAACCAAAGGTTGCGAAAGTCATGATCAAGTACCTATTGAAGAAGATGATCATCAAGTTAAGAAGGAATCACCTGATTCAGGGGGAGATGAACCAAGAGTTATTGTAGCTCAAGAACCCTCTACTCCTTAAGGGGTTGAGTCTATTGAAGTTCAAGAACCCGTTCTAAGAAGAAAGATCGGAATAAACGATCTCAAAGCTGTTAGAGATAACGAAGTTCTTGGCGATCCATCTCATGGGGTAAGAACAAGAAGATCCCTGAGACTTCAATCTGATGCTGTACTGATTTCAGAAATCGAACCTGAGACAGTTCAAGAAGCATTGGATGAACCCAGTTGGGTGGAAGCCATGGAAGAAGAACTTGAACAGTTTGAGAAGAATGAAGTTTGGAAGCTTGTTCAGAAACCCAAGGGCAAAACAATTATCGGCACAAAATGGGTATTCCGAAACAAGTTAGACGAATCTGGAAAGGTCACAAGGAACAAAGCTAGACTCGTGGCACAAGGATACAACCAGCAAGAAGGGATCGACTACGACGAAACCTTCGCGCCAGTTGCAAGACTAGAAGCCATTAGGATGCTTCGTGCATTCGCTGCTCATAAAGGAATAAAGCTGTATCAAATGGATGTGAAGTCCACATTTCTTAATGGTGTCCTCAGTGAAGAGGTCTACGTCAAGCAACCTCCAGGTTTTATCAGTGAAACCTATCCCGAGCACGTCTATCGTTTGTCTAAAGCGTTATACGGTCTTAAACAAGCTCCTAGAGCTTGGTATGATAGACTTAGTAGCTTCTTGACTACGAATGGATTCACTCGTGAAAAAGTGGACACAACTCTTTTCACTTTAACTGATAACTCTGATTTATTAATTGTGCAAATTTATGTTGATGATATAGTATTCGGTGCTACTAACGAATCTCTATGTAGAAAGTTTGCAGATCTAATGCAGGGGGAGTTCGAAATGAGTATGATGGGAGAATTGAAGTTCTTCCTAGGACTTCAAATCAAGCAACAAGCTGATGGAACCTTCATACATCAAGAAAAGTACACCAAAGAACTTCTCAAAAGATTCTTAATGGACAAGTGTAGTCCCATGAAAACTCCGATGCATCCATCACAAGTCATTGACAAGGATGAAGAAGGAGAAAAGGTGTCTGAAAGCACCTATAGAGGTATAATCGGGTCCCTGCTTTATTTAACTGCATCTAGGCCTGACATACAATTAAGTGTTGGCATTTGTGCAAGATTTCAATCTTGTCCAAAATAGTCTCACCTAACTGCAGTCAAGCGTATTCTTAGATACTTGGCAGGTACTACTAATCTTGGCCTTTGTTACAAGAAAGGTATCTCCTCTGTGGTTACAGGTTTCTGTGATGCTGATTACGCCGGAGACCGGGTTGATAGAAAAAGCACCAGTGGATTGTGTGTGTTCTTTGGGGATGCACTCATCACATGGAGTTGCAGAAAACAAAATACCATTGCACTATCAACCGCAAAAGTAGAATACGTGTCTGCTGCTGGATGTGTAACACAAATTTTATGGGTAAGAAATCAACTACTTGACTACAATCTCAGGTATGATAAAATTCCCGTCATGTGTGATAACACAAGTGCAATATCTTTGGCTAAGAATCGCATTCAGCACTCTAGATCTAAACATATTGATGTTAAACATCATTTCATTAGAGATCATGTGCAGAAAGGCGATATTGAGTTAAAGTTTGTGAATACGGAAGACCAAGTGTCTGACATATTTACAAAATCTTTAGCTGAAGATCGTTTTAGCACGCTGAATGGTTTGCTTAACCTAAAGAGCTTTTTAAAAACTGTTTTCGAAAATATTTTTGAAAATTAAAAAGCTTTAAGTATTCCCCAAAAGTTGGTAAGTATTCGAGAAGATGAAGAAAAATCAACATGCCAACAGTCAGAAGTCAACAGAAAAGTGAACCACTACAAAAGTCAACAAAAAGTCAACTGAAGACCTATGAAGACTAATTTGCGCCCCCCTCTCTTCATCTTGGGCCAAATTTCAAGACTTTTTGAAGACCTTGGGCCTGTCTCAAGTGTAAGAAGACTTTTTGAAGACCTTGGGCCTGTCTCAAGTGTAAGAAGACTTTTGAAGACCTTGTCTTCTCAAGTGTTTGAGATTTTTTGAAGACCTTGGGCTTGTCTCAAGTGTTTGAAGACTTTTTGAAGGCCTTGAGTTTTGTCTCAAGAGTTTGAAGACTTTTTGAAGACTATTTTAGAAGACATATGAGCTTCGGAAAATTTTTCTGAACCTCATTTGAAGACCTTCTGAAGATCTTTCGAAGAAACCAGGTGTACAGTATTGTTAATTACTGTATGAAGACCGCCCATAACGAAGAAAAGTTGATGGGCTTTCATATGGGCCTTGGGCCTCATACAGGTTTTGGGCCTTAACTAGGCCTCGAACTACTGATGGGCTTTGGGCCTCAGGCAAGTTGTAAAAGCTTGTGTCAAGATGATTGGGCCTCAAAAATATTTATGGGTTTTGATAAAATCAATGGGCCTCTCATGTCTCTACATGGGCCTCATGGAAGAAAAATTAAAATCCAAGAAGACCCATATAGCTAAAACATTTCGCCGCATTAATGCCATTAATGGTGAATATATTTTAATTTTTCAAATATTGTTATTTATTATTAAATAATGATATTGAAAATTAAGATTATTCTTATTTGGATTTAAATGGATATTATCTAAAGTAAATCTAGATTTAGTGGAAGAGATCTTTTATGGAAAATCATTACATATCCTTATTTTCCACACTATATCTTTTTGATTTACCCTCTTTATTACCCACACATATATAAAATCAAAATCTCTCTCTCTCTATCATGAAAAATAAATTTTATTTTCTTAAATTATTGTCATTTAATTAAATGATAATATTGGAAAATATTCCTTATTCTTTCTTGATTTAAAATGTCTATTTCTAAGAGTATTTTGAGAGATATTCACATGGAAAATCCTAGCAATTTTTTTTTGATTTTCCCTCCTTTTCCCTCTAATTTTCGCACCCTAGCCCCCTCCACACACCATCTATATATTCTTTCATCCCTCAGCCATCAACCACAACAAAGTTTTCTTTTCTACTCCTATTTTTTTCCCTCACCTTGCGCAAACCACATACACATACACCAACCCATACACAACCTGAAACACATCCTTTTAATCTTCAATCAACCATGAAGAAAGTACTTCTCAGGGGGAGCCTATACTACTTGATCAAGACACTCTTCAAAAGATTTTTTCATGCATTTCAAGTTAAAGCGAATTTAATTCCTACAGAAATCTTGAAGAGGATGCTCAAGTTCTTCAAACTTGAAGAGTCTCATGTTCAATCTCAAGAGAACGTGACTATTGAAAAGTTCCGTTATATTCTTCAAATTCTCGTGAAGTAAGCTTAAGCCTTTTTGATGTAACAAAGGAGGAGAAGTAATTGAAGATAAAGGTTCACAAGATTGAAGATATTGAAGACTCAAGTTCAAGATTTTTTCAAGAACACATTCACTTGCTCTAGGGGGAGCTTAAAATTCCTTGTTTTTAAAACTTTGTTTTTAGTTTTTTAAAGTTCTTGCACTTTGTTATTTCTTTGTTATTTTCTAACTTTATATTTTTTTATATAGAAAATAATTTCCTAAGGCTTCATGTCTTACGAAAATATTTTCATCTTTAATCAAATCAAAACATTTATTTCAATTGGAATTGTTATCATCAAAAAGGGGGAGATTGTTAGCTCCAAGAACCCTTTACCTCATCATTGAAGGTTTTGAATGATAAAATTCTTAATTAAAATAAAAGTTTTAATTTGGTTGGACTAATGGTTTGTTAAGTGTGTTTTAGGATTTAATTTATTTGATAAAATAAAAAGACACATCTTGACCACCATGGACCATCAAAAGTGGCGCAACATACAAGACTTGGAAGACAAGCAATTCTAATTTTTGAAGACCAAGTCAAAGCTTTTCTAATTAAGGAAAGTTTGGTTGGAAGACTCTATGATTTCCCAAAAATCTATTTATGGAAAGTGCATGGATTTAAATAGAAAATCTCTATTTAATCATTCATGTATCTTAATATATATAATATATATATTTTCGAAATATAAGAATTAAAATAGGGAATCAAAATCAAATCTCTATTTTACACTCTCTCTCGTAATAAATTCGAAAATTATTATTATTATTATTATATATATATATATTTCGAAAAATTAAATTAAAATAGAAAATCAAAATCAAATCTCTATTTTACATATTATCTTTCAAGATTTCGAAATTATTTATATATAGGGGAAATCTAGAAAGATCTTGTATGGAGAATTAAATGCAAAAGATTTTAAAATAATTATCTAGAATTTATTCTAGAATATATTTTGCATTTAAGTAACAGAATATTTTTTAGGACACTTTAAAAAGATTCTGTGAACCTCCTAAAGATTCTATATGAATCTACAAGATTCCCGGAAGATTCCATACGGGACCAGAAGATTCTGTTGAAGATTCTACACGAAGTTAGAAGACCTCAGAAGATTCTGTCAAGAATTTCAAGTCTAGAAGATTCCCGAAGATTCTTTGAAGATTCCAGAAGATTCCTGAAGATTCTATCAAGATCCCGAAGAATCTCAAGATTCTAGAAGAATCCCAAGCCTCAAGATACAAGATTCAAGAATTTTCTAGATTCAAGAATCAACCTTCAGAAGATTCCCTGGAAGACCATGTTTGGTGTTTTAGGATTTTCAAAAAATGAGAAATTGTGAAATCCTAATTCGTACCAACATGGCGGCACACTTGTGGAGCAAGAAAAGCTAAAAACCCTAGTCTTTCTCTCTCCAAAAGTGGCACATACAACTTGCTTGATTTAGCAAGATTGTGTGAAAAAATGTTGAAGCAATGCACACCACAAGATCAAGGCACAATTCAAATTCAAGGGCCAAGATGAAGTTTCCTCTTTTCTAATTCTTGGTTACAAAGTTTCCATATTTAAGATCAAATAATAACCTTTGGATTAAAGGGAATTATTTGAATCAATGGCCAAATGAAACTTCCTCTTATTTGATTTTTCTATTTTTGGAAGATCAAATTTCAAACCATATCAAGGAATTCTCACCATTGGATCAAGAGATTACAAATTCAAATCAAGGGTGGAGATCAAGGCAAGAATTTCGAAATTTGTAGGGTATTTTCCCTATAAATACAAGACCTCAATGCCCAAGAATTCAAGAGACTACCCAAGCTTACAAGTGCCAAAACGCTGTCGAAATTAATCCTAATTTCTCTTCACCTTCAACCTCTAAACCTCAAGTTCTTATTTTTATTTGGGTAAAGGTTGTAATTCTTAAAAGAGTGAGCTTTTGTTGTTTATCCTAGCTTTGCAAATTATTTCTTTGAGAGAAAAATCCATCAAGGTTCCAACTTAGTTGCATCTAAGTTCTTGATTGGTAAAAACCACATCTTTTATACAAAGTCCTTATTTTTGTAAGGCAATAAGTCCTTAGAGGGTCTAAGGCAAGGGTAGAAAGTCCTTCGGTGTCGAAGGCAAGGATTGAAGTCTTTTGGAGTTGCCAGAGGCAGTTAGTCACCTAGTTGTGGTGCAAGTGAAGTCCTTTGTGGTTTTCAAAGGCAGTGAGTCACCTTGGTGAAGGTGCAGATTGAAGTCCTTTGTGGTGTTGCAGAGGCAAGAAAGTCCACCTAGTTGTGGTGGTGATAGTGAACTCTCAGGTGAATCCTGGGGACTGGAGTAGGCACGTTGCCGAACCAGTATAAAATTTCTGTGTGTGCTTTCTCTCTTCCCTTACTCTTTTATTATTATTGTTTTTACAATTTATCATAGCATACAGATATATACATATTGCGCATACATCATCATCATTTGTCGAAGTGTTGAAGGTTAAAGTTTCAACCTTTATCATTTAGAAGACCTTGAAAGTAAATATACTTTCAAGATCTACAACAACCTTGTCTATAGGCTAAGTTTCTGTTTATTACTAACAAACTGTTTCCGCTGTGCAAGACAAGTTTATACTTGATCTTTATTTTTAAGTAATTTTCAGAAACAGGATTTATAGTTGGAACGTGATTCAACCCCCTTCTCACGTTTCACTACCTTCAGTATAAGGATGAGTTAGAATGCATGTTGGGACACTTAGGAAATAAATCAGCAATTTTGCATTCTGCCACAGTGACGGCCGCTAGCGCGCAGCATTTAGGCGCTAGCGGGTGGCCGGTCACTAGCGAGCATGATTTGGGCGCTAGCGACCAAGTCGCAGCAGAACAACAAGTTCTGCAATTTGCCTTTTAATCCTTGGTCCCTTATCTTTTTAATATTGCAACTGAACCCTTCGACCTTAAGCCGCCTGTAACTCTAGAAAACATTGAAACACTATCAGAAACTCATCTTCTTCATCCACCAACTTCTTCAAACTCTCTCAGGCTTCTAAACATTTCCACCACATGTTCTAGCACCAAAACCTCACCAAAATTAAGATTAGATCACATATTTTTAACCCTTACAAGATTCTCTACCTTTCTAACTGATTAGGATTCATTGGCAGTCTCATAATCATCATCTTCATCATTTTAAGAATAGGTGGTGGAGTGTTCATCAAGGAATTTGGAGAAAAGAGAGGATTAGAGCTTGATTGGGAGGTCTACAAGAGGTAGGGTCTAGTTCTATTTTAATTCGAGTATATATGTATGTTCTTGTGTTAGGTAGTGTTAAAATTCAGTATGTGTGATTATAGTTGCTATTCTGTTTTAGTTCTTGAAGATGCACGACGCGACCTCTCGTTAGAGAGTAATTCACAGTCGGTAGCGAGTGCGTGCGCGCTATAGCGCCCAGGCCGCGTTTCACCGCCTCAGCCGCCAACGACCAGTATGTAGGCGCTAGCGGCCGTGTGCAGGACAGATCTGTAAAAATCATGATTTGGCAATTTTAGTAGTTTTAAATAAGGTTTTCATGATAAATCGAGTTTTTAACTATTAGTTTATTATGTAATTATGTATATACATATATTCTTGCATAGAGTTATGTTAAAATTCATTGTATGTATAAAATGATTGCTTTCCTAGAAACTGGTTTGAGTGCATAGTCGGTACACGCGGTAGCGGCCGAATCATAGTTGCCAACTCGTACATGCGCGCTAGCGCCCGAATTACAGGCGCTAGCAGATGTATGAGCCACATTGGGCGCTAGCGGCCATATGGAGCGCTCTAGCGACCAAGTCGCAGGAATTCTACAGATTTTGTGTTCTTTGGTGTTTCTGTGGTATTTTTATGATTTTAATTCTATATGTGAATTCTCAACTGTCAACAGAATAATATATATATATATATATAATGGAAACAAGTTTTCATCAATGAAAATCAATGATTTATGAAAAGAATGATATGTGAATACATTGGTAAGTATGTAGATGTATATGTTTGATAGTTGTTGAGAATAAATGAGTATACAAGTGATATGATGAGTATGTATGATGTAACATATGTGCGGAATGCGTAAAGAATATATTGAGATGTGTAAACACTCAATTTTGTCCAAATATAAATAAAATAAAAATAAATAAATCAGGTTTAATAGAAATAAAATTAGAATCAAGCATTAATTTAGACAAAATTTGGTTAGAATCAAACATTTAAACGCAATATGGATTAGAATCAATTTTAGTCAATTAAATACAATCAGACTTAATTCTAATAATCACAGAAAATCAAAATATAATTAATCAGCATCAATTAAAAATTTATCACAATTAATGTTGATTTAACCTAAAAAGCTCTATAAAATCACTCTTTAACAACAGTAAAAGGCACCGAAAAAAAGAAAAAGAGAGGAAAAATACTACACAACACACAAAAACCAAGGTAATAGTTTCTTCTTCTTTGTACATATCATCATTATCACCGCCCTCTTCCCCTGTGACCGCCGCCCCCCTCCGCCGCGGACAGCCACAGAAGCTTCGAACTCCCCTGTTGCGTCCTCTCCCCACCAGCCCTGTGGTTGCGACTGCCGTGAGAGCAGGGAACCCTCTTCCCCTCTTTTCCCGCCACAGCGGCGGCTGTGAACGCCGCGGCGTCGGGCGGCTCGCGGACGACTCTCTCTCTCTCCTCTGTCTTCCTTTCTCTCTCCTCGGTCGCGGCCTCGCGATTCGGCGGCAGTGGTGGTCGCGAGAACCGTGGTCGCTCTACCTCCGTTTCCCTCTCAGCCGCGGCTCCTGCCCGGTCTTCTCGCCGGCCGCTCGCGTTACCCCTTCACCCGCTGCTCCGTCGGCACCTTTCCCTTTTCCCTCTCTTCATCGCAACCTGACTGGTGTATGTGTGTGTTCGTTTGTGTGTGCGTGGGTTTGTTTGCGTGTGTGTGTGTGTTGTGTGCGTGCGTGTATAGTATTATAGTATTATTATTATTATTACTATTATTATTATTATTATTATTATTATTATTATTATTCTGTTCTTTTAACAAAACGTTCACAAGTTTTTTACAATCTGTTATTTCGTTGTATGAGATAATCATCCTCGGGATATAAATTGTGGGGTACTTGTGCTCTCTCTCTGTTCATTATTCTTTTTAAGCAAAACATTCAAAATCCCTTTCTACAATTTATTATTTCGTTGTATGAGAAAATCATCCTCGGGATATAAATTGTGGGGTACTTGTGCGAGTCACATCGCCTTGTACCCTGAAGGTCCTTTTAAAATAACAATTTATTTCATTTTCAAAAGCAAACTTTCTTTATTTCTTTCTCTTTAATCAAAATCAAAACAAAATTCACAAATCCTTTTTACAATTTGTTATTTCGTTGTATGAGATAATCATCCTCGAAATAATAGCTTTGTGGGGTGCTTGTGCGACTATAACTCGCCCTGAATCCAACATTTTCTAAAAAACATACAACACACAAATATTCTCTACAAGAACGACATGGGTTTGAGTTCCTCATTGCACCAGAGGATACGTCGGCGCAAGCCACAACCTGTCAACCCAAAATTAATTTTCAAATCATTTTGTTCCTTCTTTATGTGTTTAGTTTCATTTATTTCGATTTAATGGGGAAATTAAATGTTATTAAATTATAAATATAGATTTGCATAATGTGCTCTAGGGTAACCGTATTTATACGGATGTATTAGGGGCGCAGTGATATTAAATTCACACCCTTCCCTAATCATAATTCGACTCCCGAACCTTATCTCTAAAAAGGCCAGTTTTCTCACAATAAAAGGTTTTCCAATTTTTCCATAATTAAAATTGGTGGCGACTCTATTTTTCTCTATTTTTAGTCACGACACCCCTCGGGGACGTTGTGACAGTTTGGCGACTCCACTGGGGACAACTAGAGAGTCAAGCCTATTAGAGTTAATTATGCAAATATTTATAATTTTAATAATGTTTAATTTCCCTTTTTCACTAACCTTTATTTATTTGTTTATTCATTTATTTTATTTACTCTTGTTCACGTTCTTTATTTATAATATGGGGAAGTGTGGTTTACGTTCGAAGTGCAAAAGCTCCTCACACATTGAGCACCATCACAGACACGGCTCTATACCCGAGCCTAAGAAACGCATATGGCTAGAAGGTGTTTCATCGTTGACCTTGTGAGGCTTAAGCTTCCCTGACAGTCGATGACTCATCGCTCAAGTTGTTACCGGAACTATGGATTGCTATCTTGTGACATCACATGTCCCTGTGGTTAATTTCGTAGATTCGGGACTTTATCTCTTCGATAAAGGCAACTTGGGGACCATGATTAGGAGTCTAGATCCAACCCATCACTAATGTAACCCTAGTATACCGCCAAAGCTAGGGTGACCTTTAGTCTTACCAAACCATAGGCTCTACCTTATCTTAGGACACAAAGGAGCACGTTCTTTCCTTTTATGTCATACCATGCATCTCATGCATATTGCATCCATTTTTATTATCGTGCTATTAGTTTATTCAGT
This sequence comes from Aeschynomene evenia, assembly GCA_013621005.1. Lineage (NCBI taxonomy): Eukaryota > Viridiplantae > Streptophyta > Magnoliopsida > Fabales > Fabaceae > Aeschynomene > Aeschynomene evenia. The sequence continues at coordinate 20,240,030 of CM024266.1, forward strand.
TTAAATGATCTACTAATAGTGCAGAAGTGACATCACATTACTAATGGAAGGGGTAGACCACACTAGCAATATCGCCAAGAAGGGTTTCCATGTGACGGCAAACCCTAGCCCGTTACAGAAGCTGCATCATTTGAGTCTTCTCTTGCCTCAAGACAACAGGAGAGCCTTCGCCAGAAAATATGGGTCAACACTGGATTTACTGTCTATATCAGTCCAACCTTCCGTTCTCACTGCTCTCGCCGGATACTGGAGCCCAACCCTCTGGTGCTTTGAACTACCCAACATTGACATTACTCCAACCATTGAAGAGTATGCATGCATGTTGAAGTGGCCCGTAACAAAAAGCACCTTGGTATACTCACACATTGACTACCATGCATCAGTCACCAAAGTAGCTGAGCAGTTCGGAGAGTTACTAGGAGTTCCGACGGCTCGGGTCAGGTTAGCAGGGCACGCAGATTCAAAAGGGGTTACTGGTACTTTCATCGAAACCCACTTGGAAGATTTAGCATGCCAAGAAGAATGGATTATTTTTGTGAGGGTGCTAGCACTAGGCATCTTTGGCCTTGTGTTGTTCCCCTCTGCTCCGAACATCATAGACCAAGCTGCAATGGATGTTTTCTACGCTGTGGAGCATAAGAAGAGAAACACTGTGCCGACAATATTGGCAGAAACCTTCCTCACTTTGAGTTTTTGCCATCAGAAACAAAAAGGGAAGCTCAGATGTTGCTTGCATCTCTTGTACGTATGGATCATAACTCACATGCGTTCGGAGAACCACCTCAAGAACACCTCTGATCCGCTAAGAAGTTTTCATCTCATCCCAACCAAGGTTCTCGAAGTGCAACAATGGAAAGAAGAGTTCGACAATGTGAACGACAGGTCATTCAAGTGGGTGTGCCCGTGGTATGGGCGGGACAGAGGAGAGATTATCTACAAGTGTGGAAAGTTCCGTAATGTGCCGCTTATGGGACCGAGGGGTTGCATAGCATATACACCAGCATTGGTACTTAAACAGTTATGTTGGACACAGAGGAAGCCGCGAGAAGAGCAGTTGGGAGGACTCCAGTTTTGGTATAATGAGGGGGACAACACAGACAAGTTATCGGGGAGTATTCAAGAAGCGTGGAAGGATGTTCACATGGCCGGTAGAAATGAGTTGGGAAAACTGTTGGTTATCACCACTGCTGAGCACACTGCATGGAGAGAAGCGAGGAGAGTATATCAAGAGGCACCTAATGCTGGGCGTGGTGAGAGGGATAATGAACGATTGGCTGAACATATAGAGATCATGAAGGCTCAGATGGAACTCTTGGAAAAACAGAAGGATGCAGTGAAAATGGAACTAATTATTGCCAAAGACCTGTGTGAAAAGAGGACAAGGGTGATTGAACACTTGAAGGATGAGATTGCAGATACCCCGGTGAGCAATGAGTTGAGGTTTAAACGGCTTGAACAAGAAGTCCAAAAGTGTACGAAGGAAAAACATGATTCTTTGCAAAGGCTTGGGCAGCTGAAGAAGGAAACGAAGGGCTGAAAATGAGCACCAGTCAGTTGAGGATGGTCATGAAGAAAGATCATGAGAAGTTAGAAAAGAAAGCCAATCGTGAAGAGCAATTGAGAAAAGCTCTGGAAAGGAGAATGAGGAGCTAAAGGCAAAGTTTGGCAAGAAAAACGATGAAGGGAGGAAATGGAAGCTAACCTTTATGACCAATACTGCGAAAAGGTTGAACTAGAGCATAAGGTTGGAGAGTTGTCCAATACTTTGGCACAAATGGCAGTGGAACGTGAACATGAATGGGCTAATTTTGAACAGTGTCGAGACCAACTGCATCACACAGAGAAAGCGGGAAGGTTCTGGAAAAAACAAGTAGTGGATTGGGCTATGAAGGCTGTGGGACTGGAGGAAGAGCGTGCAGAGTTCACTAAGCAACTAGATCATCATGCCACGAAACTGGCTTACCACTTTGAGAAGGCTGAACAAGAAATTAGTCAAAGTCTCAAGTTGCGCCTCCCAAAAGTGAAAGTGTATGTGTGCACGAGAAGGGGGGTTGAATCGTGCAAGTTTTAAAAATCGCTTGTTAAAACTTTTACTTAGAAAGCTGTTTTTTTCTCAGAAGTATGATTAAGAGTTTGCAGCGGAAAATGCTTTCTGAGAAGATTAAGTTTCTGAGAACTTAGTCTTTCTGAGAAAGTTCCTTTCTGAGCAGTTTTAAGAAAATGACTTTAAGTTAGAGTTTCTTAAATGCTTTCTGATTTTAATCAATGAAGTTTTCACGAGACCTCTTAATTAAAGTTGTGATAGAGTTTTTCTCAAAGATTTGGACACGTAAGGAGTTAGGGAGAAAAGCTTAACACAAGGGATTTTATACTGGTTCGGTTATAACCAACCTACTCCAGTCCTCAACCTTCAGTTGAGAGTTCTTAGATATTCTTCTTAATGTGCCTTCCCAGACAACACTGCCTTTACCAAGTAAAGGACTTCCACCACTTCACAACCCGAAGTGGATTTCTTTGCCTCACACTAGAGGACTTCCTTGCCTCACACTAGAGGACTTCTTTGCCTCACAACTGAGGACTTCCTTGCCTTACAACTGAGGACTTTCTTGCCTTAAACACTTAAGGACTTTGAACTTTGCCTCAAACACCAGAGGACTTAAAACTGCCTTCACACAAAGAAGGACTTAGCGTTTTTCGAAGGTTTGATTGATCGAAAACAACTACCAAGACTAATTACAAACCTAGTTTTACACTTAGTAGACTTCTAGAATTACTTACAAATGTAAGAATTTACACCAATTCAGAACTAGAAGATTTTGCAAAGTTAGAAGAACAATTTCGTAAAAATTGTCTTTCTGAGAAAGTTCTAAGTTTTCGCAAAATGATTTTCAATTCAACAGAGTTTTGGCACGTTTAATCAAGAATTTTAGCGCAAGAGTTTCGTCACATTGCTCTGGAATTGAACTCATATATATAGGCATCAAAGAGCCGCGAAATTAGAAGCTTTCACTTTGCTTATGTGGCTGTGTCCTTTTCAGAACGGCTCCCTGCTACAGTCAGGCAAAATGAGGAACTTTCAGAGCTGCACAGTGCGCGTGTTCCCACTTCCTTGGCTAGTTGTAGCGAGCTTTCTGAGACTGTTTGCACTCCTTGAGTCCAGACACTTGGTTGCTTCTGAGTCCAACCTTCTAAGAGTTGTACGGACTCTGAGGCGAACCTTCTGAGGGAAGACCCTTCTGAGAACTACTAGTCGCAAGGTCTTCTGAGACCTTTCTGAGGCGACAGTGTTCTTTCCTCAGAAACATGTTTTCACCTTCTGCGCTTCTGAGACATCCTTTCTGATATCTTTGACGCTATGATTCTTTCAATTGATTTCAAGCTACTTGATGTTTTGTCTTGTTCTTTGCTCATGGCATTGCAATAATTTAAAACTTTCTGAGACACTTAGCGCACATATTAGCAAAACCTTAAGTAAAATTTTATACTTATGGCTTACCTTGTTATCATTAAAACTTTCATAACTCTAAGAGAATTATGCTTAATTCTCTCAGAAGGGTTCTGGAGCTTACAATCTCCCCCTTTTGATGATAACAACTTAAGTCTTAAGATAATAATTTTGCTTAGTTCAGAAGTGTTTCTGAGTAAGTTCATAACTTATTCAGAATGCACTTTTGCTTTCTTGAAAACTAACTTAGCTTTCTGAGAGAAGGCTTCGTTATTTTTCTTAGAAGGCTGTGATAATCAACAATTCAAGTTTGCAATGTATGATCACTGTTTGAGATTATCAATTACATAGCATGTATTTCATGATAAATGTATGTATGAAATTCAGAAATTACCAAGCTATGTAAATCAAGAGATGCCAAAAAAATAAATAATAAAAGATAAGCATACAATAGGTAAAACATGAGATGCCAAAATAATGATTTTTCATTTATGGTTTTGTCAGATACAAAATATTTGGCTCCCCCTAAGTTGTTGCTCCCCTAAGTTCTAGCCTAGTGTTTACGATAGCCAATGTACAAAAATTTTATCAATTTATCCTACTCCCCTTTGTTACATCAAAAAGGGTGGCTAAGACATAAACGCCATTATTGACTTAGAACTACTGCCTTCTGGCAATGTAAGCGTAGCAGCTGGCATATCTCCATGAGAATCTCGCTCTGAGTCGCATTCTGAGCGCATTCTGGAGGGAGTTCAGAGGCAGTGGAAGGCTGTTGAGAAGATGAGGGTTGAGATGAAGGAGGACGAGAGACTTCAGCCTCAAGTACTTCATCGATTATATCCCTTGTTTGATATTCAGGAGGTTCTTCTTCTTGGACAGCTTTACCTTCAATAGCAGCAAGTTCAATGGAAGGCTGCCTTTGAGTGTCCTCAGAAACTAGAGCAAGGTCTAGATCAGAGGGTTGCCTAGCTGATGGTTGCTCCATAGCACCAGAAGTCTGAGCATCGTCGGAGAGGTTGAAGGTTGAGATCTGGCTATGCATGGCTTCAATGCACTTCAACTTCTCAGTTCGACCAAAGAAAGGCCGAAATTGCACAGAGGGTGGAGTGACTACCATCCTTCCCAGCTGAAAGCCGGAACCAATCATGGAGTCCGTAATCGAGAAGGTGGGACCTTGTTGATCAAAGGATGTAGGAGGAACCTCTGTTATATCTAGAGGAGGAACCTCTGGTTCCTTCTGAGAGTCCTTCTCAGATAGAGTTCCTTCTAAGGAACTGTGGGCAACAAATGCCTCAACTGCTGCAACTCCGGCAGCCATGGTAGCGTCAGCGCCCACCTCTGAGCTGAGCCCAGTGCTGGTGGTCCCTGGCACTACTTCATGTGTTGAGACATGAGTTTCCTCATGTTCCAAAGGGATCTCAGAAGAGAGGAGACCAACCTCAGAAGTTGGTTCAATTAAGGCTTCCTCATGCTGTAGTTGTTGTTGTGGTTGCATCTGAGCAGCTTCTGGAGTCTCAGAAGGTTGATCCAGTGCCTTCTGGACGTCAAGCATCGTCTGAGCCAATGACTCAGCATTCACAGTGGCAACTTCAGTTGTGGTTGCCTCAGAAAGTTCCACCATAGAAACCTCAGATGGCTTCTTCTGGGGCTCTTTCTTGGAGCTTCCAGCATCTGGAGTGCGATGCTCAATGCGAAAGCTTGCCGCATCTTCTTCCTCGGAAGAGGAATCAGCAACATTTCCTCCATGCCCCTGAATGTCTTCTCTGGTGGGGAGACATTCCCAGATGGGGAGGAGTGATGAGAAGCTTCTGCTTCTTCTTCAACAGCAGCAGCAGTAGCAGCAGCGGTGGTGGCAGCAGTAGCAGTAACTGCTACAATTTCTTTACCCGTCGGCTTCGGCGGGCTCTGTTTCTGAGTGGTTTTTATCCCCACTCCTTTGTGAGACTTTCCCTGATATTTCAAGGAATGCAGGAGTTTAGTTTTAAATTTGGTGGGTTTAAAACCAGTAACAGAATCAGAAACAGGAATTGAAGTAGAAGAAGATTTAAGAAAGAAAGGTGGAGTTTTAGAGTAAGCTTTTACCAAACGACCACGTTTCTTTTCCCTTCTGGTGGCACATCTGGGACTTGGAGAGTTGGAGGTGCTTTCCTTTTTCTGGTCATGGGTTGCTCAGATGTTGTTTCTTCTGAGTCTTCAGCAGCCTCAACAACCGTAGGTTCCTTCTGAGGAGTCTTCTGAGCTTCCTCAGAAGCCATACTCCTTGTCACCCTTGTTGGAGAAGGATGAGTCACCTTTTGCTTCTTCTTCTTCTTTTCTGAAGGATCGGAAACCTTTTCCTTTCCTTTCTCAGCCTTAGAGGGCTGGTTGGGACCAGCAGCTCCCTTAGAAGGCTTTGCTTCCTCCTTCTTCTTAGGTGCCCCCGTCTCTGGTACCTTCTTCTTGATGTTGTTGAAGGTGACCATGGAGAATTTGCTGTGGTTGAAGACGTATTCATAGTCTTCAAGTGAGAAGGAGAAATGGTCGAGGATTCTGGTCAGAAGGCTTCCGTAAGGTAGACTTGTGAGAGCCCTCTTCGGATGAGCCTGGTGCATCATGTAGTTGAGCACCATCCTCCCAAAATCTACTCTTTCCTTCTTCAGCAGGTGGTACAGCAGGCAGGCATCCATGGTGGTAACGTTCCCCATGTCTCCAATCCGAGGAGAAAGGTGTGTTGCACAACGGAGAAGATGATTCTGGCCTCTTGCGTGAGATGAGGCACCTTTACCCCCTTGAGTGGTAGGCTGTTGCTACCAGTCAGAAGTGTCACGACTTCTTCTTCTGAGTCATCTACCTCCTTGACCCATTCTGGGTCGTCGGCGATGACATCACCACCATTCAAGGTCTTGAAGACTTTGTTGATGTTAGAGGAGGAGAAGCGGATCTGTTGGTCACCAATCTTGCTCTTGACCCCTTTGTTGGTGAACCTTTCTATTTGCGAATAGAAAGCTCTCACCACATTTGGGTAGCACACGTCCTCGGAATCATCATGGCTGGCCATCCAGGTTGCTTGAGGAAGGTGAATTGAAGTTCGTCCACTTGATTGTAGACATTGAGAGGCAATACCCTTCCCATGGCTAGATTCCGTGGGAGATAAGTCTTGTGGAATAGGGACTGCATTTCCTCATTGTCATAGAGAATATCTTCGGATATCTCATTGAGATTGTTTTCTCATTAGCCCTTGATTTCTCCAGAGACGGCCATTTGGAAGAACGGTTTAAGTTTTGAGAAGAGATAGAGAAGAACAAGAGAGAGAGAGAGAGAGAGCAGATGAAGATTGGAAAGAGAGGAGAGGTTTTGGCAGAGTTTTGGTAAGTTTTGAGCGTAAAGTGCTCAAATGAAACAATGCTATGAGTATTTATATAGACATGGCTTGTAACTAGCCGTTTCCTGCCATTTATCCAAAAGTTACCGTTGGTAACTTGTTTCTCGGAAGGTACCTTTCTGAGAGAGGTGGTCCTTCTGAGAAACCCTCCTTCTGAGAGATGTTTCAGAAGATCTCCTTTCTGAGAGATGAGTCTTCTGAGAACAAATTTTCTCAGATAGAGTTTTTTGTGTTTTTCCTACTTCTAGCTCAGAAGCTTAGTTCTATTGTTCGTCTCAGAGTTTAAACTAGGA
>CM024266.1:20250429-20261766 GCA_013621005.1 Aeschynomene evenia
GGTTAGCTAACTATACTCTATAGTTAATTGATTCAATATCTCTTTTGCTCTTTAAACTCTAAATTGATTTGTGAGTTAGAGGAATTAACGACGCCTCCAGTTTCACTATCAACCAGCACCGACGCCCCCGCCGCGCCACGAGACCTATGATTTCGCTTGGTCCAGCTACACGCCGGCCATCGGTGCGGTGACTGTCGCGTCCACTGTCTCAGGGGTACACCGCTTCTTCATCCCAGAGCTCCTAGCGAGGTACCTTGCTCCTGTTCCTGGTCCCATTCCTGCTCCTGCTCCAGCCCCAGCTTCGGCACCCACTCAGGCACCTGCTTCTCCGCCGCCACCTCCGCCACATTCTCTTGTCTCGGAGTCGACAGAGTCGGACCCAGAGGAGGACGAGGGCTACTCGAGTGATGACTCGGCGGACTTCTGGACAGACGTCGACTATATCATGGTAGGGTCTGAGGCGTCTTCTTCTGCCACGGGTTCAGATATGAGCGAGGATACCGGAGCGCCAATAGGTGGGGCGCTGATCGTGACCAACCTAACCGATGTGTAGCTGACCTTTGACATCTTTATCTTTGTTTATAAGTTATCTTTTATATGGAGCCTTTTTGTACCCCTGTGCGGGATTTAACTCTTTTGGCATGTATATGTATCTAACGAACTACGGTATTACCTGAGTCCTTTTTGTATATTCGGACCAGGATTTCAGACTTGTCATTTGATCATGTCAGCTCCTATATATATATTTCGGCATGTATTAAACAGGATCTTGATACACTTGAACTCTGTGACATTTCGCTCTGAAGCATATGTTATATATAATCATGGCCATTTGTTGCATGGGCTTTTATTATATTATTGGCAAATTCTATTGTTATTCTAGACGCTTATCCAGGATATCTATTCGTGCCACTAATCTGATTGGTCATGGCTTTGAGTCTCGATACCGATTTATTGTACACAGGGGTTTGCGAAAATATATTTTACATATACGTTTCAAAAAAAAAACATGGGGTTTTTGGGTGTTATGTAACGTTGCAAATTGTTAATTATGTCCATGACATAGTTAATAAATTGGGATGTTACATCCCTGACATTGAGAAATTGACAAGTTAGTCCCTGACAATTTCAATTTTCGGACAACCGTTAGTCCCTAAACGGTTTCCGTTATTTCGAGGGACCAATATGTCTTATTTATTAATTGTAATAAAAGAAATTTAATATCAATCCTATAAATTATGATATGAACATTGACTCATATTCATTCTAATTATGTATTAATTCCAAGCTACATATAACTACTCCGGTAAATATTAAGTCTCTATTTGGATATATTACTATCAAAAAGAAAATATGTTGGGTAATTTTCCAATTGAAAAAGTAACAACATTTTATTACTTTGCTGTAGAAAATAATTACATGCATATAATTATTTGTCGGTAACTATCACGGTTGATTACTTGATTTATATATATAGAGTCGAAGAGGGGTATTACTGATACATACAATAATATTTTGAGTACTAATGTTATATGTATATCATAAACATGTGGATTAATATTATATATATAGAGTCCTAGACATGCAATCAATGCTATAAATTTATTGGCTTATTTTAAAAGGATTATATATTCAATAATGTGGATATTCTCGTAGTTTCTGGAAAAATTAAATAATTTATATGTATCACAGTCTGTCCAGCTTTTGCTATAACAAACATGTCAGTCATATATATAAACGTACCTGATCATCATGCTGAGCTAGTGTATGTAACTAATTATTAATTTTTCAATCTAAAATATATATATACTTGTTGCTTTCATTCTCCTCAAACTTTTAATATCGTATCTTCATTAACATAAACTATATATTTATTGCATCTAGGAAAACTTAATTAAATTCCTATACACTGAACATACTAAAATGTTGTTACTTCTTCGATTGGAAAATTACCCAACATAATTGCTTTTGATAGTAATACATCCAAATAAAGACTTAATATTTACCGGAATAATTATATATGTAGCTTGGAATTAATACATAATTAGAATGAATATGAGTCAATGTTCATATCATAATTTATAGGATTCATTCTTATTAAATTTCTTTTATTAGTCCCTAACAATTAATAATAAGCCATATTGGTCCCTTGAAATAACGGAAACCGTTTAGGGACTAACGGTTGTCCGAAAATTGAAATTGTCAGGGACTAACTTGTCAATTTCTCAATGTCAGGGACTACCTTGTCCACCGCGAAAATTGTCAAGGACCAACTTGGGGGTTACTCTTTTTAATGGGTTGGGTGATTGTGACCCAAATTCCTATTTATTGACTGTTTTGGCTAGTTTTTTATTGTGCCTCTAGCAATGCTCCAAATTTAATTAGTAGTTGATATAATGTTGTTTTTTTATTTTAAAATTATAATAATACATCTTATTGGAATTCTGATGGAGTATAAGTAGTTTCCTTAAATAGAAAGGACCCACTAAAATCTTCCCACTAATTAACTTTCTTCCTATGGCTGGCTGCCACTTGGCAAAACTTTCCAAGTATTGCTAAGCAATTGTATTATATTTAGATTTAAATTAGATTTAGATATTTAGATTTAGATTAGATTTAGATATTTAGATGTAGTATATTTTTTTGATAAAATTTAGATGTAGTATTTTAGATTAGATATTTAGATATAGATATTTAGATTATATTTAGATTAGTTGGTAGCAAGTTGGCTAAATCTAAGATAATAGGAATAATCATTAGTAAAACAAATAAAAATAAATCATATATATAATACTAAAGTTAGGTTATGAACCTATGAGTTGGCACACCCAAATTGATTCTCGTACTAACTTTGATAATGTGGCATGCTTAGGTTTTTTCTTATAAAATTATTTTATACATAATTTTTTATTTTTTATTCTAATTACTTTAATATTGTAATCACTATTAAATATGAAATATGCAATATTTATTAAAACATTCAAATTTTTGACCTTTCATATGCATTGAGTTATGCATATATGAGATAACACACTCATATAATATGAGTGGAACCTCTTATTAATTGAGGGGGGCAATGACCCCCCTAAAAATATTATTTTCTTAATATATTATTTAATTTATTAATTTGGTCCCCTCTAAATTTTTATTTAAATTACTTATAGCAATTTTATAATTAATTAGATATTAAAATTATAATGGATACTATAATATAACATATATAATTATATATGTGTGTATTTTCTCTAAGTTTGACGATAAAATATTACTTTTTTCATATGCAACAATTTTTACTAAGTTTTTTTTAATAATAAACAAAAATATTGATACTTTATTCCGTACTTAATAAAATTTATGGGAACCAATAACCGTTAGTTATCATGTGAATATAAAAAAATTTGTGTTTCATTTTAAAATCTATCAATTTTAAAAAATAAAAAATATTAAATATACATTATTTTTTTACAGAAAATGAGTTATTAGATTTTGGCCCCTCCTGAAATTAGGGTCTAGATCCGCCCCTGCTCATATTTATTCTCATTTTATACTTATATATATAGTAACAATTTTAAATAGAAAATAAATATACTTATCTTATATATCTTATCTTATATATAATACTAAAGTTGAGTTATGTACCTATGAGGTGGCACACCCATATTCATATATCCTCACCTTATACTTGGTGATGTGCATGATTTATAAGATTCATTTTATGCATTTTAATTATAATCCATTATGCATATTATTTATATTATATCTTTAGGTTAACTCTTCATCTTCCCTCTTTGCATAACTATCAAAATGCATCATAATATGCAAAAGAACATTACATAATTACTCCTTTGATGGACATCTTCATAATTTCTAATTATTGCATTTTTCTTACACTTTGGTTTAACTCTTCATCTTCATCTTCATAGTTTTATTTTGTTTATATATTGTTCTTATTATGATTTTTTTGCAGGTTGGTGGTGAAAGTAGTGTTAATGATGATGAATGAAGGATATTGAAAATGGTTGATATTATTGCTTCCTTGTTATTTCCTTTTTTTTTAGATGATGAGTCCTCTCTATTCTTCTTTGTTTTGTTTCTGATTATGATTTTTTGTAGATAGATAGTGAAAGTGGTGTTGATGATGATCCAGAACCCTTCTGAGAGAATTAGGCATAATTCTCTTAGAGTTAAGAAACTTTTAATGATAACAAGGTAAGCCATAATAAGTATAAAATTTTTACTTAAGGATTTGCTAATATGTGCGCTAAGTGTCTCAGAATGCTTTAAATTATTGCAATACCATGAGCAAAGACCAAGACAAAACATCAAGTAGCCTCGAGATCAATTAAAACCATAGCGCCAAAGATATCAGAAAGGATGTCTCAGAAGCGCAGAAGGTGAAAACATGTTTCTGAGGAAAGAACACTGTCGCCTCAGAAGGGTCTCAAGACCTTGCGACTAGTAGTTCTCAGAAGGGTCTTCCCTCAGAAGGTTCGTCTCAGAAGTCCGTACATCTCTCAGAAAGTTGGACTCAGAAGCAACCAAGTGTCTGAACTCAAGGGTCGCAAGTAGTCTCAGAAAGCTCGCTACAACTAGCTAAGGAAGTGGGAACACGCGCACGGTGCAGTTCTGAAAAGTTCCTCATTTCGCGCTGACTGTAGCAGGGAGCGTTCTGAAAAGGACACAGCCACATAAGCAAAGTGAAAGCTTCTAATTTCGCGGCTCTTTGATGCCTATATATATGAGTTCAATTCCAGAGCAATGTGAAAAAAACTCTTGCGCTAAAACTCTTGATTAAACGTGCCAAAACTCTGTTGAATTGAAAATCATTTTGCGAAAACTTAGAACTTTCTCAGAAAGACAATTTTTACGAAATTGTTCTTCTAACTTTGCAAAATCTTCTAGTTCTGAATTGGTGAAAATTCTTACATTTGTAAGTTAAATCTAGAAGTCTACTAAGGGTCAAATTAAGTTTGTAACTTAATCTTAGTAGTTGGTTTTCGAAGCAAAAACAACTTTCGAAAAACTCTAAGTCCTTCGTTGTTTGAAGGCAGTTTTAAGTCCTCTGGTGTTTGAGGCAAAGTTCAAAGTCCTTAATTGTTTAAGGCAAGGAAGTCCTCTAGTGTGAGGCAAGGAAGTCCTTTAGAGTTTAAGGCAAAGAAGTCCTCTAGTGTTGGAGGCAAGGAAGTCCTCTAGTGTGAGGCAAGGAAATCCACTTCGGGTTGTGAAGTGGTGGAAGTCCTTTACCTGGTAAAGGCAGTGTTGTCTGGGAAGGCACATTAAGAAGAATATCTAAGAACTCTCAACTGAAGGTTGAGGACTGGAGTAGGTTGGTTATAACCGAACCAGTATAAAATTCTTTGTGTTAAGCTTTTCTCCCTTGCTTTTTGCTTGCATAACTCTTTGAGAAAAACTCTACCAAGATTCTAATTAAGAGGTCTCGTGAAAACCTTTTTAATCAAAATCAGAAAGCTTTTAAGAAACTCTAACTTTAAGTCATTTTCTTAAAATTCCTCATAAAGGAACTTTTTTAGAAAGACTAAGTTCTCAGAAACTTAATCTTCTCAGAAAGCAATTTCCGCTGCAAACTCTTAAATCTACCTTCTGAGTAAAAACAGCTTTCTAAGTAAAAGTTTTAAGTAATTTTTTAAAACTTGCACGATTCAACCCCCCCTTCTCGTGCACTCATACACTTTCAATTGGCATCAGAGCTCGGTCCTTAAGGGGTTGAGCACTTAGCAGTGTCCAGGAAAAAGATCCACGAAGGGAAATATGAATTCACCAGCTGCATTCATATCAGATGGGGCCTCAATAAACAGACCTCCGATGTTTCTCGGAGACAGCTTCGACTACTGGCGTGACAGGATGACGCTATTCATCAAGCACACCAGTCTGGACTTATGGGATAGGATCGAGAATGGAGACTATCAGCCTCTGCAGACAATTACAGAGGATGCTGTAGTTGCAACAGATGCTGAGCCAGGAGTGACACCTCCAGCACTCAGAACCTATACAAGACGAGTCCCTAAGGATGAATGGACTCAAGAGATGAAGGAGAAGATACAACTCAACTTCAAAGCTAAATACATTCTTTCTCGCCTTGCCCAAGGTAGAATACGACAAGATTGTGTCGTGTGACACCGCTCAAGAAATTTGGGAGAGATTACACATGCTGCATGAAGGAAATGATGAAGTCAAGGAAACCAAGGTATCAATGCTCGTACATAAGTATGAGTCCTTCTGCATGCAACCTGAGGAAACCATTGACAACATGTCAATAAGGTTTCTCCACATCATAAATCAGCTAAAGGTCTTGGGAAAGACCTACTCCAACGCTGAGATGGTGAGGAAAATTCTCAGAAGCCTCTCTGCCAAGTGGCGCCCAAAGGTGACAGCGATCCAAGAAGCAAAGGATCTAAATCAGCTAGGTTTAGATGTATTGTTTGGCTCACTCAGAACTCATGAGATTGAGCTTGAAGGACTGCTTGGAGGACCATCTTCATCCTCAAGACCTCAGAAAGCTCTGGCTCTGAAAATTCAGATCAAAAAGACTTCAAAAGCCCTAAAGGCTGAAGAAATATCTAAGTCTGAAAATGATCAAAACTCAGATTCCGATGAAGATGACATCTCTCTTCTAGTAAGGAAAATGAAGAAAGCCTGGAAGAGAAGACCAAGCAAAGACAAAGAGATCACCCCTAGAAAAGGAAAGTCAAAGCCTTCTGATGCCACATGTTTCGGCTGTGGAGAAAAGGGCCACTTCAGAACGGAGTGCCCTCCGAACAAGGGAAAGAAGAAGTTCATTCCCAAGAAGAAGAAGAAGGCAATGGCTGCTACATGGAGTGACTCAGAAGAGGAAGGCTCTGAGTCAGCAAGTGAAGAGGAAGCTAATGTCTGCTTCATGACCGGTACTGACTATATTCTGGAAACAGAATCTGAGTCAGAAGAGGTACCAAACTCTCCTCCTCTCTCATACTCATACAATGAGATCTCAGAACTCTATGAAGAGCTTCTGAGAGACTCAAACGAATTAGCTAACAATTTCAGCAAACTAAGAAAGTCTTTCAAACACTTAGAAGCTGAAAATGCTAGACTAATTCAAGAAGTAGAGAACCTAAGGCTTGAAAGAGATGACTTTAAAAATAGATATCTTGAAGGTCACAACCTCTATCAAGCTTTAGAAACAATGTCTTCTGTAACTGTTGAAAAAGCCGAACTGGCTTTGATAGAATTACAAAAGACAAATGAGCTTCTCACTTCTGACTTAGTTAAGATGGTCAAGGGTGAAAAAATGATGACACTCTTGCTTGGTGGTCAGAGACCTTACAAGGATAAGAGTGGACTTGGTTATGAAGAAATCTTCGAACCAAATGATATTGATCCATCTTTAACTAAATCACCTCGCACGTGCATCGCATGTTTTAAAAATGGCCATGGTTCTGAAAATTGTCCTATGTTGGAAAAAGGAAAAATCTCTAAGCCTCAGAAGGCTCAAAAGAAAACTCAGAAAGCAAAGCCTTCTAAGAAGACTAACCCCTCTCAGAAGGGTAAAACTTCTCAGAAAGCAAGTGCTTCTGAAAAGGGCAAACAAAAGGTCTCTAACTCTCAAAACCATGACCCTTCTAAGAAAAGAAGGCAAAAGTCCAAGAAAGCTAACAAGCAAGGACCCAACAAAGAATGGGTACCTAAATCTGTTAACTTTGTGCAGTACATCATCAAGCGCTGCGCCATCACCGAATGCAAGGCTTCTGAACCAGTGCTTGCTTCCAGTCATGTGCCTCGAGCAGCCACTGTCAAGGTACCACTGCTCATCGTGGTGGTGGAGCAGCGCTTGATGATGTAACTGCAGTCACAAAGTTAACAGATTTAGGTACCCATTCTTTGTTGGGTCCTTGCTTGTTAGCTTTCTTGGACTTTTGCCTTCTTTTCTTAGAAGGGTCATGGTTTTGAGAGTCAGAGACCTTTTGTTTGCCCTTTTCAGAAGCACTTGCTTTCTGAGAAGTTTTACCCTTCTGAGAGGGGTTAGTCTTCTTAGAAGGCTTTGCTTTCTGAGTTTTCTTTTGAGCCTTCTGAGGCTTAGAGATTTTTCCTTTTTCCAACATAGGACAATTTTCAGAACCATGGCCATTTTAAAACATGCGATGCACGTGCGAGGTGATTTAGTTAAAGATGGATCAATATCATTTGGTTCGAAGATTTCTTCATAACCAAGTCCACTCTTATCCTTGTAAGGTCTTGACCACCAAGCAAGAGTGTCATCATTTTTTCACCCTTGACCATCTTAACTAAGTCAGAAGTGAGAAGCTCATTTGTCTTTTGTAATTCTATCAAAGCCAGTTCGGCTTTTTCAACAGTTACAGAAGACATTGTTTCTAAAGCTTGATAGAGGTTGTGACCTTCAAGATATCTATTTTTAAAGTCATCTCTTTCAAGCCTTAGGTTCTCTACTTCTTGAATTAGTCTAGCATTTTCAGCTTCTAAGTGTTTGAAAGACTTTCTTAGTTTGCTGAAATTGTTAGCTAATTCGTTTGAGTCTCTCAGAAGCTCTTCATAGAGTTCTGAGATCTCATTGTATGAGTATGAGAGAGGAGGAGAGTTTGGTACCTCTTCTGACTCAGATTCTGTTTCCAGAATATAGTCAGTACCGGCCATGAAGCAGACATTAGCTTCCCTCTTCACTTGCTGACTCAGAGCCTTCCTCTTCTGAGTCACTCCATGTAGCAGCCATTGCCTTCTTCTTCTTCTTGGGAATGAACTTCTTCTTTCCCTTGTTCTGAGGGCACTCCGTTCTGAAGTGGCCCTTTTCTCCACAGCCGAAACATGTGGCATCAGAAGGCTTTGACTTTCCTTTTCTAGGGGTGATCTCTTTGTCTTTGCTTGGTCTTCTCTTCCAGCTTTCTTCATTTTCCTTACTAGAAGAGAGATGTCATCTTCATCGGAATCTGAGTTTTGATCGTTTTCAGACTCAGATATTTCTTCAGCCTTTAGGGCTTTTGAAGTCTTTTTGATCTGACTTTTCAGAGCCAGAGCTTTCTGAGGTCTTGAGGATGAAGATGGTCCTCCAAGCAGTCCTTCAAGCTCAATCTCATGAGTTCTGAGTGAGCCAAACAATACATCTAAACCTAGCTGATTTAGATCCTTTGCTTCTTGGATCGCTGTCACCTTTGGGCGCCACTTGGCAGAGAGGCTTCTGAGAATTTTCCTCACCATCTCAGCGTTGGAGTAGGTCTTTCCCAAGACCTTAGCTGATTTATGATGTGGAGAAACCTTATTGACATGTTGTCAATGGTTTCCTCAGGTTGCATGCAGAAGGACTCGTACTTATGTACGAGCATTGATACCTTGGTTTCCTTGACTTCATCATTTCCTTCATGCAGCATGTGTAATCTCTCCCAAATTTCTTGAGCGGTGTCACACGACACAATCTTGTCGTATTCTACCTTGGGCAAGGCGCAGAGAGAATGTATTTAGCTTTGAAGTTGAGTTGTATCTTCTCCTTCATCTCTTGAGTCCATTCATCCTTAGGGACTCGTCTTGTATAGGTTCTGAGTGCTGGAGGTGCCACTCCTGGCTCAGCGTCTGTTGCAACTACAGCATCCTCTGTAATTGTCTGCAGAGGCTGATAGTCTCCATTCTCGATCCTATCCCATAAGTCCAGACTGGTGTGCTTGATGAATAGCGTCATCCTGTCACGCCAGTAGTCGAAGCTGTCTCCGAGAAACATCGGAGGTCTGTTTATTGAGGCCCCATCTGATATGAATGCAGCTGGTGAATTCATATTTCCCTTCGTGGATCTTTTTCCTTGACACTGCTAAGTGCTCAAACCCTTAAGGACCGAGCTCTGATGCCAATTGAAAGTGTATAGTGCACGAGAAGGGGGGGTTGAATCGTGCAAGTTTTAAAAATTACTTCTTAAAACTTTTACTTAGAAAGCTGTTTTTACTCAGAAGGTAGATTAAGAGTTTGCAGCGGAAATTGCTTTCTGAGAAGATTAAGTTTCTGAGAACTTAGTCTTTCTGAAAAAGTTCCTTTCTGAATTTTAAGAAAATGACTTAAAGTTAGAGTTTCTTAAAAGCTTTCTGATTTTGATCAAAAAGGTTTTCACGAGACCTCTTAATTAGAATCGTGGTAGAGTTTTTCTCAAAGAGTTATGCAAGTAAAAAGCAAGGGAGAAAAGCTTAACACAAAAGAATTTATACTGGTTCGGTTATAACCAACCTACTCCAGTCCTCAACCTTCAGTTGAGAGTTCTTAGATATTCTTCTTAATGTGCCTTCCCAGACAACACTGCCTTTACCAGTAAAGGACTTCCACCACTTCACAACCCGAAGTGGATTTCCTTGCCTCACACTAGAGGACTTCCTTGCCTCCAACACTAGAGGACTTCTTTGCCTTAACTCTAAAGGACTTCCTTGCCTCACACTAGAGGACTTCCTTGCCTTAAACAATTAAGGACTTTGAACTTTGCCTCAAACACCAGAGGACTTAAAACTGCCTTCAAACAACGAAGGACTTAGCGTTTTTCGGAAAGTTGTTTTTGCTTCGAAAACCAACTACTAAGATTAAGTTACAAACTTAATTTGACCTTAGTAGACTTCTAGATTTAACTTACAAATGTAAGAATTTCACCAATTCAGAACTAGAAGATTTTGCAAAGTTAGAAGAACAATTTCGTAAAAATTGTCTTTCTGAGAAAGTTCTAAGTTTTCGCAAAATGATTTTCAATTCAACAGAGTTTTGGCACGTTTAATCAAGAGTTTTAGCGCAAGAGTTTTCGTCACATTGCTCTGGAATTGAACTCATATATATAGGCATCAAAGAGCCGCGAAATTAGAAGCTTTCACTTTGCTTATGTGGCTGTGTCCTTTTCAGAACGGCTCCCTGCTACAGTCAGCGCGAAATGAGGAACTTTTCAGAACTGCACCGTGCGCGTGTTCCCACTTCCTTAGCTAGTTGTAGCGAGCTTTCTGAGACTACTTGCGACCCTTGAGTTCAGACACTTGGTTGCTTCTGAGTCCAACTTTCTGAGAGTTGTACGGACTTCTGAGCGAACCTTCTGAGGGAAGACCCTTCTGAGAACTACTAGTCGCAAGGTCTTCTGAGACCCTTCTGAGGCGACAGTGTTCTTTCCTCAAAACATGTTTTCACCTTCTGCGCTTCTGAGACATCCTTTCTGATATCTTTGGCGCTATGGTTTTATTAATTGATCTCGAGGCTACTTGATGTTTTGTCTTGGTCTTTGCTCATGGTATTGCAATAATTTAAGCTTTCTGAGACACTTAGCGCACATTAGCAAATCCTTAAGTAAAAATTTTATACTTATTATGGCTTACCTTGTTATCA
>CM024266.1:20263571-20284244 GCA_013621005.1 Aeschynomene evenia
CGGTCACATCATATACTCTGGCTTGTCGTTGCGGCTGTTGATCTCCGCCTCTAGGGCATGACCTTGCAAGGTGCCCCTCTGTTCACAAGAAAAGCATGTGGGGCAGTCTCCCTGGTGCCTCATCCCACACCTTCCGCAGGGAGGATATCGTGCAAATGGAGCTGGCTGTCGCGCTGCTGGCTCAGCGGGACGGACTTGAGGAGGTTGCCTAGCCGCATTAGGCCGTGGTGGAGGTGGCGGCCTCCTTTGTTGTTGTTGGGGCCTCTGTTGCTGTTGTTGGTGTTGCTGAGGTTGCTGGGGGCGGTACTGAGCTGCCTCGGCGGCATCGGTGCTCCAAACCTCCCCTGGCGACGGTGAAACCGAGGGGGATGTCGCAGAGGGTGCCCTCTGAAACGTGCTGGGGGTTGAGCCCTCGGGGCTTGGCTCGGCCCGGCTTCCTCTGACCTCTTTCTCTTTCCTGCCTCTCTATCTGCGGCTTCCCTCCTCTGGGAGCTCTGCTCCTGTGCTATACACATGCTTACAAGAGCGGCGTAGTTCCGAAGGTTATGAGTGATGACTCTTTCATTGAGATCGGGCCTCAAACCCCGCTCGTATCTCCTGCACTTCCATTCTTCGTCTGGGTTGAGCTTATAAGTGGTGGAGTATCTGCACAGCCTATCAAACTCGGCGGTGTACTCAAGGATGCTCATGTCTCCTTGAACAAGTTGAAGAAACTCCTCATCCTTAGCTTCGCGAACCGGCTTCGGGAAGTATTTCTCGAAGAAAGCAACTTTGAATCCTTCCCAGTTGATGGCATCTTCTGTCGGTTGCACAACAGGTTTCATAGTCTCCCACCACGACTCTGCATGACTCTTGAGCTCCCGAGTCGCGAACTTTATCTTCTGAGTCTCGGTGAGAGGGATGTCTTCGAAGATGCGTTCGATCCCCCGGATCCAACCATCCGCTAGATCGGGGTTCAGCTCCCCTCTGAAGGTAGGTGGGTTCCTCTGCCTGAATTCCAAGTACCTGCGGGACTCCTCGCTCACTGGAGGTTGTTGCACGCGTCCTGCCTCCATAGCCTGCGCCATCCTAACTGACGCCTCGGCTTGGGCTCTAATGGCTTCAGCGACATCTCGGAGGTCGTGATTTTGAGCAGCATCCCGAGCTCGTCGTGGCGGCATCACGTTCTATCAATTCCTGCACAGTTAATGAGTTGACTAGGCTCATTCTCAATGCAGAGCATTGGAGATGTAATGGCACACACGACAGATACATATACAAGAAAAAACCAAGGACATAGAACAAACAAGATCGCGGAAGGAATAGCAAGCTCAGTCCTCAAGCTCAATTGGACCGAACTTCTCTGATACCAAATAGTAACATCCCAATTTATTAACTATGCCATGGACATAATTAACAATTTGCAATGTTACATAACACCCGAAAACCCCATGTTTTTTTTTTTTTGAAACGTATATATAAAATATATTTTCGCAAACCCCTGTGTACAAGAAATCGGTATCGAGACTCGAAGCCATGACCAATCAGATTAGTAGCATGAATAGATAACCTGGATAAGCGTCTAGAATATCAATAGGAAATGCCAAGATGTAAAATAAGGCCCATACAACAAATGGCCATAATATTAATATATAACATATGCTTTAGAGCGAAATGTAGCAAAGTTCAAATGTATCGAGATCATGTTTAATACATGCCGAAATATAAATACGGGGAGCTGACATGATAAGTCCAAAAATCCTGGTCCGAATATACAAAAGGACGCAGGTAAAACTGTAGTTCGTTAGATATATATACATGTCAAAAGAGTCAATCCCACGCAGGGGTACAAAAAGGCTCCAAAATATAACTTATAAACAGAAAAGATAAAGGTGTCAATAGTCAGCTACACATCGGTCAGGTTGGTCACGATCCGCGCCTCACCTACTGGCGCTCCCGGTATCCTCGCTCATAGCTGAACCTGTGGCAGAAGAAGACACCTCAGACTTTACCATGATGTAGTCGACGTCCGTCAGATGTCCGCCGAATCCTCACTCGAGTAACCCTCGTCCTCCACTGGGTCCGACTCTGTCGACTCCGAGACCCGAGAAGGTGGCGGAGGTGGCGGTGGAGAGGCAGGTGCCTGAGCAGGTGCTTGAGCAGGTGCCAGGGCTGGGGCCAGAGCAGGAGCAGGAATGGGGCCAGGAGCAGGAGCAGGGTACCGCGCTAGAAGCTTCGGGATGAAGAAGCGGTGTACCCTGAGACGGTGGACGCGACGGTCACCGCACCGGTGGCCGGAGTGTAGCTGGACCAGGCGAAGTCATAGGTCTCGTGGCGCGGCGGGGGCGGCGGCGGCTGGTCCATCTAGAATCGAAGAATCAAGAAAGAGAGCGTAAGACGAAGTCATCTTAGTGAGTCACACTGAGCACGGGGGCCTACGTGCTCGATTACATCGATTCCAGCCGGTCAAAGTAATACTCAAGTAAAAACAGCAATTCATTTCTCAAAACGGCGAGTCCTTACTTTGACCAGGACAAAACATCTTAATGGCCCGTTTCTAAGGGAACCTAAGGTTTTATACTATGTTCTCGTAGATCCCTCGCAATACATATAGAACTCACTCTCCCAAATATCACAATACGATCAGACATTCCCTAATCGAAAACATGCCTCTTTTCACAATCGTTCGTTTACTGTCACAATCTTTTAGCAAACATCATGACATCCTCTCAATCACATAACAGAGCACTTAGTTAATCAAACATAGTTTGAACTACCGAGTTACTCTCAACTCCTAGGTAGTTCTCAAGAGCTCGGAGCCTCACCATACTACACCAACCCCTAGGTTCTTGGCTATCCAGAGCTCACAGCCTCACCATACTACACCCAACCCTAGGTTCTTGGCTGTCCTCACGGGAATACCATAATTCACCCAACCCCTAGGTATCCGGAGGATTCGTCCGGTCGTACCATAATACACCCATCTCCTAGGTAGCCGAGATTCTATCTGTAATACCATAATACACCCAACCCCTAGGTATACGGTAGATTAACACTTCAAAATGCATAATCAAGATCTTTCGTGAGTATGTATTAATTCACTTTAAATTTCAATTTAAAGGAAAGCACTTCTTCATATTAACATAACAAACTTTAACAACATCACTTCAAATTATATATATATATAACCTCCACCTTTATCACAACAATTCATCATTCTATCAAAATTCACAAAGTCATAATACGTGCAAGCATACCTAGTTATCACATAACTAGCATTCACTTCTTAAATGCCAAGGGAATGCACAACTCATAACTAAGCATCTCATCAATCATAATTCACTTAATCCACATATACTCATCATTCCAATTTTACAACATTTCACATAAAGAGTTGGGTTCTCCGAACACCCGTTCTTACTTTGAATCAAAGCATTAAAGTTCTCATCATACACATCACTTGTATATATATATATATATATATATATATATATATATATTCCATTTCTCTTTTCATGGTTAAAAGCATGGATCCATACTTATTTTCATCACTTTAAAATGGTATGTTAACCCCACTACCATTATTTAAAAACATGTATTCGAAATTAGGTGAAAATAAGTGAAATTGTACTTTTCAGGTGCAGGGGATCGATCCTCAGGGGTCTGGGATCGATCCTGTCTTAAAAACTTACAGAAAACACAGTTTTGCAGCCTGGGAATCGATCCTCTCATAGTGGGGATCGATCCCCACTTAAATTTTTACAGAATCCGCAAGTTTTCACTTGGGGATCGATCCTCCAATGGTGGGGATCGATCCCCACTGTTCAGTTTCTGCAGAAAACGCAGAAGTCGCGTTTCTGCTCTATTTTCCCATCAACACCCATACCCACTCATTCAAATCACTCAAAAATCGTCCATCCAACATACATACACATATCATCAGTGTCTAACCTCAATATCATAACCAAATGCAAGAAAAATACAATCTTATACACATGCAAGCATCAAACCTCACATGCAAGCACTCACACAAGCTTCATTCATCAAGTTCATCAAGATACTTTCACATGCATCATGCAACTCGAAAATGGGGCTGACTTCAAGCAAAAATCAGAAGCAAAGAGGGTTTGAGATAGTGTAGAACATGCAAGGATGATAGGGGTTGTTGTAACTCAGCTTGGAATGAAGAAGAATCAAGAGAAATGAAGGTGGTGATAGCTCCCTCTTGGGCTCCAAGAAGCTGGCCGAAAATGAGAGGGAGAGGGAGGAGAAGAAGCTTCTGCTGGTGTGCTTGAATGAGAGAAATGAAAGTGTCTTGAGTGGGGTGGGGGGTGGCCGAGTGTTTAAAGGCTAGGGGTGTGGTGTTTTGTTAATTTTTGAGTTGTTGTGGTGTTAAATGTCTCTAGGTGGTGAGTATGAGTATGTGTTTGAGTATGATTTTGAGTAAGAAATTACAACTAAGATTTATGGTGAGAGTTAAATAAATTTTGAAGAGCTCAGGGTCCTAAAAAGTTGCTTCGGTTGAGTTTAGGATCTAGCTCAGGCTCTCTCTCAGGTTACTCAAAAAACTCACTAAACACTCAATTCTTAAAATAAGAAAATGATATATGATCGTTATGAAAATTTCCTTAATATTATGAGACTCTCAATGAGTCTAAAATAATTATCTCATATTATTATTAATTTCACATTATTCATATATAACTAGGATTTTTGAAAATCGTAAAAATGTGAAATATAATAATAATAGCCTTAAAATCATAATTTTTCCAATATTGGTGAGAATATTTTCTAAATATTTTCCGAACACCAATTTGGGACTTAAATTGGAATATTAAGGTCTCAGCAAAATTTTTACAACGATCATTACCCCTCTCAGGGGTTCTCTAACTCATACAATAATAATATTAAGTCTGACTTGCTTCTCAGCAACTTAAATTATTATTATAATAACTTATAGCACATTCACAAAATTTAGTCACATAAAACAAATACATACATATATATATAATATATATATATATATATATATATATTTATGCACCCATATACATATATATATATACAAATTATTTTATTCGCAAGACATACAATATGTACTCTTACATATATGCAATTTAGTGGTTCACATGTCACCAAGAAAATATATTTATATATTCACATATATATATATATATATATATATATATATATATGTGCCCATACACATATATATAATTATATACACCTCACGTACATATTCTTACCTTAACACAACCTCTTAAATACAAATCCCTTATTTCTCAAATACACACATAAATCACCATACAAGCTCTTCACATACAAATCATTATAATCAAACTCATAGTTCATAACTCGATTCACTCAAATGCACATCAATCATCACCGCCACATATATATTCAAAATCATGGCTTACATGTTACATATGATCGCATAGTATTGCACTACTAGCTCAGGGGCGCTACATATATATATATACAATTTTACATTCACATAGACACCTTTTTCATTTTTATCATGTCACACATAATTATGCACATATATATATATATATTAAGTCAGAAAGCGCGCACACACACACACACACATATATATATATATATGAATAAACATAACACTGGTCTTCCTCCTGAGTAAAGAAATTTACTTAAATCCAAACACACACCGTTTACTTTGGATCCGGAAAATATCTATCTCAGGCAGCACCATATAACTTGCTTCATCATCAAACGTAATTAATTAATCAAAATACCATGTCATCTAAGTGTGCATTACATATTCGCAACTTAATCAAAGAAAACACGTCGTAGATCATCATCATCATATATATATAATTAAATCTAGTCACTGGGTACCGAAATCTGTACCGACGACCGAAAATACGCAAAAGCAGGAAAAACCCGAATCACGGGTGTTACAAATTTCGCCCCCGAAATTCCATATATGTGAAAACAACCAAATGCAGATCGTATGGGTGTGAAAACTAACTCTTAATTTCTCAATCATATACTTACCCTAGACGAAATCCTCAGACCGAGCAACATTCTCCATATTCAATGTGAAGATCCTCCCCTGGTGCTGGGACCTGGAGGAGACTGATGACACTCCCTGGCGATATGTCCTGGCTCACCACATCTATAACACACCCTCGGACCGGAAAGACAAACTCCCCAATGTTTCTTATTGCACTGTGCACAGGTGGATTTTCCGGAGCTCTAGTGGCCATCATTGGACGAGGTGAAGGTGATCCCTGTTGAGGTTGGGGACTCCTAAAAGGTCGTCATGAAGACTGATGAGGTGGAGAGTGTCGTCTCTTGAGTTGAAGAGCTTGTGGTATTAAATCACTCCTAGGAGTCTCTCGCGAGGTAGTATTTTCTAGAAGGCACGCCTGTTCCTGTAATACCCCGATTTTCATTAAGTCCTAATCGAGGAAATTAAGGGTAATTGACCTTGGTTATAATTTAATTAAGTTTGGGTGGATAAGTTTCTTCTAGTAAATCATTATGTGCTTTGAGATCTAAGTGTATGTATAAGTGTTATACGATCTATGTGTGTTTATTACATGTTATGTGGCTTAAGCGTATGGATATGTGTATGCAGTGTATGTTATGTGATTTATGTGTTTACGCGTATGTTTTTTTATGATGGTTGATGTTAGGGGTGATATGTAGATGTTAGCACGAGTCGGGACGTTTTAGAAGTGTTTTGGGGCTATTTTGCAGCCCAGTAATCGATTACAGAAGTTTGGTAATCGATTACACTGCACAGACTTTCGAATCTGTGCATTTTGACAGGTTGTAATCGATTACAGATTCGTGGTAATCGATTACAGACTGCGCAGTAAGGGTTTTTAGTGCGTTTTAAGTTACGTATGGGCCCCACGATGATTCTAAACCATATATAACCGAGCCACCATGTGAAAACCCTAATCCTCACTTCAGAAACACTCCAAACACTCTCTCTAATCCTTGTGCCTCCATTGTTCTTCCTCTCTCTCAAGAACTCAAAGCCATAGCCATTCCAAACCACGAAACTCACATCAAACCTTGCACGTTCACGAAACCGATCACATATTTGTAATCCTCACACCAAGATACACCCTTCTACCGATTGCAATTCAGCAATAGGATTTGTATTCATCACCGTACCATTCGTGGGTCTAGAGAGAGAAAGCTAGAACGAGGGTTTCACGGGAAAGGATTGTCTCTACGCTTTTATTGGAATTTCTTCAAGAGCTAGGGGTTTTAGCCATTCTTTACTCTCTGTAATTTCATGCTTGATGATGTGTTTTTTTTAGATTATTGTTGTTGTTCGTTTTTCCCGTTAGGGTTCATGAAAGGGTTATGTCTTACGAAATTCATTTCAAAGGAAAGGGGTGTTATCAATTGAAAAGTGTTTCATGATATGTTTTCTATTGATTGGGATGATTCTATATTAAAGTTTTAGTCATTGGCTTGTGAAAAACGTGTTTTAGAAACTCTAGAATCTGAGTTTTCGCGTTCGTAATCGATTACAAGAGGTTCGTAATCGATTACGAGCTGAGAATTTCCAATCGCGAGAAAACATGGCTCTCTGGTAATCGATTACAAGGTCTGTGTAATCGATTACTGTAATCGATTACAGCACTGCAGATTTTACGAAAATTAACTGTTTTGACCCTTTATGTACCCTAATGCGTTCTACGACTTGTATAAATGTTATATATGATTTATGCATGATTTATATATGATAATATGAGCTATAAAATATGTTTATATGTATTTATAATATAAAAGTATGATTATATGATGATGCATGTTATATATGATTCATGTATGTTCATTATGTAATGTTACTAGTTGTATGTATATTTAATTGCTATGATGTATATATAATTATTGTATGAGATGTTTACGATGAATGATTACATGATGTGTATGCTAGGTAATGATATATATATTGTGATGAAATGCTCTAAATGAATTAACTCTGTCATCCGGTAAAGGTTAAAAGATGTTCTGAAAGATACTCTGATGCTGAAATATCTCTGTTAACTCTGAAAGATTTGTGATAATTAAAAGACGTTCTGAAAGATCTCTGATACTCTGAAAGATTAAAATACCCTGTAGCCTTCAGCTTGTGATGAGTGTTGTAGGGAGGGGTGGCATCCTCGGCTGCAACTCCTTCACTTGAGGAAGGTGAATTGTACCCCCTCTTCCCCGTATGTTTTAGGATGAGCTCATACCTAGGGGCCGGATTGTAGGAGTAAGGATGGGAGGGAGGCTTTGCCATGTCTGACAGCTTCAAAGTAAAAGTTAATGATAAGATGCTCTGAAAGAAAGTTCTGATATGTTCTGTTGATGTTTAGAAGCACATAGCGCACTACACAAAGACCTCTAATAATTGTATGTTATATGAATTAATAATATGGACAAGATGCACTTAGGTAAGACGTTCCGGGGAAAGATTGAATCAAACTCATTCATGCTTCACTTATTTTATAACTAAATCGGGGCGGCTTCCTCTACTGAGTCACTTCCCAGTGCTCACCCTATGTTTTTCCCACCTTTTAGAGGAGCAGACAGAGCAGGATGTCGGAGCACACGAGGAGCCCGTGCAGACTTAGTTTATGATATAGTTCCCTAGATATCAGAGACATGTTTTACTTCCTTATCAGATGTTATGACTTTTATGCTTCCGCTACGTTTATTTATTTATTATGTTTTCTGAGTCCGCACCTTTGTTAGCCGGCAACTATTTATTTACTCGTATTTATGGTGGAATCTCATAGGTCACAGTTTTTGGCTTATGGGGTGAGACCTAATATTTATTTCATGTTTGTTGCTTGATGGGAGTTATCTATATGATGAAGTATTTTTAGTAGATGTTTGTATCGCTTATTATTATCGTTGTACTTATGCGCAAGACCCTTATTTTCTATACCGCAAACGATTTACAAAAATTTACTCCCGCCTATTTTCCGCGTATTATATTTTAAAAATAAAGATAAAACATGATAACAGGAGGTAACCCTTATGAAATGGCCTAAAATGACTTAAGCGTTAAGGGCTATCTAGTAGGGTGTTACAGTTCCTGTACCCTGCATGCCTCCACTAACTGGGCATAGCTGTTAAAGTGAAGATTATTCATTGTCTTCTGCATCTCTTGTGTTAACTCGTTCTGATACTTCATACATTTCCACGACTCCATGGGGTTTCCCTGAAACATCTCTGAAAACTTGATGAGATGCTCGAATTGTGCAGTATATTCAGCGATAGTCATTCGTCCTTGAGTCAGATTCAAGAATTCTCGTTCCTTGGCTTCACTTACAGATCTGGGAAAATATTTTTTCATAGAAGAGTTCCTTGAACCTATTCCAGGGAATAGGAATCCCTGCAGCATCCATTCGGGCCTTTTCTCCTCTTCACCAATTTTCTGCGTCATGTTGCAACATAAATGTAGCAAAAGCAGTACGTTGTAAATCTGAGCACTATATCACAGTAAATATCTTCTCCATTTCCTCTATCCAATCCCTTGCTACCGCTGGATCAACAGAACCTGTTAACACTGGGGGATTTACACCCCGAAACTTCGCAAAGCGGGCATTTCCCCTGTCCGCCACTGGCCGTGATGTGGAAGAGGTTTGGCGTCCCATGACTTCCGCCAACTATTGTACCGCTCTTGCAATTCCTGCCAATGCCTCGCTTCTCCCCTAATCGCCATCAAAATCAACCTGCTACGCCCAAGGAATTTTTTAATATGAAGCATTCAAAAGCTAGGAATGTTGTTGAATGAGCATTTGGAATATTAAAAGCACGATGGGCAATTTTAAGAGAAAAATCTTGTTATCCTATATTTTAAGACACAAGGGAGAATCATAACGGCTTGTTGTCTTCTCCATAACCATGTTCAAAATGTGATGGGAAGGATTCTGATGAGGATATAGACTATGAACATGAGATAGAGGATATAGATTTTGATAGTCAAATGATCCACCACATTGAAACAAGTGACAATTAGAGTAGATGGAGGGATAATCTTGCTCACGATATGTGGAACCAATGGAAAAATGGACGTCAAGTTTAATATTATTTCCATTTAGAATTTTTTTTCTAACTACTTGTAGTTTATGTCTTTAGGTATTACCTGTTGGTGTAATGGGGCCTTGAGCTCCCTTTATTTATGCAGTAGGTCTTTTAACCTTTCTTTTGCTTTGTAGTAGGGCTTTGGACCCTTTATTTTGGGGTGGGGCTTTGGACCCATCTTTATTTTGTTGTAGGGTTTTGATCCCTTTATTTTGTACTCGGATATTCATATTTTGGGTGTTGCTGCTTCTTATTACCTTATTTGAGAGCTTGCTTGCTTTTTTATTTGGTGATTTGTTCCTTACGGACGAGCTTAAGAGCTGTGTCTCTTGCAAGCTCACTATACTTGGTTGTTTTTTGGAGCCCCTGGCCTCCTTCCGACTAGACTGAGGCATGGTCCTGTCTTTGGGTGCGAGGTCGGGCGTTCTTGTCTTATGTTTTAAACAAGTTAATGTGTCGCCGCTCTATTGTCCCCTTTCTTGGAGACTTTAGGCGATTGGGAGTTTATACTCCTCAAGTTGAAGTAGTTGTTTTGCGCGATCGAGAATGAGAGATAACATATGAAGACTTTTCATTGATTTGATATTCAAAAAACCCGGTGGCTATTTGTCCATCCGGCCCACGAGGTCGGACCTCATTAAAACTTCCCTAGAAAAACCCAGTGGGAAAAACGTAGAGGAGGGAAAATAGTATCTGACGGGTCGCGATGTTACATCAAAAGAAAATTAGACATAAAATTTCCTGAGGTTGGTGGCATTCCACGACCTTGGAATTGCAGTTCCTGATAGAGTGACAAGCTTTTATGCGCCCTTTCCTAGCACTTCTTTGATCATTGATGGCTGTTGTCGTGACATCCACAAATTTAATTATTTATAAAACCAAGTTCCACTAATATAGTTTAGTGGAAACCAGGGTCGTCTCTCACAAGGAATGACTAAGAAAGCAATACGCAAGACTAGTTGTATGACAGTTGTCACATTTGGGGGGTTTTTGTATGCAAGATAAATAATTTGGAATAAAAATTGGAATAATAAAAACAATGGTTTATGGGGTGGAACATTCATTAGCGTGTTTATCATTGGCTACAAAAGAATGCATGAGTTGATTAATTACGCCGGAGTTAGATCTAACTCCTTTGTTGTGATTCTAATGATTAATTGCCTAGAATGGGATTAATTAGTGAGATCTCACCTTTAGTTCCACTTTCAACAATTGTTAAAGCCAATCACATTAATCTAATTAAAGAGACTAATCAGCCAATTAATTAATCATTACCAAATCCTGATATGCCATGCATCAATTAATCAATTAACACATAAACACATGCCAATGAATTAGCCTAACTCAATCGAGTAAGCCAAGACAAAGGGTTAAACACACAATTTAAGATCTCAAATTATATGCCAAGGTTTGATAATGAAAACTTATGCAAGATTAAGAACAAAGCCTCAATTTACCCCAATTATGTTCACACCCTCATAAACCACCAAGAGACTTAGTTACTCATGGGGGAAATAAAAGGGCAGAAAATAAATTGGAATTAAAAGCAAAGATGGAATGAAGAAAGTAAATAACTTGAACAATGAAGAGGAAAGTAAAGAAAATAAGGATTAATGGAAAGTAAAATGCAATTGAGGAAATAAATGAAGAACGAATAACTGAATAAATTATGAAAGTAACTTACAAAACCCAAAGACTTGACGAATAACGTTGAAAGTAAACAATGGAAGAAGAGTGGAGAAAGTTAGAGAACAAAAACTAGGAAAGGGTGGAATCCTAAGAGAAAAACTCTAACTAAAAAGGAAAATAAAAGTCTAGGGTTGGAAGTATGAAAGATATGTTGAAGTGTTGGTGTTGAGAGGTGTTGTTTCTGATGCATTAGCCTCCTTTAAATAAGATGAGCAGCCTCCAAACCCTAATCAATTTGGGCCCCAACTCGTGCAGATAGGGTTTCTGCTGTGACAGAGTTGCGGCGCGGCGCTGGGGCGCATATAGCTCGCTAGAGCGCCAGCGTTGTGCACGTGACGAGTTTAAGTGGGCCTCGGGCGCTGGAGCGCGCTATGGGCGCTGGAGCGCGCTATGGGCGCTGGAGCGCTCGATGCTGGTTCTGAAATTCACTGCTCCGCTTCTTGCTCAGTTCCTGATGTCTACAGCTCCAATAATACCTGGGACCTGTACTAAAAATACAAAATATCCAAGATCAAGTGCAAATGTCATCCTTAAATTGCAAATACATCATAAAACTTGCTATTTTAGCCTTTATTTCTATTAAGCCCAATTAAATTCCAAATTGTATTAAGTATAATAAAAGGCTAAATTAGAGCAAAGAATTGCATACAATCATCCAAATTAAGGGTATAAAATATTGGTAAAAACCACGTTATCAATCATGTAGGGGCCTTCCCAATTAGGAGCTAGCTTCCCCTGTCCCGGGGTTGGAAGCCCTATGTTGACTCTGCGGAGAACAAGGTCTCCCTCTTCAAAGCTTCTTGGACGACCTTGGCATTGTATCTCTTGGCGACCCTCCTTTTCAGCTCGACTTCCCAGACGTGTGCTTCTTCCTTGAGTTCGGGTATGAGGCTTAAGTCTTCTCTTCTTCTCTGTTCGTTGTCCACCTCTGAATAGGCTATGACCCTCCAGCTGGGCTCACCGATTTCCACCAGTATCATAGCATCTGAACCATACACCATCTTGAAGGGAGTCTCCCTTGTTGCTGAGTGTGGGTTGTTCGGTAAGACCATAGGACACTCCCTAGCTCGTTAGCCCATAGCCCCTTTGCTTGATCTAATCTCTTCTTCAACCCCATGAGGATGACTTTGTTGGCCGCTTCCACCTGCCCATTAGCCTGGGGGTGTTCTACTAAAGTGAAGTGGTCGGTGACGTGGAAACCTTCTAGCAAGCTCTGAAACTTCCTGTTTGTGAACTGGGTTCCATTGTCGGTGATGATGGAGGTCGGGATCCCGAACCTCGTGAAGATGTTCTTCCACACAAACTTCCGACATTGAGCTCCCGAGATGGAGGTCAAGGGCTCGGCCTCAATCCCCTTGGAGAAATAGTCGATGGCAACTATCAGATATTTAACCTGCCCTAGAGCTATGGGGAATGGCCCTAGGAGGTCAATACCCCATTTGTTGAAAGGCCAAGGACTCGCAATCGAGGTCATCTCTTCCGGAGATGCTACATGAAAGTGCGCATGTTCCTGGCACTTAGAGCAATTCTTCACGAACTCAGCCGCGTCCTTGGCCAAGGTGGGCTAGTAGTACCCTACCCTTAGGGTCTTTAATGCTAGGGACCTCCCTCCTGGGTGTGCCCTCCATCTCCTTCATGAAACTCTCTTAGAACATATTCGCTTTGTTGAGGCTTCAAGCACTTGAGAAGTGGTTGGGAGCAACTTCTCTTATACAACTCCCCATTTACCATGGTGTAGAATGGAGCCTCCTTCGTCACTTTTCTTGCTTTGTATGGGTCAGAGGGCAAAGTCCCGAGTTCCAAATACTCCTCAATCTTTGTTCCCCAATAGGGGGTCACCCCGACTTGGGCAATGGTTCCGACCTCTCCTGCCTGAGTTATGGTTGGGGCCCTCATTGTCTCTTGGATCAAGCTCTTGTGATTTCCCCAGCTTTGGTGCTGGCCAATTTGGATAGGACGTCGGCCCTGACATTTTGCTCTCTAGGGATATGTTCCACCTTGACCTCCTCGAAGTCGGAGATGAGAAGCCGAACCTTTTCTAAGTACTTCTTCAGCTTTTGCTCCCTTTTTGATATTCCCTCATATGTGGGATGCCACCACTTGTGAGTCTGTGCATACCAAGAGCTTTTTTCACGCCCATGTCCTGGGCCAAGTTCAATCCTGCTATTACAGCTTCATACTCTGCTTGGTTGTTAGAGGTCTTGAACTCGAAGTTGATTGACATCTCAACTCGGACCTCGTCATTGCTTTCCAGGATCACTCCTGCCCCGCTTCCCCGAGGGTTGGAAGATCCATCAACAAAGTGCTTCCAGCTCCTTTCCTCGACATGACCTTGTTGGTCTGCCCATTCACGCACAAGTCTGCTAAGGCTTGAGCCTTGATTGTTGTCCTGGCATCAAAGTGGATGTCGAATTCCGGAGTTCCATGGACCAATTGATCATCCTACCGGCTAGGTCTGGCTTCTGAAGTATATGATGGATTGGCAGGTCTGCCCTCACCTCAATCAGGTGGGCCTGTAAGTACTAGCGGAGTCTTCTTGCGGTGAGAACTAAGGCGTAGGCTGCCTTCTCAAGCTTCTGGTATCTGAGCTCAACTCCATGAAGGACTTTGCTGGTGAAGTATACAGGGAACTGAGTTCCCTCCTCTTCCCTGACCAACATCGCACTCACTACCGCCTCTCCCACCGAGAGGTATAGTATGAAGGTAGTGAAACGTGAGAAGGGGGTTGAATCACGTTCCAACAATAAATCCTGTTTCTGAAAATTACTTAAAAATAAGGGTCAAGTATAAACTTGTCTTGCACAGCGGAAACAATTGTTAGTAAATAAACAAAAACTTAGCCTATAGACAAGGCTATAATAGATCTTGAAAATATATTTACTTTCAAGCTCTTCTAAATGATAAAGGTTAAAACTTTAACCTTCAACACTTAGACAAAAGATGATGATGATTTCGCAATATGCTATATGATGTGTATGCAATGATAAATTGTAAAAACAATTAAAATAAAGAGTAAGGGAAGAGAGAAAGCACACACAGAAATTTTATACTGGTTCGACAACTTGCCTACTCCAGTCCCCAGGATTCACCTGAGAGTTCACTATCACCACCACAACTAGGTGGACTTTTCTTGCCTCTGCAACACCACAAAGGACTTCAACCTGCACCTTCACCAGGTGACTCACTGCCTATAAAAACCACAAAGGACTTCACTTTGCACAAACAACTAGGTGACTAACTGCCTCTGGCAACTCCAAAGGACTTCAATCCTTGCCTTCAACACCGAAAGACTTTCTACCCTTGCCTTAGACCCTCTAAGGGACTTCTTGCCTTACAAAAATAAGGACTTTGTATAAAAGATGTGGTTTTTTACCAATCAAGAACTTAGATGCAACTAAGTTTGAACCTGATGGATTTTTCTCTCAAAGAAATAACTAGCAAAGCTAGGATAAACAAATAAATGCTCACTCTTTTAAGAATTACAATCTTTTCCCAATTAAAAAATAGAGAACTTGAGGTTTAGAGGTTGAAGATGAAGAGAAATAAGGATTCAATTCGACAGCGTTTTGGCACTTGTAAGCTTGGGTAGTCTCTTGAATTCTTGGGCATTGAGGTCTTCTATTTATAGAGAAAAGAGAGCCTCAATTTCAAAAATCATAGGCTTGATCTCCACCCTTGATTTGAATTTGTAATCTCTTGATCCAATGGTAAGAATTCCTTGATATGATTTGAAATTTGATCTTCTAAAAATAGAAAAATCAAATAAGAGGAAGTTTCATCTTGGCCATTGATTCAAATAATTCCCTTTAATCCAAAGGTTATTATTTGATCTTAAATATGGAAACTTTGTAACCAAGAATTAGAAAAGAGGAAACTTCATCTTGGCCCTTGAATTTGAATTGTGCCTTGATCTTGTGGTGTGCATTGCTTCAACATTTTTTCACACAATCTTGCTAAATCAAGCAAGTTGTATGTGCCACTTTTTGGAGAGAGAAAGACTAGGGTTTTTAGCTTTTCTTGCTCCACAAGTGTGCCTCCATATTGGTACGAATTAGGATTTCATAATTTCTCATTTTTTGAAAATCCTAAACCACCATGAAGGTGTGTGTTAGCACGAGAAGGGGGGGTTGAATCGTGCTTAAATTTTCAAAATACTCTTCTAAAACTCTTTCTTTCAAAAAACACTTCTCAGAAGGGTATCCTTCTGAGTCGCAGCGGAGAGTCCTTCTGAGAAAAGTAAAGTTTCTCAGAAACTTTGCTTTCTGAGAAGATCAACCTTCTTGGTGATTTCTGAAACTTGTAGATTATAACTATCAAGTGTAAATACTTGAAGTCATAATGAAAGAGAGTTAGTATAATAATAAATATATTAACATGATAATATATTCAATATATACATGAGATATTAACATAGTTGTAGCACTTAGAAACCATGTATAGAGATACTTTCTAGATAAGTTATCTAATATGAAGAATTAGGAACTTATTCTAGATAATATCTACGCACATAATAATATACTATAAATTTCAAAAACACATTCTAGTTCAAAGAGAAATGGTCATAGAGACTCAGAACCCTCATAGAAGTTTCTGATATTACTTTCTGGTGAGAGCATAATTTGTACTGGTTCATTACGTTATTAATATCTCTCACCCCAGTCATCGAATCAAAGATCCAACCGTTCAAATGTTAGAACTATGTGTCCTTAACATTCTCACAAATTTTCAGCTCGATCCAACGGTTAACGAATCCGTATATGAAGAATTACGATAACTGGTTTACAGAAAATATGCTCTAAGAACTCATTATGTTCTTGCACGTTTTCACTTCAAAAGTTGTGTTTCTCACTGATGTAATTTTCTGATAGAAAAAACTAGTTAATATCATGCATCTTATACTTTATATAGAGTGTGAATTAAGATAAAGATTAAGCAACTAGAAATTAAACTAGCAATCAAGTTCAGAGAGAAGTATAGAAAGTGAACACAATTTTATACTGGTTCGGCCAATGATGCCTACATCCAGTTCTCAAACAATTGTTTGAGTTCCACTAACTTTCTTCAAAGTTACAGATATTATCAAGCCTTCTCAGGCTCTCTCAAGTATTCTTTCTTCTAGCCTCTTCAGGCTTTGCAGTGAATATTCTTTCCACAAGCCTTTCCAGGCTAAGCATGGATATTCTTTCCTATCGAAGCCTTCCCAGGCTCCCTCAGGATATTCTTCTTATTGTGCCTTCCCAGACAACCTTGCCTTTAACACGTAAAGGACTTCCACCACTTCACAACCCAAAGTGGATTTCCTTGCCTCATTACGAGGACTTCCTTGCCTTAAACAATTAAGGACTTTTTACTCCACTCTTATGAGTAAGAGATTAGTATTCTTTCATCAAGCCACTTCTGGCTTCTCTTGCTTAACTCAACACCATGAGCAAGACTAGTATTCTTTGATTGGCCTCTTCAGGCTACTTGCTCATTCACCATGAGACTTTTACAAGTATTCTTTTCCTAACCTCTTCAGGCTCTAATTGCTCAGCTCCACATGAGTGAGACTTTTACAAATAAATACAGATTTGTGTTTGAAAAGTGTGTGCGTAAAGCACTTACAAACAAATGCTTAAGGACTTTGAATGAACAAAGGATATCCTTAAACAACTCCTATTCAAAGCTTGCAACAGTAAGAATATTATCTAGTGAAAGGATAAGAATAGAAGATTTCAAGAAATTTTCTTTTGAGAGAAATTTCTCTTCTACAGAATCTCGGGTTTCTCAAGGAATATGAGTAGAAAAGATTTGATTTAATTCCTTAGAGTGACGCTAGATGCTGTTAGTGATGTGTTACAAAGTTGAATTAATGTTCTAACACCACTAGGAAATTTGGCAGCATTGCAGCAACGTGCAAGCTCACTTTGTGTCTTGTTGGGAGCTTATTTATAGCCTTTTCCAGATTATGGCCGTTGTGCACAGTTCCCAAGACTTTCTGATATGTCCTTCTGAGAGACTACCTTCTGAGAGTTTTCTGAGAGGACTGCTTTCTGAGAGCTTTCCGAGAGTACTGCCTTCTGAGAGCTTTCTGAGAGGACTGCCTTCTGAGAGCTTTCTGAGAGGACTGCCTTCTGAGAGCTTTCTGAGAGGACTGCTTTCTGAGAATTTGTGCTTCTCACAAATTCTATTCAGCCTTCTGAGAAAACTGCTCTCTCATAACCAAGTCAGCACTTCATGAGAAGGCTGATGCATCTTCTTGATGTGTCTTGACTAACCCAATGAGAAGTTTCTGAAAGAATTTCTTCCTTCCTTAATGATGTATCTTCTCATTCAAGATGCCTTGATTAGATCAGAGGGTGATTCCTCAGATGTAGATTTTTTCTCAGCTTCTTGAAGGAACTTCTTGGACAGC
The DNA here is from genome assembly GCA_013621005.1 of Aeschynomene evenia. Classification (NCBI taxonomy): domain Eukaryota; kingdom Viridiplantae; phylum Streptophyta; class Magnoliopsida; order Fabales; family Fabaceae; genus Aeschynomene; species Aeschynomene evenia. The sequence goes on from CM024266.1 coordinate 20,281,699, forward strand.
TTTCTCATAAGCTCACAGCTTCTGAGAGCTTCTCAGATGCTGGCTTTCTGAACCTTCTCCCGGAAGGTGTATCTTCTGATACTTACTCAGAAAGTCTCTTATGCTGCCTCAGAAAGTACTTTAGTATAGATCTTGATTTCCTTGAGTGCTTTCTGAATAATTCTTATCAGAATCCGATGCTTCCATTTAATCTTCTAGGACAGCTTTCTGGAGCTCGGCTTTCTCAGAAACTTTCAAGTCTTCTTAGAAGACTTTCTTGGCTTCTTGGAGGATGCTTTCGAGAAGTCTTCATGGTCTTGATATCTTCTCGGTTTATGAACAGTTTCTTTATCAGAAACTTGAACTTCTTAGTTTCCAGAAACCTATTCTTGAAGTGTTCTGATATTGCAGCTTTCTCCAATCTTCTGGATGAGGTTGCCTTCTGAGAACTCAATCATTCATAGCCTTCTGATAGGAACCCTTCTGAGTGAACATCCTTCTGAGAGAAGGTCCTTCTGAGAAACAAAATTTGCATGGTCTTCTGAGACCCTTCTGAGTAAATTTTGTTTCCTTCTCAGAAACACTCTTTCACCTTGTTGCTTTCGAGACACCCTTTCTGATGCCTTCTTAGCTTTGAATTTGTCTTGATACTTGAGGTTACTTAGTGTTGAATTTTAGCCTTCCACATATGAATGACAACTCATGCAATCCTTCTAAGAAGATTCTGAGTGCATTTCTCAGAGCGTTTTCTCATGTCTTCTTCGCAGGTTGCTCAATAGCTTTCTCTTGCCTTGATTTCCTTTTGAGAGGCTTTGTTCTTCTTTCTTCTTGCGCTTATAGAGCCATGTGCTTTGAGTGCTTGTAGTTCCAACTGTCTTGTGTATTTTAGCTATCTCAAATAGCTTTTTCACTGCACATATCAACACCCATTAAATTATTCTAACAAAATATTTTCTTTATATTAATTTGTTATCATTCAAAACCAAGTCTTTAATGATTTCCAATTATTAACACTTCTTGGAAGGGTGCTGGAGCTTACAATCTCCCCCTTTTTGATGATGACAAATCAATTTAGGAAATATTTTGTAGAATCGTTTGAAGGAAACCTTTCTTTAAGATCAGAAGCTTAATGATAGGTTCCTTGTGCAATTTTAATCTATCTTTCTATTATTTCCTTCATTTTCTCAAGAGAGAAATTTCCAGAAGTAACTTAGAGATTGATTAATTCACAGCAGAATACAAACCAGAGAGTAAAACAAGTTTTTCATGAATCTTGCAATTATATAATTCACAAAATGCTCAGAAAGCAAGATATATATTCATGATAATTAACTTTAATAACATACGCATCCAGAAAGTTTGTATTCATGACTCAGAATCATATTAAACATACATAAGCATATTCATGAATTAAGAGAGAATGCAGTAAATGCTAAATATTATGCTATGCATGATGATGTTTCTTTTAGAGAGAGTCTCTCTCCCCCTCACTTCTATCTCCCCTGTTTCCTTCAGAAACCAGTAATCTTTCAACCCATATTTCCTACATTTTCTCCCCCTTTGGCATCATCAAAAAGAGAGACAAGAAAATGCAGAACTTCAGCCTTGTTTCTTCTCAAAGCGTCCAGAATTCTCAACAGAGGTGCTTCATGCTCTCTGAGTTGGCTTCGGATTTCTAAAATTCCAGCCTCAAGCCTATTTTGCCTTGTTGTCATTTCTCTTTGGTTCTCAGAAGCAAATCAATCCTTAGAGAATCATGGAGGAAGTGATAATAGGTGCTTCAGAAATTAAACCCCTGAGTTCCTTGAGTAACTGCTGTAGGACTTAATTCCTCAAATTCTTTTTGGTTCAGATTCAGAAGCTGAAGTCTTCTGAGACAAAACAACTTCAGATTCTTCTATGTCTTGATTACATAATTCTTCACCGAGGAAGGCACTTGCTGATTCAGAGGTAAAGCCTTTTGAATGAGGAACCTCTTCAGAGACCCTTGACAGATTCTGTGGTTTCTTAACATAGGGAATCATGGCTAGATTATCATTAGGAGAGGGTGCTGGAGCTTGTGTATACCCAAATTACTGAGTGGGAGGAGCACTAGTTTCTGATGCATCCTCAATCACAATATAAGCTTCAGAGACCTCAGCATCTTTCCCTTTGGAGCTAGTGGCTCCTTGTGCTCTTTTCTGTGCAGCCAATTTCTTTGCAGCTATCTCTGCCTTTGACCTCAGGATAGTCATGAATATCACATTATCCTCACTTTCTCTTTCACTAGTCTCAACCTGAGATGGCTCACTGATATGAATACCCTTTGAGGCTTGAGAAGTCCGCTGCTTCCTCTTGTAAGGAGTTTTCTCTAGCCTTGTTGGAGGAGGAGTATCATTATCAGAATGTGAGCTAGATGAGCTTTCTGAAGACACAGTTTTCTCACTGTCAGTATCCTCCAGAATCTAATATGTGTTTTCTGGTTCTGAGCTCTTTGAGGTGGATTTCTCAAGCTGGTTCTTCTCTGATTTTCCTTGAGAATGCCTAGGCTTCTTCTTGGATTCTGATTCAGCTTCAGAAACCTCAGT
>CM024266.1:20285315-20622023 GCA_013621005.1 Aeschynomene evenia
GCAACCTCAGTCGTGGTTGCTTCTGAAGGATCCGCCACAGAAGCTTCAGGTTGCTTCTTTTTGGGCTCCTTCCTTGAGCTTCCAGCGTCTAGGGTGCAATGTTCCACCCGGAACCTTGTTGCATCTTCCTCAGAAGAGGAGTCAGCAGTATTTCCTCCTTGCTCTTGGACCATCTTGGATAAGTCTGAGTTGCAATTATCCCACGATAACTTACTTTCTGAGTTTGACCAAATGCTTGAGAAGGTTGACTTCTGGAGTTGGTCTTCTCAGAGGATTTGATAGGGTGTGAGAGGGATATGCTTATGCAGATGACATGTTTATGCAATGCACTTAATTTGAAAAATGTTTTCACACAATTAAATCAAATATGCATATACATAATTCATACATATTTCACGCACAACAACAATTTGCATATAATGTTTTAGTTTCAGAAATACCTCACTTTGGAATTGAATGTGATCCTTGAGGATTTTGATTTCTGGTGCCAAAAGTGATTCTGAGTTCACTTTCTGAGACTTGTTGCTTGAGGGGAATATTCAGAGTCTTCTTTGAAATAATTATTTTCAGGAATTGCCCCTAGTTGCTTTCTCATCTTGCTAGATTTCTCAGAAGTTGTTGTAGAAGCTTTGGAGAGCTCCATAGATGGATTTCCTTTCAGAGGACTTCACCACTTTCTGAATGTGTGATTTGCAATGGGTCCAGGATATGCAGCCAACAATCTTCCAATTTGATTTGCTTGATGAGAATGAGATGAGCACCCAAGATCTTCAGTAAATTCTTTTTGAAAGAATTTTGTAGCTATTGTAAAGAATGATAAATCAGACTTTTTATTAGCTTGATCCATCTCAGCTTGTTCTCATAAGAGATTCTTCAGAATCCTCTTGAATTCTCCACTGAACTCATTTGTGTGTTGAGTTCTTTTCACTTGGTTGAACCTGCAAGATAAAGCAGTTTCTGGTACCCATTGAAATTCAATTGGGTCCTTTCTTGGTTAGTTGAGATGAATATATATTAAGTCAATAAACCAAGATAAAGTGTTTTCATGAAAATACACTCAATGAACTCTTAGAATGAGTGAGAGTAAGATTTCCTAGCTGGCTTTCTCAAGAGGGTCAGATTTAAGGTTAAGAAACCTAATTCATCTGAACTCTTGCGAACACTCACTTTACTTTAAAAAATGATGTAGAGAAGATGGAGCAAATTGCACATCAGAAACTTAATAGGTTCTGTGGTGCCTTATATATTCAATTATGAATGAAAACATTCAATAAGTTGAATTTGTTTACTTTCGAAATGATCTTCTCATGCATGTTTATCACCTTCTTGAAAGGATACACCACTTTAGAACAGGTGAGAAGTGAAGTGTTTTCAGTTTTTGAATTAGCCTGATGAGAGCTCTTACTTACACTTATCATAAAGCTCATGTGAGCAAGAAAGCATTTGCAAGATGGTTATCAGTAAGTGTATATTTGTAAAAGAATGATCTTGATATCAGATTTAAAATAAAAAATTTACAAATCTGGATTGGTCAAGAAAGTAAGATATGCAGGATATGCAATTCTGCTTTCTCAAGAGATATAAAATTGCAAGAGAGAAAAATATAGTCGAAGTTGACTTGATAAATCTTTTGAAAAGAGAATTTTAACTCACAAAGACAATTCTCAGAAACTTGAATAAGAAAGAGTTTGTTTTGAAAAAGTATTCTCACACATATGATGAATTAGCTTTCTCAATCCTTCATTGGACCTTTTAACCTCTGCAATCGTGAGATTGCTCAACCCTAGAGGCCTGGCTCTGATACCAATTGAAGGTGTGTGTTAGCACGAGAAGGGGGGGTTGAATCGTGCTAAGATTTTCAAAATACTCTTCTAAAACTCTTTCTTTCAAAACCACTTCTCAGAAGGGTATCCTTCTGAGTCGCAGCGGAGAGTCCTTCTGAGAAAGTAAGGTTTCTCAGAACCTTTGCTTTCTGAGAAGATCAACCTTCTTGGTGATTTCTGAAACTTGTAGATTATAACTATCAAGTGTAAATACTTGTAGTTATAATGAAAGAGTGTTAGTATAATAATAACTATATTAACATGATAATATATTCAAGATATACATGAGATATTAACATAGTTGTAGCAACTAGAAACCATGTATAGAGACACTTTCTAGATAAGTTATCTAATATGAAGAATTAGGAACTTATTCAAGATAATATCTACGCACATAATAATATACTATAAACTTCAGAAACACATTCTTGTTCAGAGAGAAATGGTCATAGAGCCTCAGAACCCTCATACGGAGTTTCTGATATTACTTTCTGGTGAGAGCATAATTTGTACTGGTTCATTATGTTATTAATATCTCTCACCCCAGTCATCGAATCAAAGATCCAACCGTTCAAATGTTAGAACTATGTGTCCTTAACATTCTCATAAATTTTCAGCTCGATCCAACGGTTAACGAATCCGTATATGAAGAATTACGATGACTGGTTTATAGAAAATCTGCTCTAAGAACTCATTATATTCTTGTACGTTTTCACTTCAAAAGTTGTCTTTCTCTCTGATGTAATTTTCTGATAGAAAAAGCTAGTAAATATCATGCATCTTATACTTTATATAGAGTGTGAATTAAGATAAAGATTAAGCAACTAGAAATTAAACTAGCAATAAAGTTCAGAGAGAAGTATAGAAAGTGAACACAATTTTATACTGGTTCGGCCAATGATGCCTACATCCAGTTCTCAAACAATTGTTTGAGTTCCACTAACTTTCTTCAAAGTTACAGATATTATCAAGCCTTCTCAGGCTCTCTCAAGTATTCTTTCTTCTAGCCTCTTCAGGCTCTGCAGTGAATATTCTTTCCACAAGCCTTTCCAGGCTAAGCATGGATATTCTTTCCTATCGAAGCCTTCCCAGGCTCCCTCAGGATATTCTTCTTATTGTGCCTTCCCAGGCAACCTTGCCTTTAACACGTAAAGGACTTCCACCACTTCACAACCCAAAGTGGATTTCCTTGCCTCATTACGAGGACTTCCTTGCCTTAAACAATTAAGGACTTTTTACTCCACTCTTATAAGTAAGAGATTAGTATTCTTTCATCAAGCCACTTCTGGCTTCTCTTGCTTAACTCAACACCATGAGCAAGACTAGTATTCTTTGATTGGCCTCTTCAGGCTACTTGCTCATTCACCATGAGACTTTTACAAGTATTCTTTTCCTAGCCTCTTCAGGCTCTAATTGCTCAGCTCCACATGAGTGAGACTTTTACAAATAAATACAGATTTGTGTTTGAAAAGTGTGTGCGTAAAGCACTTACAAACAAATGCTTAAGGACTTTGAATGAACAAATGATATCCTTAAACAACTCCTATTCAAAGCTTGCAGCAGCAAGAATATTATCTAGTGAAAGGATAAGAATAGAAGATTTCAAGAAATTTTCTTTTGAGAGAAAATTTCTCTTCTACAGAATCTCGGGTTTCTCAAGGAATATGAGTAGAAAAGATTTGATTTAATTCCTTAGAGTGACCCTAGATGCTGTTAGTGATGTGTTACAAAGTTGAATTAATGTTCTAACACCACTAGGAAATTTGGCAGCATTGCAGCAATGTGCAAGCCCTCTTTGTGTCTTGTTGGGAGCTTATTTATAGCCTTTTCCAGATTATAGCCGTTGTGCACAGTTCCCAAGACTTTCTGATATGTCCTTCTGAGAGACTACCTTCTGAGAGACTACCTTCTGAGAGGACTGTCTTCTGAGAGCTTTCTGAGAGGACTGCTTTCTGAGAGCTTTCCGAGAGTACTGCCTTCTGAGAGCTTTCTGAGAGGACTGCCTTCTGAGAGCTTTCCGAGAGTACTGCCTTCTGAGAGCTTTCTGAGAGGACTGCTTTCTGAGAATTTTTGCTTCTCACAAATTCTATTCAGCCTTCTGAGAAAACTGCTATCTCATAACCAAGTCAGCACTTCATGAGAAGGCTGATGCATCTTCTTGATGTGTCTTGACTATCCCAAAGAGAAGTTTCTAAAAGAATTTCTTCTTTCCTTAATGATGTATCTTCTCATTCAAGATGCCTTGATTAGATCAGAGGGTGACTCCTCAGATGTAGATTTTTCTCAGCTTCTTGAAGGAACTTCTTGGACAGCTTTCTCATAAGCTCACAGCTTCTGAGAGCTTCTCAGATGCTGGCTTTCTGAACCTTCTCCGGAAGGTGTATCTTCTGATACTTACTCAGAAAGTCTCTTATGCTGCCTCAGAAAGTACTTTAATATAGATCTTGATTTCCTTGAGTGCTTTCTGAATGATTCTTATCAAAATCCGATGCTTCCATTTAATCTTCTAGGACAGCTTTCTGGAGCTCGGCTTTCTCAGAAACTTTCAAGTCTTCTTAGAAGACTTTCTTGGCTTCTTGGAGAATGCTTTCGAGAAGTCTTCATGGTCTTGATATCTTCTCGGTTTATGAACAGTTTCTTTATCAGAAACTTGAACTTCTTAGCTTCCAGAAACCTATTCTTGAAGTGTTCTGATATTGCAACTTTCTCCAATCTTCTAGAAGTGCTTTCTTCAGAAGGTTCTCGCATATTCTGAGTGAAGGCGATCTTCTGAGAATAGGTCCTTCTAAGAAACATCTTGTGCATCCTTCTAAGAAGATTCTGAGTGCATTTCTCAGAGCGCTTTCTCATGTCTTCTTCGCAGATTGCTCAATAGCTTTCTCATGCCTTGATTTCCTTTTGAGAGGCTTTGTTTTTCTTTCTTCTTGCGCTTCTAGAACCATGTGCTTTGAGTGCTTGTAGTTCCAACTTTCTTGTGTATTTTAGCTATCTCAAATAGCTTTCTCACTGCACATATCAACACCCATTAAATCATTCTAACAAAATATTTTCCTTATATTAATTTGTTATCATTCAAAACCAAGTCTTTAATGATTTCCAATCATTAACACTTCTTGGAAGGGTGCTGGAGCTTACAATTGCTTGCTTGTAGTGTAAGAAGCTTCCCTTGATGCTTTGAGCTTATGCTATGAGCCTCTAGCTTTAGCATATGCTATGAACCTCTAGCTTTAGCTTCTGCTATGCGCCTCTTAGCTCCTTAAGCTTATGTTATGCGCCTCTTAGGTGCTCTTTTGCTTCAAGTGTTTTCTTAATATTTTTAATACCTCATAGGTTAACCTCCTGAAACACTTGATGAAACCATTAGTATTCACAAGCAAAATTCTTATCCAACACTTAAAGATTTTTATCATTCAAAACATCTTATGACAATGTAGGGTTCTTGGAGCTAACAATGAGAAGTGGTATTAATTTAAAAAAATTAAAAAATTTAAACGGTATATTTTTATAGAAAACGTGCCTGTTTTTGTACTACCCACTTCGTACTCATCCCGTACCCAAATGTACTCATTTAAAGAAAAAAGTCTAAGTACATACTCGCGGGTACCTGTACCGGGTGCGTACCCTGTACGGGTACTTTCATAGCTGTCAACCGCAAGATAGAGTGTGGGTCCTACATGAGTGGGGTCTCACACTATGTCGGATGGTTGATACAAAATCGTTGATACAGAGATTATAGTTTTTTTCGTACACATAATATCACTAAAAGAATAAACTTCATTAGGACTTTGCTAAACTTTGTTTTGCCTACTTATGTTGTATTGACTAGTTAATTTTGCATTTAATTGGAGTCTAGACTATGACCTTTGCTTATCAATGAATATGTCATTCTAATCGATGACTTCTGTTTATTAATTGGACATATCTTTAACTGTGGGAACTTTTGTTTGATTATTTAAAGAGTACTGATATTTTGTACAATAAAAACCAGTCAATATGGAAATTTTGAGTTACAATCACTTAGTTTACTAAAATCTAACTTCCTAAAGAGAGCTTTTTTTGGTCAAAATGTTGTCAAATATGTCCATCGACTGATTTGACCGTTCTTTTATTAGTCACCAATCATTTCCCTTATTTAAATGTGTATAATAAGTTGCACACTTTTTTTTTTTAAATTAATACTCATTCCTATCTTTTTAATTTGATCAATTTTAATTGTGCACATGTATTTAGAAAGAGTTTATAATGCCTCAATTTTAAAAAGAAATTTAAGTATGTTTTATAATATTATTCTTAACACTCATTATTCATCTTTTTAATTCTAGAAAATCTCCTATTATCTTCTTAAAAAAGGGTTGGGCTCCTCCCATAAGCTTGTCCTTGAAGGAAATTTTTGGACCCTTACCCAAATCTACCTTATAGGGTGTTTGGTACGAGGTAATCTGCATAGATTACCGGTAATCTTGCAATTAAATTACCTGATAATCCAGATTGATTCGTTTGTTTTGATAAAGATATTAGTAATGTGGATTACCCAGTAATCCACATTACCTCCAGAGTGGTAATGTGGATTACCTTCGTATCAGGTGGCAATCTGGATTACCACTCCTAGGTAATCTTCTAATTTATTTTATTACACCATTACTCCTCTAACAAAATACAATACTATTCCTAATTTTATAATTTTCTAACACAAATTCTAATCTATCTCAATAACCCACATAGCCTTTGTGCCCGCGCTGCTACTGTTTTTTTTTTAATTTATTGCGTTATATTTGTTTTTTCTATGTTGCACTCTTTGCAAGAATATTATAATTATTTTAATGGATTTTTTTATTTTTAGTAAATAATTATATTAATGTCAAAACTCCTTACCAAAAAATATTAATGTCAAAACTGAAAAATATTGATAGTAAATTCAAAATATAATTATATTTGATTAATTCATTTTATAATTATTTAAAGGGTATTATAGTAACATATATAGATTACCGTGTAATGTTGATGATATACCAAACAAGGTAATGTGGATTACCGGTATCTTATTTGTATATACCAAACAAGGTAATGTGGATTACCGATAATTTAATTGGAGGTAATCTATCTACAAGGTAATCTAAATTACCGGTAATCTTCCACGATAATGTACCAAACGCCCCGTTAGTTGTTTGTTTCCTCCTTGTCACCTAGTACCACCCTCAACCCCCACACTCTCCCCTTTGTCTCTCCTGTTTGTTAGCCTCACTGTGTATCTCTCTTATCCATCCTGCACTCACCATCACTTTTCTTTTTTTAATTGATAATCGTAAATGGACAAATAAAAAAGAAAAAAATCAATTTCTTGGATTGAATAAATAAAAAAATAGTGTATATGATTGCATTAGTGTAGAGGCTTATTATTATTGAATGTGAACTCATGTGTCTTGCACATGTCTAAGACCGTGTTTGTTTTTCTGACTCTAGGATAGAGTCAGGGAGTCATTGAATTAGTGACTCTATTCCGTATTTGTTTTTTGGGGTCATCTATAATAATAGCGCATAGTCATAGTGACTATGTGAACAAAATTTTAAAATTTTTGTCCACTCCAAAATGAAGGTCACATAGTCACTCACCAGAGTCATAATACTTTACGATAATTCATCACCTTTTTACCCCTTGTTATTTTTGCTAATTCCAAAAATGTCCCAACATACCTAAATTCAAAACTCATATTCTCTCTCGCCCAACACCCCCAACACTGTCACCCAGCATCGCCCACCAACACCGCCGCCGACTCCATACCTGCAACAATAAGTCTAATCTAGAGGTGCGATATACAGAGGAAGAGAGAGAGTGAGATATGGAGGAAGAGAGAGACCAGAAACTGTAGATCTGCTGCTGCCTCTGCTTCTGTCACGGGAAGGTGAAACCGGAGGGAGGCAGCTGTGGCTAGAGGAGGCGGTGATTTAAGGCCAAGGTTGGATGGCATGTGATGGTTGGAGGCGCTGTAGATTTGCTGTTTGCTTTTGTTCTGTCACGGGAAGGCAAAATCGGAGGAAGGCGGCGGTGGCTAGAGGCGACATCGGTGCGAGGGCGAGGTTGGATGGCGATGTGATGGCTGAAGGAACTGTAGATCTGCTGTCGCCCCTGCTTCTGTCACGGGAAGGAGAAACTAGAGGGAGGCAGCAGTGGCTGGAGGCGACAGTGGTTGTAGGCGGCAGAGGACTAGAGGGAAATGTTAAGGTTTTTTAGATGGCTGAAGGCTAGGGAAGGTTAGGGATATGATAAAGACACAAGGGGTAATTAGTGGTAATTTTAACAATGCCTTCTAACTTTTTGACTCTACCTTTAGATATGTTATAAAACGTAAAATTGACTACAATTCCATTGACTTTGCCTCCATTGGCTCTGACTACAATGACTCCCTAACTTTGTCTTCAGAGTCAGAAAAAACAAACGCAACTTAAATATTTCTTTTTTGTGATGTTTCCTCTTTTTGATAAAATGATGAATAATAAATATCTGATGATAGACGGTAATAAGACGTGTCATTCGCTGCATTTATTTATAAGTACAAGACATCACATTACACAAATATAAAAAGAGGAAGACACATAGAAAAATTTGTATATTTATTTTTGTGTATTTGTGTCTTTACTTTAGAATGGACACACAATACATAATATTGTGTATTTGTATATATATTTGTGTAGCTATCTTCAAATTAAACACTCTTAATTTATGTCTTTATATGTGTATTTGTATTTTGTACTTACAAACAAACACAATTTTACTAGTGAGCAAGTTCTATTTAAATTGGGATGGCAGTCGTGTTGCGGCATTGAGCATAATGTAGGCTGCAATTGCAAAATGATGTAGTCGTGGCAACCACCATAACCATATTGGGGTTCTGGAGAAGATCATTAATTGAGTCCATTTTCATTGGTCCCGCAACATGTTATGTCAGGATCATGTCATAAAAATATTATAGGGAATAGAAAAGAAACCTAACATTTTAAAACATGCACAATCTAAATATTGGTAATGCTAGGTGAATATCAGATTTTAAAATAATATAGGATGTACATTTTACATGTAATGATATGTGCATTTTATGCAATAATGCATGAACAATATACACATCAATGATTGTGCATCCATGTATGTCATGTGATATAATTATTTTTGATATTAATTACATGTGTTATGTGTTGATGTGCATTCTAAATACTAGCATCTTGTCGGGCACTCCGTGCCCGTCAAGACGCTTTTTAAATTTTTTTGTCAATTTATGTTTTTTATTTTTTAAAATTTTTTTCTCATAATAATGGATAAAAAATGATAAACAATATAGAAGATGATTATTAAAGGGAATTATATTTTTTTTTAAAAAAAATTATCATAGTAAATTTATATGTAAAAAAATAAGGTAGTTAAAATGTAATTTGAATTGAGAGAGTAGTTATTATTTTTATTTATTTAAAATTTTTAAGTTCTTTATTTAATTTGAATGGAGAGACCAAAAAAGTAACTAACTTTTTGTCAATTCTCTTTATAAGTAGTATAGATAATGCGATGCACATTATATATAGCAATGGATTTGTATTATACACTAACAATTGTGCATTCGTGTTAGCCGGTGTTGGCTGATTTTTTTTTTTCACCAATCACTTTTGTTAAAAATAAAAAACATACAAAGTTGAAACATTAAATCTAAAAAGCATGATTAACAACATTGCATAACTTAAAATTATATGACTAATGCACTCTTTAACTTAAAATTATAACATTGCATAACTCTATTTTGTAACGGTTAAAAAATTCAAATTTATACTAATAATATTTCAAAGGTTGTTTCTTGAGGAGTTGACAAGTGTCATCTCTAGATAATTTTTATTTTATAAAATTTATGAAATTCAAATTTTAAATTCTAAATAACATTAAATGAAGACAGAAGATCCAAATTCATATTTGCAAAATTTATCATCGATCAAAGTAGTCTTTCCGGAAATAGAAATTCAAAATATATCTCTTCCAAATTAAAATATTGGACAAATTAGTCCTTTAAGAAAAAATTAGACAAATTAGTCGCTCAAGATTAACGAAAATGGATAATTGATTCCTATGTGGGAGGATTAATTTGTCCAACATCTTTAATTTGTATGGACTAATTTGACCATTTTTCATGAGTATTTAAGGACTAATTTGTCTTTTTTTTGGAAGACCAATTTCTCCAACGTTTTAATTTGGGGGGATCTATTTTGAAGTTTCATTTTTTTAGGGACTATTTTGGTCGATAATAAATTTTGCAGAGATGAATTTGAGAGTTTTATTTTAAATTGACTTATTATAGTAATGAATATAATATTTCGTTATTATTTTCTCATTAATTGATTTCTAATAATTCAATAATAATGATAGCAATGTTTATTTATTATAAAAGATTCTTACTCTCTCTTTATTTTATTATTCTTTTAAAAATATATTATTTTTTCTTCATTTTATTTTATTCATCCTCTCTATTTCTATAGTCTTTTTTTTCCTCCTCCATTTCTCCTTATTTTTTCAGACTTTTCATTCATCTACTGGTAGTTCTTAGATTTAGAAGTAAACATTTATGTTCTGGTCCTTTCCGAGCACTTAGTCGACCGAACACTTGGTCGACGTTACATGCCTGAAATCCGAACACAAGAGGAAGAATAAGAGTAGAAAGTATCTGTCATTCAACCTACCTAGAGATGTGTTGAACTCTCTATTTAAAGAGTGATCGACCATCTCCCTCTTAATGTTGTTGTTGGATTATAGCCGTTGGGGGACGTTACAAGTTTTACTCCTCTTAATGTTGTCCGTTTATAGCCGTTGTATGGTCGTTGCAATATTTGTCACATATGTCTCATAGAAGTAACATTGAACCGACTTTATTAGGCCTAGTCCACTACAATTTACATATTGACCTTCCTTCTTCAAAACTAATTTATTCTTCGAGATTGTATTTTATTCTTTTTAAAGAGTTTTTTAATATTTATTTTGGTTTATAATTTTAATATGTTGGGAAATCATGCATATAGAAGCAGCAGATAACAAAAATTTTACATGCAATTCCCTCCCATAGACCCTTGTGAAATATCATAAATCATATTTTATTTACCTGTTGAAGCGTTGCAGCTACACGGAATAAGCTATGTCAATCCTTCCGACGCAGTAGCAGCGACGACCTTTAGAAGTCCACACAGCAGCTGTGGCCGTCACACGTCCACCTTGATGCTCCTCTAAGACTCTCTATGCTAGTAGTGAATTTCAGAGAAAACAAGGATTAACTTTCTCTGAGTGAGAGTGTGTGAATTCAAAATTCTTGTGTGTGAGGCTAGGCTCATCTGTGTTGCTATTTATAGCCAACACTCCACTCTCATCTCATAGAAAACTTAAACCTAGTTTGTGCCTTATTGGGCCCATCTGATGTAAGCCCAATGCAATTAAATTAGTCACACTAATTTAATCTAATTAAGCATCAATTTAAAACTGCTTTAGTGTGTGACCCTATAGGTTTTCATAACGTTGGCAATATTATTAAATATTATTTAATAATATAAACAGTGAGCGGTATCTAGCAACACATCACTGTTACCCAAGTTATAAGAAAGTCAACAGTTTGACATAACCTTTACGTGATCGATGTTATTGTACAATTCAATCCCTTTGTCCAAATATCTAGATTTAACACAAGCATGAAATTAGTCATCTTGTATAGTTAAATCGTTAGTTTCTTGATTACCGAGTAGACTGATAAAATTAAATGAGATTAACGTCACACATTAATTCATTTCAGCACGGCCATGCATTTACCCAGTCCTACTCATCAAGGGGCCCACAGATATATCTCTCGTAATGTGAGAGGGACAAATCCTATCTACGTTACTCACATCTGCATACATGATTCGCGATATATCCAATAATCAACTTTATAATTATCCTGTTACGGATAACGTTTTACGATATTAAAACATACCGTTTCTCATGTAGCGGATTGCAATAACTTCAAGTCGAAGGATCACATGTATCATCATCACTATGAGAATCATCTATGACATTCACATTACGATCCATGTGATGTTCTCATGGCGGTTCAATCCAGTATACTACAATTATACCTATGTGTAGACTTGATATCACATATCCATAACCTGTGAGAAAAGGTTATCAGTCCATACACATACTAGCCTCAATGCATTACTGTTGTCCTGTTGATTCAGTAATACTCGACTAGGGACATTTAAGAATGGATTCTCACTATTAGGTCATGTACCTAATATTTAATATTTAAATAATTCCATTCTAAGGACTTCATAATGTTCATTAAAATAAATAAATAATTAATTAATGAAATGCCTTATATATATATATAAATATATAATATAAAATGTCATAACATCATAATAAAAATGCAATTATGATTGGCCCTCTAGGGCATACACCAACATAATATATATGCATTTTTGTGTTCAAATATTTTTTTGGTTGAATTAAAGATTTGATTTTCTTTTTCTGTGTTAGAAAGTGAAGAAAGTGCAGAGAAGAAGGAAACCATTGAGAGAGAGAAAGAGAAATGCTAACTGAATTAGTAACTGAATGAAATACAATTTGTTAAGTTGTTGAATCTGGGAGATTTCTTTCTTTAAGTTTACTATTGGATTGAGATTGGTGTTCAATTTTTGCCTTAAAAATAAAAATAAAAAAATGTTGATATGTGTTGATATATTGAAGTCATGTTTGTTTCTGCCTTTGTATATAGGGTTGGTAACCCAAAAAAAAAAATGTCTAAATTGGCTTTATATTTGTTACTGCCATAAAAAAAAATTGGTAGATGCACGTCATATGACGTTAACCTCTCTATGCGACAAGTGTTGTGGAGACGTCGTAGCTGAATGTCAAATGCTACAATTGGAACTAGGAACCACTACCGTTGCCCGATCCCAAAATGGGACATTATCATACATGGAGCAACAGAGCCCATTTTTGGAGCGTTATCTCAACCGATGGTCATCCCGGCGACATGACTCCTACATCATCATATTCTCCGAGGAGTGGCTTTTGACCGAAGATCATCCCGACAAACCGACTCACTCTCATCATATTGGTACACTTTCAGATTTTAATTTTTGTTTGATATATCATTGTGTTTCATTTGAATTGTAATTCATATTTCAGTTTTATTGCACTTTATTCCCAAGCTAAACATAGTCAAAATTCTCTCATGTCTAGCTTGAGGAGGGTGTTAGATATAATTAGAGTTAGTAGTTTGTTGTATGAGATATCCTATATATATGAGTACTCTTCACATCTATTATAAACAATTCAATTCCATTCTATTTCATTTCACATTTTCCATCTCTCTTATTCTTGATCTTTGGGTGGACACCATAAAATTTCACACTATTTATAATAAAAAATGCGCAATGTACATCGTAAATACTTACTTCGTATTTACTCCGTACACTGAACATGATACAAAAGTAAAAACGCGTAAGTTGCGGTTACGTGTGAAACTAAAACTGTACCACTTTTTATTTTTATTCTTGAAAATTATTTTTTCTTCAATAAAGTCTTCTTCTTTTTTTGCTGGTGTTGCTTTTTATTCTTCTTCTCTCTAGAGTTTTTGTTTGCATCTTTTTTTTTTGTTGAGTTATGAAGATGACGAAGATGGAGTTGTGGGTGGTGATGGTGGGTGATGATGATGATGATGTTGAAGATGGTGATACTGGTGATGGTGGTGGTGAATGTTGAAAATGATGGTGATTGGTGAGTGATGATGATGACGAAGATGATGGTGGTGGTGGTATGGTGTTGATGATAGTAATGGTGGTGGTGATGATGGTGAGTGATGGTGATGATAATGGTGGTATGGTGGTGGTGCTGCTGAGTGTTGAAGTTGGTGGTGGTTGTTGAGTGATGATGATGGTGGTGGTAGTGGTGGTGGTGTGGTGGATGTGGTGAGTGTTGAAGATGGTGGTGGTGATGATGGTGAGTGACAATAGTGATGGTGATGAGTGTTGAAAATGGTACTGATAATGATGAAGATGATGAAAACGATGCTAAGATGATGTTGAAGATGATAAATTCGTGCACTTAACTTTATATATTTTGCCCGCATTATAAGAACATTTTCTCTCACATAGATTAATAAGATAACTCACACTTTTTGTCTAATTTGCTTATAAGTTCCCTTTCTCGTTCATAATCTTCTTCTCTCTTCTCCCAAGAAACACATGTCTTCTCACCACCATCAGTCTCACATACTCTTTTTAAACCCTTTCCACCACCACCAAAACCTCCTCCACCGCTTTCACCACCACAACAACCATCTCCACCCTCAATCACTGCTTTCTCTCTCTAGCTTATAATTCTCTTATCTCTTCTCCCAAGAAGCACGTACCTTCCTACAATAATGACTCACCTATTGTAAACTTAAAAATCGCTAACTTGTAAGGCTTCTTTATAAAAACTATAAAAGCAAAAAAGAAAATTTTACTATACTCCTACTTCATAAAAATATTAATAAAAAATCTCAAAACAATCATATGGGGAAAAAGAAAAGAAAAAGAGAGTGAACTATCAAGTTTAAATATAATGAGAGATCACCATCATAATCTAGTATCTTGACAATAGAACTTAAAGTGGAACAAGAAGACATTAAGGGAAGAACTGCAAAATAAATCATCAAAACATTTAATTTTTTAAAGAGGACATGTTATCTGTGTTTCTTACACAAATAATTTACTGAAAGTTCAAAGGAAAAAGTAGCAATAAATTAAAAAATAATAGTAGAAAATAATAAAAAAAAAAGAGCAAAGAAATGATGAAAACAAACCTCTCGGTAGTCTTGAGTTGTGGAGAAGAATCTAATAAAGAAGAGTGTAGGTCAATTGGGCTCACAACAAAGAGAATGAGATGAGAAACTTTCTTTATTTTTATTAAATTCACATAAAATATTTCTTCTCCACATTCACACTCATTATAACTTATGTAAAATATATAAATAAATTTTCATTATAATGTGAGCTTGTATAATATGCGAGCAAACATGCATCATACTGTAAGAAAATTATGTAAAAATGTGAGCAAACATGTATGTTATAGTGAGAAACTTGTGTGAAATGTACGAGCAAATTTGCAATAAACTGTAAGCAATTTTTGTGAAATGTGTGAGCAAACATGCATTATATTGTGAGCAATTTATGTAGTGAGTAAAAAATATGTTAAAGTGTGATTGATTTTCTCAATATTGCGAGCAATTTGTTTTATATTGTAAGCAATATGTGCTATTTTTATGATTGTGAATAAAACTTGTGAGCAAGTTATGTAAAATGAGTGAAAGCATTTTCACAATACTGTGAGTAACGTTTATAAAATATGTGAGCAACGTAAATTATAATGTAAAAAAGTTATTCAAAAAGTGTGAGTAAACAAGCATGTTACTGTGAGCAACTTGTATTAACTTTATGTACAAACTTGTAATAAATAGTGAGCAAACATGCATTATATTATGAGCAACAATGTGTTAATATATGAGTAATGTTGTGAATGAAATTGCATTACATTATGATAAAACAAAAATTAAATTGTAAAATTGTGAATAATTTATGTAAATTGTGTGACCAATTTGTGTTGTATTATGAGTAATTTGTTATTTGATATTTCAACAACCTCATCATCCTAACAGTTAAAATTTATAGAAGAAATATTAACGGGATGGTGATCAAAAAAATTCTTTGATATATTCATTGAAGTAGTCTTTCATATATTCTTAAGAGAATTAAGAAATTTAAATAAAATTAAAAGATAATCAAAGGTTTCTATAGAAAATAAAAAATAATTTTGATGAAAAAATTAACAAATTTAATTATAAAAAAATAATTGAAGATTTCTATAAAAAATAATTTTGATGGAAAAATTATAAAATTAGTTATGAAATAAAATAAATAAAATAATTTTAAAAAAATAACAAGAAGAATAAGAAGTAGTAATGTAAACAAAATGAGCATATTTAGAGGTACAATAAAAAACCAGCCAAAACAGTCAACAAATAGGAATTTGGACCACAATCACCTAGCCCATTTAAAATATACTCATAATTAAAATGTTATTTAGGCCATAAAATGTTAAATGAGCTTTGTTGACCGTGTATTGGCTGAAAAAGTGTTGTTCCCCAAGCATTTGTGAAAAAAAAAAGTATAAAAAAGAGGGAAAGAAGTAGTAGCACAAAAAAAAAGAGCACTTCATAGCAATATAAAAACAGAGGAAAAGAATAAAGAGAAGGAAAATAGGAGGAGTACATGGGAGTACGTATTCTTGGAGTACAAGAAGCATTAGTCATTTATAATACATGAAAACTATTGGAGCACACTGCTCTTAACTAACTAAACTGCTAACCACTAGATTACAAGCTTAATCCGAGCTTAAGTATGCTTATCTCTTACATTCTGATCTAGCAAACAGACTAGTTGAAAGTACGAATAACTTTCATCTATTGTTTTCATAATATTATTCTATTGATTTAATTTTTATTTTTTTGATGACTTTTATGTATGTTTAATTTTTGGTGATTGCTACTGTACCCTTCTTTTTTGATGAGTTTTGAAACCCTATACATGTGGATCAATAATATCTTGACATATGTTCTCATTAATTCACATAAAAATTTCAATTTTAAAATTATTTTTTTATTTAAAAATATATATAAGTATACATACAATAATTATACATACATATTCACTTAAAATACAATTTTTAAAAATAAATATGAAAACATTTAAAAATTTAAAAAGAAAATATCAACTTAACTAAGAACCATATTCCTCTATTTTTCCAGAAATCTTTCCTCTCTTCTCAATATTGTAACTTTTAAGAGATCATCCATTTTAGAAGCTTGAAGGTCATCCAAGTTAGTATTGATTACTGTTTTGGACTTAGAGAAAACAATTCAAATGCACAAAGAACCATCATATTGCTATTTGCTGCTGCTGTTGCAGAATGCAAAGATTAGATTTAACTTTCAACCGTCGCTCAGATATTTCCGTAAGCGGAGCTTCCCACTCTCGCGCGGAGCTTCCCCATCGTCTGAGTTAGCCTCCGTAGACAACGCATCCCTCCATCGGCGCTCCCTCTGTTTCACGCAGTGGACAATATAGAGGAGAGTAAATGTTTCTGGAAAAATAGAAGGCTAGGATTCTTACTTCTTAGTCAGGGTGATTTCTTTTTTTAATTCTAGATCTTTATGTTTTATATTTTCAGATTTATTTTTTTAAATTACATTTTAAGTGAATATTTATATATTTCATAAATATATTGTATACCATTAACTCAAATATATTTTAAAATAAAAAATAATTTTAAAATTAAAATGGTGGTGTGGATTGATGAAAGCATATGTCATTATAGTATTGGTCCACATGTATAGGGTTTCAAAACCCATCAAAAAAGAAGGGTATAGTAGCAATCACCTTAATTTTTTTTTAAAGCATGTTGATTTAGTTTGTTCGTGTTCTGAAAATCAGTTTTAGGTAATCAAATGGTATGTTTGTTTTCTTAACAATCTTTATTATGACTTTCACTCACCAAATATGTTAGCATCATATTATTTTTTTCAATACTTACATTTTCATTTTGATTTGAATTAGTGTATTTAAATTTCTCCTTTTGTTTTAATTTCGGAAATGTTTGACAATCATACTTGGTGGTGGTAGACTTAGACTTGGTTATATATTGTTTAACTTTGGGTTCTTTGTTGTTCAATATTTTGTGATGATGTGAAGATGATTGTACTTTTTATGAACAATTTAATAAATAATTTATTGAACTCTAGATTATATTATTGACGTAAACATGTTCTATTTTTAGTATTCAATATATACCATAATTCCATAAAGGAAATGTTATTGAGTTGTATAAAACTCCTCTACTTAATATCACAACTTCTATAGATTGTTTACAAATAAGTTTGAAGTTTGAAGTGAAGGAAAATAGAAGAAATAATTCATCTAATACAATCCAATTATAGCATATGAATATTATACAATAGTTATAGAAGAATGAGAAAGAGAAATAAAAACCTGAATTGGAAGTGACGTGAGTCATTGCATTGTTCATGGTCTTCAATCCAAGAGAAATCACCAATCCCTAGTTGAGAAGAAAACAAGAAGAAAACAAGGAGAACGAGGGAGAAGAGTTCTGTACTCACTATCCCACCTTTCAGTGTGAAAATAACAACTGAGTCAAAATAGACTCATCCACTCATTTTATTCTTAATAGGTCAGAATAAAAAACTGGTAAAATGGGTAGTGGTAGGGACTCTGCAATAATTAGCCAATAATGAGCCTAGCCCACCTATCATCAGCTAGCTCAAACAAATAAATAAATAAAATAATCTTTCACATTCACATTTTTAACTCAACAATAATAATAATAATAATAGTTACAATATTTTGACAATTAAATTAATCTGGTAATTAATAATTTATGCATGTCCACATAATAATAATTTTCTAACATTCTCCCACTTGGACAGCATAAATTAAAACACAATATTGATAATAACCAGATTAATTCACAATATGTGGCCACAATAGAGATTGTCAAAATAATACAACAAAAGATCCAAAATGAAATGCACAAACATTTCATCATTGCAGAAAATCACACTCGAAGGAATAATGATATCATACAGAAATGACACACTTATACTTTCAGTGATCTTTAAGAAATGTGAAAGAAAATAATAGTCCCAAAACATCTGCCCAAGATGTCATATAAGATTATTAAAATAATCTTAGCACAATAATCAACATGAGACTGGGTCCAAAATGTCTCATCGGAAGTCATATAAAAATTGTCACATTAACAATAAGTATGCGCAATATATGTGACAATAAGCATCCACATCCAAGATGCACAACACAACTAAGACTTGATCAATATGTCTCAACAACATAATGTCATCATACAAAATAACATAACTTTAATTTCGAAAATTATGACAAACAAAAAATTATGGAAATATCAGGTAATTGTTGTTACAATAATAAATCATTATTGATAAATATCTAAATAATATGACAACCAACATACAAGAGGTCCGAAAACAAAATTACAAAATAAGGATACGTGGAAAATAGGGCCAAACATTTTCAAGATAACGTACGTATTGTCTAAAGTCATGGCTTATACGTAAAGAGACATAATTTGATACATCAAATTATGAAATTATGAATTACATATAACCACAACATAATAATACATGTAAGTGGCCCAATACATATATATAGGTACAAGTGCACAAAGAAATTACACATATAAGCGGGAAAAATCCAAAATAATATTACAGTAGTAGAGTATTAGAGTTTCTAAGAATACCATAAGCATGTACAGTTACTTATGATTCTCTTATAAACTCAACTAACGTTAGATAATACATAACATGGAAATACAAAATATCAGAGAAACAAGACTCTAAAGTGTAAGTCTCTCAAGTGTCCGAGTCTTCAATCCTTTGCCAGTCTCAGCCCGCTCACCTAGTAGTGGAATCTGTACCTCGATCTGAATCTAAAACAAATAGTGGTGGAATTGGGGTGAGCTCCACGGACTCAATAGAGGGATCACTCCGGTTTATTATGAAAGCAGTGATACATGCATAATTCAATTATTGTCAATTTCAAAGAACATATATATATATATAGATTTCCGGAGTGTCATACCTATATGCGTCTGTGAACAGTTATATTAATGCATGCATCTGTTATATAAGCAATATTCAAAACGTAAACAAGATACAATATAATACAAATAATACAGTACTTGTGTCATGTGTCATGATTTCTTATTTTGAATGGCACAACCCTCTTTATTCTTTGCCTCCACATCTCCGGTCCCCAAGGCTATGAGCTCATACCTCTCTAGTTTCTACTAGGAATTTATGGGGAAGAGGGGTTTATTCACTTTCTCTTACAAAATGGTATTGGGGGTCGAGGGTGCCAACCTCCCTTGCCAATTCCATTTGTAGAGAAAGTTACTCATAAACTTATTTCTCATTTCACATGACATTTCATCACATTTCTTAGCATTCAGCATATACAAGTAGCACATATATATACATCTATTTCAGATTTATTTACATTAAAACTTTAATCATGAATACATAAAAGTATTCATTTGCAATCCCTTTAATAAATCATTAAGAACTCTTTTTAATAAGTTAGCATTGATACATATATATATGCTTATGGTACTGTCCTACAGAAATATAATCATGAAGTTAAAATTATTGAAAATGCCCAAAATATCAGAAAACTGGAATTCTGCAGAAAATCCTGCGACCTGGCCGCTAGCGAGCTCCATGTGACCGCTAGCGCCCAAGGCGGCCTAACTACCCGCTAGCGCTTGTAAGATAGGCGCTAGCGCGTGGACCTTCGCTAGCGGCTATAATCTGGCCGCTAGTGGGTGCTTCGACCCTGTTCTCAGCACTGATTCATCTCAGATGTCAATTTGATGCATAGAACACTTTTAAACCGAAACTTATGCATGAAAAACACAAGAATACATTGTCTAGCATAAATCTAACCCCTACCTCTTGTAGTTTTGCCTCTTAGAGCTAAGAACTCCCAAAACCTTCTTTAAGCTACTTGCTTCTTAAGTTTTCCTTATTCTTGAAGATGGCAGATGAAGTTCTGAAGCTTCCTAATGATCTTTGTTTGGTAGAGATGAAAGGAAATGATGTAAAGATCCTAAGGGTGGATTTAGATTCAGGTTTGAGTGAGTTTTGGTAGAGTTTGTGAAGGTTTGAGTGTTTAGTGGATATGGAGGTTGTTGAAAGTGTATGTGTGCACAAGAAGGGGGGGGGGTTGAATCGTGCAAGTTTTAAAGAATTACTTCTTAAAACTTTTACTTAGAAAGCTGTTTTTACTCAGAAGGTAGATTTAAGAGTTTGCAGCGGAAATTGCTTTATGAGAAGATTAAGTTTCTGAGAACTTAGTCTTTCTGAGAAAGTTCCTTTCTGAGGAATTTTAAGAAAATGACTTAAAGTTAGAGTTTCTTAAAAGCTTTCTGATTTTGATCAATAAGGCTTTCACGAGACCTCTTAGTTAGAATCGTGGTAGAGTTTTTCTCAAAGATTTGTGCAAGTAAAGAGCAAGGGAGAAAAGCTTAACACAAAGAATTTTATACTGGTTCGGTTATAACCAACCTACTCCAGTCCTCAACCTTCAGTTGAGAGTTCTTAGATATTCTTCTTAAAGTGCCTTCCCAGACAACGCTGCCTTTACCAAGTAAAGGACTTCCACCACTTCACAACCCGAAGTGGATTTCCTTGCCTCACACTAGAGGACTTCCTTGCCTCCAACACTAGAGGACTTCCTTGCCTCACAACACTAGAGGACTTCCTTGCCTCACAACAGAGGACTTCCTTGCCTTAAACACTTAAGGACTTTGAACTTTGCCTCAAACACCAGAGGACTTAAAACTGCCTTCAAACAACGAAGGACTTAGCGTTTTTCGGAAGGTTGTTTTTAATTCGAAAACCAACTACTAAGATTAAGTTACAAACTTAATTTGACCCTTAGTAGACTTCTAGATTTAACTTACAAATGTAAGAATTTACACCAATTCAGAACTAGAAGATTTTGCAAAGTTAGAAGAACAATTTTTGTAAAAAATTGTCTTTCTGAGAAAGTTCTAAGTTTTCGCAAAATGATTTTCAATTCAACAGAGTTTTTGCACGTTTAATCAAGATTTTTTAGCGCAAGAATTTCGTCACATTGCTCTAGAATTGAACTCATATATATAGGCATCAAAGAGCCGCGAAATTAGAAGCTTTCACTTTGCTTATGTGGCTGTGTCCTTTTCAGAACGGCTCCCTGCTACAGTCAGCGCGAAATGAGGAACTTTTCAGAATTGCACAGTGCGCGTGTTCCCACTTCCCTGGCTAGTTGTAGCGAGCTTTCTGAGACTGCTTGCGATCCCTTGAGTCCAGACACTTGGTTGCTTCTGAGTCCAACTTTCTGAGAGTTGTACGGACTTCTGAGGCGAACCTTCTGAGGGAAGACCCTTCTGAGAACTACTAGTCGCAAGGTCTTCTGAGACCCTTCTGAGGCGACAGTGTTCTTTCCTCAGAAACATGTTTTCACCTTCTGCGCTTCTGAGACATCCTTTCTGATATCTTTTGGCGCTATGATTTTATCAATTGATCTCGAGGCTACTTGATGTTTTGTCTTGGTCTTTGCTCATGGTATTGCAATAATTTAAAGCTTTCTAAGACACTTAGCGCACATATTAGTACAACCTTAAGTAAAATTTTTATACTTATGGCTTACCTTGTTATCATTAAAACTTTCATTGCTCTAAGAGAATTATGCCTAATTCTCTCAGAAGGGTTCTGGAGCTTACAATCTCCCCCTTTTTGATGATAACAACTTAAGTCTTAAGATAATAATTTTGCTTAAGTTCAGAAGTGTTTCTGAGTAAGTTCACAACTTATTCAGAATGCACTTTTGCTTTCTTAGAAACTAACTTAGCTTTCTGAGAGAAGGCTTAGTTATTTTCTTAGAAGGCTGTGATAATCAACAGTTAAAGTATGCAATGTATGATTACTGTTTGAGATTATCAATTACATAGCGTGTATTTCTTGATGAACATACGTATGAAATTCAGAAATACCAGGCTAAGTAAATCAATAGATGCCAAATAATTAAGAATAAGCATGAAATGCCAAAATAATGATTTTTCATTGATGGTTTTGTAGAGATACAAAATATTTGGCTCCCCCTAAGTTGTTGCTCCCCCTAAGTCCTAGCCTAGTGTTTACGTATAGCCAATGTACAAAAAATTTATCATTTATCTACTCCCCCTTTGTTATATCAAAAAGGGTGGCTAAGACATAAACGCCATCATTGACTTAGAACTACTGCCTTCTGGCAATGTAGCGTAGCAGCTGGCATATCTCCATGAGAATTTCGCTCTGAGTCGCATTCGGAGCGCATTCTGGAGGTAGTTCAGAGGAAGTGGAAGGCTGTTGAGAAGATGAGGGTGGAGATGGAGGAGGGCGAGAGACTTCAGCCTCAAGAACCTCATCGATGATATCCCTCTGTTGATATTCAGGAAGTTCTTCTTCTTGGACAGCTTTGTCTTCAATAGCAGCGAGTTCAATAGAAGGCTGCCTCTGAGTGTCCTCAGAAACTAGAGCAAGATCTAGATCAGAAGGTTGCCGAGCTGATGGTTGCTCCATAGCACCAGAGGTCTGAGCATCTTCGGAGAGGTTGAAAGTTGAGATCTGGCTATGTATGGCTTCAATGCACTTCAACTTCTCAGTTCGACCAAAGAAAGGCCGAAATTGCACAGAGGGTGGTGTGACTACCATTCTTCCCAGCTGGAAGCCAGGACTAATCATCGAGTCCGTAATCGAGAAGGTAGGACCTTGGTGATTGAAGGATGGAGGAGGAACGTCTGTGAGATCGAGAGGAGGAACCACTGGTTCCTTCTGAGAGTCCTTCTCAGATAGAGTTCCTTCTAAGGAACTGTGGGCAACAAATGCCTCAACTGCTGCAACTCCGGCAGCCATGGTAGCGTCAACGCCCACCTCTGAGCTGAGCCCAGTGCTGGTGGTCCTTGGCACTACTTCATGTGTTGAGACATGAGTTTCCTCATGTTCCGAAGGGATCTCAGAAGAGAGGGGACCAACCTCAGAAGTTGGTTCAAGTAAGGCTTCCTCATGCTGTAGTTGTTGTTGTGGCTGCATCTGAGCAGCTTCTGGAGTCTCAGAAGGTTGATCCAGTTCCTTCTGGACGTCAAGCATCGTCTGAGCCAACGACTCAGCATTCACAGTAGCAACTTCAGTTGTGGTTGCCTCAGAAAGTTCCACCATAGAAACCTCAGATGGCTTCTTCTGGGGCTCTTTCTTGGAGCTTCCAGCATCTGGAGTGCGATGCTCAATGCGGAAGCTTGCCGCATCTCCTTCCTCAGAAGAGGAATCAGCAACATTTCCTCCATGCCCCTGAACATCTTCTCTGGTTGGAGAGACATTCCCAGAGGGGGAGGAGTGATGAGAAGCTTCTGCTTCTTCTTCAACAGCAGCAGCAGTAGCAGTAGCGGTGGTGGCAGCAGTAGCAGCAACTGCTACAATTTCTTTACCCGTCGGCTTCGGCGGGCTCTGTTTCTTAGTGGTTTTTATCCCCACTCCTTTGTGAGATTTTCCCTGATAATTCAAGGAATGCAGGAGCTTAGTTTTAAATTTGGTGGGTTTAAAACCAGCAACAGAATCAGAAACAGGAATTGAAGTAGAAGAAGATTTAAGAAAGGAAGGTGGAGTTTTAGAGTAAGCTTTTACCAAACGACCACGTTTCTTTTTCCCTTCTGGTGGCACGTCTGGGACTTGGAGAGTTGGAGGTGCTTTCCTCTTTCTGGTCATGGGTTGCTCAGACGTTGTTTCTTCTGAGTCTTCAGCAGCCTCAACAACCTCAGGTTCCTTCTGAGGAGTCTTCTGAGCTTCCTCAGAAGCCATACTCCTTGTCACCCTTGTTGGAGAAGGGTGAGTCACCTTTGACTGCTTCTTCTTCCTTTCTGAGGGGTCAGAAGCTTTTTCCTTTCCTTTCTCAGCCTTAGAGGACTGTTTGGTGCTAGCAGCTCCCTTGTAAGGCTTTGCTTCCTCCTTCTTCTTAGGTGCCCCCGTCTCTGGTACCTTCTTCTTCTTGATGTTGTTGAAGGTGACCATGGTGAACTTGCTGTGGTTGAAGACATATTCGTAGTCTTCAAGTGGGAAGGAGAGATGGTCGAGGATTCTGGTCAGAAGGCTTCTGTAAGGTAGACTTGTGAGAGCCCTCTTAGGATGAGCTTGGTGCATCATGTAGTTGAGCACCATTCTTCCAAAATCTACTCTTTCCTTCTTCAGCAGGTGGTACAGTAGGCATGCATCCATGGTGGTAACGTTCCCCATGTCTCCAATCCGAGGGAGAAGGGTATGTTGAACAACTGAGAAGATGATTCTGGCCTCTTGCGTAAGATGAGGCACCTTTACGCCCTTGAGTGGTAGACTGTTGCTACCAGTCAGAAGTGTCACCACTTCTTCTTCTGAGTCATCTACTTCCTTGACCCATTCTGGGTCGTCGGCGATGACAGCACCACCATTTAAGGTCTTGAAAATTTTGTTGATATCAGAGGAGGAGAAGCGGATCTGTTGATCAGCAATCGTGCTCTTGACCCCTTTGTTGGTGAACCTTTCTATTTGCGAGTAGAATGCTCTCACCACATTTGGGTAGCACACGTCCTCGGAGCTCATCATGGCTGGCCATCCAGGTTGCTTGAGGAAAGTGAGTTGAAGTTCATCCACTTGATTGTATACGTTGAGAGGTAGTACCCTTCCCATAGCAAGATTTCTTGGAAGATAAGTCTTGTGGAATAGGGATTGCATCTCCTCATTGTCGTAGAGAATATCTTCGAATACTTCATTGAGATTGTTTCTCATTAAGCCCTTGATTTCTCCAGAGGAGGCCATTAGGAAGAAAAGGTTTAAGTTTGGAATGAGATGAGAGGAGATAGAGAAGAACAAGAGAGTAGAGATAGCAGAAAGAATAGATGAAGATTGGAAAGCGAGGAGAGGATTCGGCAGAGTTTTGGTATATTTTAAGCGCAAAGTGCTCAAATGGAACAATGCCATGAGTATTTATAGAACTGGCTTGTAACTAGCCGTTTCTGACGCTTATCCGAAAGTTACCGTTGGTAACTTGTTTCTCGGAAGGTACCCTTCTGATAGAAGTGGTCCTTCTGAGAAATACTCCTTCTGAGAAATGTTTCAGAAGATCTCCTTTCTGAGGAATGAGTCTTCTGAGAACAAATTTTCTCAGATAGAGTTTTCTGTGTTTTTCTTACTTCTAGCTCAGAAGCTTAGTTCTATTGTTTGTCTCAGAGTCTAAACTAGGACTAAGGGGAGTTTCTAAGAAAAATATTTAATTTCAAAGTACTTAGAAACGTCTTAACTTAAGAAGTCCTTCCGAACATTGAAACGATCCTCGGGTAAAGGCTTTGTAAATATATCTGAGATTTGATCCTCAGTATTTACAAATTTGAGTTCAATGTCGCCTTTTTGCACATGATCCCGAATAAAATGATGTTTTATATCAATGTGCTTGGATCGAGAATGCTGAATAGGATTCTTAGCTAAGTTGATAGCACTTGTATTATCGCAAAGGATAGGAATTTTGGTGTACCTTAATTGATAATCAAGTAGCTGATTCTTAATCCAGAGCATCTGAGAACAGCAGTTCGCAGCAGATACATATTCAGCTTCAGCAGTTGATAGGGCGATCGTATTTTGCTTCTTGCAAGACCAAGTGATCAAGCATTTTCCAAAGAAGCAGCAGCAGCCACTTGTGCTTTTGCGATCGATCCTATTTCCAGCGTAGTCAGCATCACAATATCCTACAACATCAGAAGAACAACATTTCTCGTACCAAAGACCAAGATTAGTAGTTCCACTTAAATATCGTAAAATTCGTTTAACTGCAGTTAAATGTGATTGCTTAGGCTTAGACTGGAATCTAGCACAGATCCCAACACTGAGTTGGATATCTGGTCTGGAGGCAGTTAAGTAGAGAAGTGAGCCAATCATCCCTCGATAGTTGCTTTCTAAGACTTTCTCACCATCTTCATCCAAGTCAATTACTTGAGAGGGATGCATGGGAGTGCTCATGGTTTGGCCTTATCCATCAGAAACTTCCTCAGAAGTTCTTTGGTATACTTCTCTTGGTGGATAACTGTCCTTCTGATTCTTGCTTGATTTGCAATCCTAGGAAGAATTTTAATTCTCCCATCATGCTCATCTCGAATTCACCTTGCATAAGCTTGGAAAATTCTTTGCAAAGGCATTCATTGGTTGCGCCAATATTATGTCATCAACATAAATCTGGACAATCAAGAAGCCAGAGTCTTCTGAGAGTGTAAAGAGAGTTGTGTCCACTTTTCCTCTTGAGAATCCGTTTTTAAGTAGGAAAGAGCTCAATCTATCGTACCAAGCTCTTGGAGCTTGTTTCAGACCATAGAGAGCCTTTGTAAGCTTAAATACGTGATCTGGGAATGCATCATTCACAAAACCAGGGGGTTGTTTTACATAAACTTCCTCAGAAAGGTATCCATTCAAGAAGGCAGACTTAACGTCCATCTGATAGAGTTTGAAACCTTTGTGTGCAGCAAAAGCTAGCAACATTCTGATAGCTTCCAATCTTGCGACTGGAGCGAAAGTTTCATCGTAGTCTATCCTTCTTGTTGGTTGTACCCTTGAGCAACCAATCTGGCCTTGTTTCTCACGACTTGACCGTTTTCATCAAGTTTGTTTCGAAACACCCATTTAGTCCCAATGACACTCTTGCCTTTGGGCTTCTGAGTTAGTTTCCAAACCTGATTTCTCTCGAATTGGTCAAGTTCATCCTGCATGGCATTTACCCAGCTAGGATCATCTAACGCCTCTTCTATGGAGTCTGGTTCAAGTTCAGAAACCATAGCAAGATTTGTGTAGTTCCTTCTGGTTCTTACGCCACGTTCTGGATTACCCAAGACTTCATTCTGAGAGACGTTCTTCAGTCTCTTGAGCCTCTAATCCCTTTAGGAGTAGGGTTCTGAGAAGGAGACACAGAAGGTTCTCTTTCTGAGTCATCAGAGGCTTGACCTTCTGAGAATTTAAATTCCATTGCATTTGGAGAAGTAGATTGTCTAGGTTCTGGAGCTTCGATGATGCTACTAGATTTTCTTTAGATAGAGATGGTTGTTCCATGGGTTGGAAGTCAGTCTCATCATCTATAAGAATTTTCTTTTTGGCTTTCTCAGAAGAGATGTTGAGTTTCTCAAACTCATCTTCTAAGTCTGCATCTTTCTGAGACATGTCCTTACTAAGTTCTTTGAACTTAATATGGATTGTCTCTTCAACACATTTACTCCTTTTGTTATATACTCTGTAAGCTTTAGAGACTGAGGAGTATCCTAGGAAGCATCCATCATCGGACTTAGGATCAAACTTAGAGAGTTTGTCCTTTGTGTTGAGAATAAAACAAGAAGAACAAATACATGGAAATAAGAAATGTTGGTATTTTATTCTTCCATAGCTCGTAAGGAGTCTTTTCAGAATTGGTCTCAGAAAGACTCGATTCTGAATGTAGCATGAAGTGTTAACTGCTTCAGCCCAGAAACCTTTTGAAAGTCCGCTTTCTAAGAGCATTGTTCTTGCCATCTCTTGAAGGCTTCGATTCTTTCTCTCAGCCACTCCATTTTGTTGAGGAGTTCTGGGAGATGAGAATTCGTGAGCAATTCCCAGATTTTCGCAAAACTTTTCGAAAGCATGATTCTCAAATTCATCACCATGATCTGATCTTATGGTATGAATGTGCGAATCCTTTTCTATTGAGACTCTTTTCGCAAATGCTTTGAACTTCTCAAAAGTTTCTTCCTTAGAGGCTAGAAAGAAAACCCAAGTGAATCTGGAGTAATCATCCACTATGACAAGACCATAGCGTTTTCCAGAAAGGGAAGCCGTTCTGGTTGGTCCAAAGAGATCCATGTGGAGCAGTTCCAGTGGTTTCTGAGTAGAGATACCACTTTTACTGGGAAAGGAAGCCTTGGTCTGTTTCCCTCTTTCACAGAAGTCGCAGGTTGCATCCTTCTGATACTTAATGCTGGGAAGGCCCTTTACAAGTCCTTTATGAGAGAGTTCAGAAAGAAGTCTCATATGGGCATGACCAAGTTTCTTATGCCATAGCCATTTGTCTTCTTGGACAGAGACAAGACATTCCACGTTTTGATCCTTTAGATCATCCAGATGGATAACATAGATGTTACCAACACGTTTTCCTTCCAGAACGATCTTGTCATTTGTGAGATTAATCACATGACAATACTTGGCATAAAACTCAACCTTTAAGCCTTTGTCACAAAATTGACTAATGCTTAATAGATTGTGAGTTAAACCATCGACCAAAAGTACATCTGAGATTTGGTGAGAGGAATCCTTACCAACATCTCCGATTGCAGTGACCCTTCCCTTAGCGCCATCACCGAATCGCACTGTTCCGCCTTTCTTGGGCTTGAGGCTTCTGAACCAGTGCTTGCTTCCAGTCATGTGCCTCGAGCAGCCACTGTCAAGGTACCACTGCTCATCGTGGTGGTGGAGCAGCGCTTGATGATGTACCTGCAGTCACAAAGTTAATAGATTTAGGTACCCATTCTTTGTTGGGTCCTTGCTTGTTAGCTTTCTTGGACTTTTGCCTTCTTTTCTTAGAAGGGTTGTGGTTTGAGGTCAGAGACCTTTTGTTTGCCCTTTTCAGATGCACTTGCTTTCTGAGAAGTTTTACCCTTCTGAGAGGGTTAGTCTTCTTAGAAGGCTTTGCTTTCTGAGTTTTCTTTGATCCTTCTGAGGCTTAGAGATTTTTCCTTTATCTAACATAGGACATTTTTCAGAACCATGGCCACTTTTAAAACATGCGATGCACGTGCGAGGTGATTTAGTTAAAGATGGATCAATATCATTTGGTTCGAAGATTTCTTCATAACCAAGTCCACTCTTATCCTTGTAAGGTCTTTGACCACCAAGCAAGAGTGTCATCATTTTTCACCCTTGACCATCTTAACTAAGTCAGAAGTGAGAAGCTCATTTGTCTTTTGTAATTCTATCAAAGCCAGTTCAGCTTTTTCAACAGTTACAGAAGACATTGTTTCTAAAGCTTGATAGAGGTTGTGACTTTCAAGATATCTATTTTTAAAGTCATCTCTTTCAAGCCTTAGGTTCTCTACTTTTTGAATTAGTCTAGCATTTTCAGCTTCTAAGTGTTTAAAAGACTTTCTTAGTTTGCTGAAATTGTTAGCTAATTCGTTTGAGTCTCTCAGAAGCTCTTCATAGTGTTCTGAGATCTCATTGTATGAGTGTGAGAGAGGAGGAGAATTTGGTACCTCTTCTGACTCAGATTCTGTTTCCAGAATATAGTCAGTACCGGCCATGAAGCAGACATTAGCTTCCTCTTCACTTGCTGACTCAGAGCCTTCCTCTTCTGAGTCACTCCATGTAGCAGCCATTGCCTTCTTCTTCTTCTTGGGAATGAACTTTTTCTTTCCTTTGTTCTGAGGGCACTCCGTTCTGAAGTGGCCCTTTTCTCCACAGCCGAAACATGTGGCATCAGAAGGTTTTGACTTTCCTTTTCTAGGGGTGATCTCTTTGATCGTTTTCAGACTCAGATATTTCTTCAGCCTTTAGGGCTTTTGAAGTCTTTTTGATCTGACTTTTCAGAGCCAGAGCTTTCTGAGGTCTTGAGGATGAAGATGGTCCTCCAAGCAGTCCTTCAAGCTCAATCTCGTGAGTTCTGAGTGAGCCAAACAATACATCTAAACCCAGCTGGTTTAGATCCTTTGCTTCTTGGATCGCTGTCACCTTTGGGCGCCACTTGGCAGAGAGGCTTCTGAGAATTTTCCTCACCATCTCAGCGTTGGAGTAGATTTTTCCCAAGACCTTTAGTTGATTTATGATGTGGAGAAACCTTGTTGACATGTTGTCAATGGTTTCCTCAGGTTGCATGCAGAAGGACTCATACTTATGTACGAGCATTGATACCTTGGTTTCCTTGACTTCATCATTTCCTTCATGCAGCATGTGTAGTCTTTCCCAAATTTCTTGAGCGGTGTCACACGACACAATCTTGTCGTATTCTACCTTGGGCAAGGCACAGAGAAGAATGTATTTAGCTTTGAAGTTGAGTTGTATCTTCTCCTTCATCTCTTGAGTCCATTCGTCCTTAGGGACTCGTCTTGTATAGGTTCTGAGTGCTGGAGGTGCCACTCCTGACTCAGCGTCTGTTGCAACTACAGCATCCTATCCCATAAGTCCAGACTGGTGTGCTTGATGAATAGCGTCATCCTGTCACGCCAGTAGTCGAAGCTATCTCCGAGAAACATCGGAGGTCTGTTTATTGAGGCCCCATCTGATATGAATGCAGCTGGTGAATTCATATTTCCCTTCGTGGATCTTTTTCCTTGACACTGCGAAGTGCTCAACCCCTTAAGGACCGAGCTCTGATGCCAATTGAAAGTGTATGTGTGCACGAGAAGGGGGGGTTGAATCGTGCAAGTTTTAAAAATTACTTCTTAAAACTTTTACTTAGAAAGCTGTTTTTACTCAGAAGGTAGAACTAAGAGTTTGCAGCGGAAATTGCTTTATGAGAAGATTAAGTTTCTGAGAACTTAGTCTTTCTGAGAAAGTTCCTTTCTGAGGAATTTTAAGAAAATGACTTAAAGTTAGAGTTTCTTAAAAGCTTTCTGATTTTGATCAATAAGATTTTCACGAGACCTCTTAATTAGGATCGTGGTAGAGTTTTTCTCAAAGATTTATGCAAGTAAAGAGCAAGGGAGAAAAGCTTAACACAAAGAATTTTATACTGGTTCGGTTATAACCAACCTACTCCAGTCCTCAACCTTCAGTTGAGAGTTCTTAGATATTCTTCTTAAAGTGCCTTCCCAGACAACACTGCCTTTACCAAGTAAAGGACTTCCACCACTTCACAACCCGAAGTGGATTTCCTTGCCTCACACTAGAGGACTTCCTTGCCTCCAATCACTAGAGGACTTTCCTTGCCTTAAACACTTAAGGACTTCCTTGCCTCACACTGAGGACTTCTTTGCCTTAAACACTTAAGGACTTCCTTGCCTCACACTGAGGACTTCTTTGCCTTAAACACTTAAGGACTTAAACTTTGCCTCAAAACACTCGAGGACTTAAACTGCCTTCAAACAGCGAAGGACTTAGCATTTTTCAGAAAGTTTGATTTGATCGAAAACGACTACCAAGACTAAGTTACAAACCTAGTTTTACACTTAGTAGACTTCTAGAAATAACTTACACAAGGTAAGGATTTACACCAATAATGAACTAGAAGATTTTCGCAAAGTTAGAAGAACAATTTCGTAAAATTGTCTTTTTGAGAAAGTTCTAAGTTTTCGCAGATGATTTTCAATTCAGCAGAGTTTTTGCACGTTTAATCAAGAGTTTTTAGCGCAAGAATTTCGTCACATTGCTCTGGAATTGAACTCATATATATAGGCATCAAAGAGCCGCGAAATTAGAAGCTTTCACTTTGCTTATGTGGCTGTGTCCTTTTCAGAACGGCTCCCTGCTACAGTCAGCGCGAAATGAGGAACTTTTCAGAACTGCACAGTGCGCGTGTTCCCACTTCCTTGGCTAGTTGTAGCGAGCTTTCTGAGACTGCTTGCGCTCCCTTGAGTCCAGACACTTGGTTGCTTCTGAGTCCAACTTTTTGAGAGTTGTACGAACTTCTGAGGCGAACCTTCTGAGGGAAGACCCTTCTGAGAACTACTAGTCGCAAGGTCTTCTGAGACCTTTCTGAGGCGACAGTGTTCTATCCTCAGAACCATGTTTTCACCTTCTGCGCTTCTGAGACATCCTTTCTGATATCTTTTGGCGCTATGATTTTATCAATTGATCTCGAGGCTACTTGATGTTTTGTCTTGGTCTTTGCTCATGGTATTGCAATAATTTAAAGCTTTCTGAGACACTTAGCGCACATATTACCAAAACCTTAAGTAAAATTTTTATACTTATGGCTTACCTTGTTATCATTAAAACTTTCATTGTTCTAAGAGAATTATCCCTAATTCTCTCAGAAGGGTTCTGGAGCTTACAACTTTGACCAAAGGCACTTCCTTATTTCTTAATTTCTTGACGCCACGGTCAACGATCCTCATAGGGGGCAATCCAAACGTCAAGTCATCCCTTAGTTGTACATCTTCCGATTCTAAGACATGACTAGGATCGGAATAATACTTTCTCAATTGAGAGACGTGAAAGACATTATGCAAGTTTGAAAGATTGGGAGGTAAGGCCACTCGGTAGGCAACTGGCCCGACACGACTCAGAATTTCGAAAGGACCAAGGTACCTAGGGCTTAGCTTTCTAACTTTCATGGCTCTTCCTATACCTGTCGTGGGGGTAACCCGCAAAAAGACATGCTCGCCTACTGAAAACTCTAAGGGTCTCCTCCTTCGGTCTGCATAGCTCTTTTGGCGGCTTTAGGCCGCGAGCATCCTCTCCATAATCCTCTTCACCTGCTCCGATTTCTCCCTCACAAGGTCGGGTCCTAACACACTTGCCTCAGCGGGGTCATGCCAACATAGGGGTGATCTACACTTTCTTCCATATAAAGCCTCAAAAGTCGTCATCCCTATGCTTGCTTGGTAGCTGTTATTATAGGAAAACTCTATCAAGGGCAGTAACTTATCCCAACTTCCTTTCCCATCCAAAACACATGCCCTTAACATGTCTTCCACCGTCTAGATAGTCCTCTCCTATTGTCCATTCGTTTGAGGATGATATGTCGTGCTCATGCTCAACTCCGAGCCTAGAGCCTTCTGGAAAGCTCCCCAGAAGCGAGACGCGAATCTCGGATCACGATCCGAGACTATTGTCTTTGGCACACCATGCAACCTCACAACTTCCCTGACATAGATCTCCGCCAGCTTCTCCAAAGGGTGAGTCATCCTGATCGCCTGAAAATGAACTGACTTGGTCAGTCGATCAACAATGACCCACACAGCATCGTGGCTCGCCTGCGTCCTTAGCAATCCAGACACGAAGTCCATGGATATGCTCTCCCACTTCCACTCGAGCACACCAAGCGGCTGTAGCAATCCTGGCATCCTCCTATGCTCCGCCTTCACCTTCTGACAAACCAAACACCTGCTAACCCATTCCGCAACATCCTTTTTCAGTCCCTACCACCAGAACATCTTTCGTAGGTCCTAATACATCTTATCTGTCCAAGGGTGAATGGTGAAATGGCTCTTATGAGCCTCCTCCAAGATTGCTCTCTGAAGGTCACCACTCGCAGGTACACATACACACCCCTCAAATCTCCATAACCCATCTCCATCTTTCCGGAATCCTTGCAATCTGCCCTCACTGACTGCCTTTAATACCTTTCCAAACTCCTCATCTTCCTGTTGGGCTCTACCTATCTCCCTCAAGAAATCACTGGATACCTGAAGATGGCTCACTCTAACGCTGGTGGGGGTAAAGGTCACTCCAAGGTCAAGGTTCCTAAACTCCTCTATGAGCTTTGCCTCTCTAACCATCATGTGAGCTACGCTCACCGTCTTACGACTCACAACATCTGCCACCACGTTCGCCTTTCCTGGATGATAGTTCAACTGAAAGTCATAATCCTTCAGAAACTCCATCCACCTCCTTTGCCTCATGTTCAACTCTGATGGGTGAGCGTCGTAACTCCCATAAATTTAATTATTTATAAACCAAGTTCCCCTAATATAGTTTAGTGGAAACCAGGGTCGTCTCACAAGGAATGGCTAAGGAAGTAATACACGAGACTAGTCATATGAGGGTTGTCACAAATTGGGGGGTTTTGTTTGCAGGAAAAATAATTTGGAATAAAATAGGAATGATAAAAACAATGGTTTATGAGGTAGAACATTCATTAGGGCGTTTATCATTGGCTACACAAGAATGCATGAGTTGATTAATTACGCCAGAGTTAGATCTAACCCTATTGTTGTGATTCTAAGGATTGATTGCCTAGAACAAGATTAATCAGTGAGATCTCACCTTTAGTTTCGTTTTCGACAATCTTTAAAGCCAATCACATTAATCTAATTAAAGAGACTAATCAGCCAATTAATTAATCATTACCAATTCCTGATATGCCATGCATCAATTAATCAACTAACACATGACACAAGCCAATGAATTAGGCTAACTTAATCGAGTAAGCCAAGACTAAGATTTTACACACAATTTAAGATCTCAAATTATATGCCAAGATTTGATAATGAAAACTTATGCAAGATTAAGAACAAAGCCTCAATTTACCCCAATGATGTTCATACCATCATAAACCACCAAGAGACTTAGTTACTCATGGAGGAAATATAAAGGCAGAAAATAAATTGGAATTAAAAGGAATTAAATGACTTGAACAATAAAGAGAAAGATTAAAGAAAGTAAAGACTATGGAATATAAATGCAAATTTGAAAGATTGAAGAATGAATAACTGAATTAATTAAAAGAGTAACTTACAAAACCCAAAGGGCTTGACGAATAATGTTGGAAATACAATGGAGGAGCTAGAGCTAAACTAGGAAAAGAAAGTTGGAATCCTAATGGAAGAAATAAACTCTAACTAAAAGCCTAGGGTTGAAAAGTAAGAAACTAGGAAAAGAAAATAGTAAGAAATTAAAGTTGTCAAGAGGAGATGAGGAGATGATGAAGAGATGATGTGTTTTCTGATGCATTAGCCTTCTTTATATAGAGTGAGCAGCCTCCCAACCCTAGCTAATTGGGCCCCCAGCTCGGCCTTGCATATAGGTCCCTGTTGTAACAGAATTGCGGCGCGGCGCTGGGGCGCTGATAGCTCGCTAGGGCGCTGGTGCTGTGCACGTGATGAATTCTGATAGGGTTTGGGCGCTGGGGCGTGCTGAGGGCGCTGGGGCGCTCGATGCCAGCCTGGACTCCACTGCTCCGCTTCTTACTCAGTTCCTGATGTCTACTGCTCCAATAATTCCTATGACCTGCACCAAAAATATAAAATACCCAAGATCAAGTGCAAGGGTCATCCTTGAATTGCAAAAACATCATAAAACTTATTACTTTAGCCTTTATTTTCATTAAGTCCCAAATAAATCCAAATTGTATTAAATACAATAAAAGACTAAAATAGAGTCAAGAAATGCATACAATCATCCAAATTAAGGGCATAAAATATTGGCAAAAACTACTTTATCAAACTCCTAATCAAACAAGTACCTTAGGCTCTTGTGATCAGAGAACACCACAAACCTTACTCCATAGAGGTGATGTCTCCACGTCTTCAAGGCAAACACTACTGCCGCCAGCCCCAAGTCATGAGTCGGGTATTTAAGCTCGTGTGGCTTCAACTGCCGTGAAGCATATGCCACAACCTTGCGATGCTGCATTAGCACGCAACCCAACCCAACCCCTTCCCTGAAGCATCACAGTAAACCTCGAAGGGCTCATTGGGGTCTGGTAGTGTAAGCACTGGAGTCGAGGTCAAGCGACTCTTTAGCTCCAGGAAACTCCCTTCACACTCTTCTGTCCACACAAAGGAAGCATTCTTCCTAGTAAGCTTCGTCAAAGGTAATGTAATCTGGGAGAAGTTTGAGATAAACCTACGGTAATAGCCTGGTAATCCCAGAAAACTCCGAATCTCCGTTACCGTAGTAGGTCTCTCCTAGCCCATCACAGCCTCTATCTTACTAGGATCTGCTGCTATGCCCCCTCTCGACACCACATGCCCCAAAAACTTAACCTCCTCCATCCAAAATTCGCACTTCGACAGCTTTGCGAACAACTTCTTCTCCTTCAGCACTTCCAACACCACCTTCAAGTGGCTCTCATGCTCCTCACGTGTCTTTGGATAGATCAGGATGTCATCAATAAAGACAACAACGAATCTATCCAAAAAGGGTCTAAAGATTCTTTTAATGTAATCCATGAACACCGCAGGAGCATTCGTCAGTCTAAAGGACATGACTGTGAACTCGTAGTGACCGTAACGAGT
Organism: Aeschynomene evenia; assembly: GCA_013621005.1. Taxonomy (NCBI): domain Eukaryota; kingdom Viridiplantae; phylum Streptophyta; class Magnoliopsida; order Fabales; family Fabaceae; genus Aeschynomene; species Aeschynomene evenia. The sequence goes on from CM024266.1 coordinate 20,321,727, forward strand.
CCTGAAAGCCGTCTTCGGGATGTCCTCATCCCTCACTCGAATCTGATGGTATCCAGACCTTAGATCTATCTTTGAAAATACTTGTGCACCTCTTAGCTGGTCCATCAGGTCATCGATCCTAGGCAGTGGGTACTTGTTCTTCACGGTCACTTTGTTCAGCTGCCTATAATCAATGCACAAACGCATGCTTTCGTCCTTCTTCTTTATGAACAACACCGGTGCTCCCCAAGGTAAAACACTAGGCCTCACAAACTTCTTCTCCAAGAGCTCCTCCAACTGCGTCTTTAACTCTGCTAACTCTCCGGGTGACATCCTATAGGGTGCTATGGATATGGGTCCTGTCCTGGGCATTAGATCTATGGCAAACTCAACCTCTCTAGCTGGGGGAAACTCAGGTATATCCTCAGGGAAAACCTCCGGGTAATCTCTCATTATGGGTAGCTCACTCAACACCTGACCCTTTTCGATTTCACTAACGACGAGAAACACGTAGGCATTGCTCATAACCCCACAACAGTTTAGCCTAATGGCACTAACATACAAGTCTACAGGGGTGACACATGCAGAAGGAATGGAAGGAAAAATAATGGACTTAGCATGGCAATCAAGCAAGACTCGATTGGCAGACAACCAATCCATGCCTAAAATAATGCCTAGACCAGACATGGGCAAACAAATGAGATCAAAGGTGAATGACCTATCATCTATATGAAACCTACATTTCATACAAACTAAGCATGTCCTAATGGGTGCAGCAGTAGGGGTAGATACTAATAGATCAAATGGTAGTTCTGACATATGCAATCCTAGGGTCCTAGCATGATCATGTGAAATGAATGAATGCATGGCACCAGAATCATACAGTACAACTAAGGATTGTCCCAAAATAACACACTTACCCCTAATGAGATCGTCAGACCGCTCCACGCCCTCTGCTGTAACTGTAAACACGCGCCCCTGGTGCTGTGGCCTAGAGGAGGAAGAAGGCTGTGGACCCACACCTCCACAGTCTCTGGAATAATGTCCTGGCTGGTCGCATCGATAGCAGACGTTCTGGCCCTGACAACAAACCCCGGAGTGAGGCTTGCCGCAAGTGGCACAGGATGCAATGACGGGTAGAGCCCGCAGTGCTGCGGTTGCTGGACGCTGCTACTGCTGCTGGGGTGGTCGAGGCTGAGGCTGTGGACGAGCATATGGCTGAAAACGAGTGGGGGCTGGGCGTCTGACTTGAGCATGTTGTGGTGTCGAACCTCTCCTCAAAGCCTCAGTCCTCGGGGGAGGATCTGCACGACTGGTCTCCTCAACGATTGTAACACCCTAATAATGACCTCTTTATGCTTAAGTCATATTGAGTTAATTATCGGAAATCAACATCTTGTTTCAGAGATTAATTCTGAGTAAAGTAATAATACGCGGAAAATAGGGCCGATTTATTTTTCAAAAGAAACGGAAGTTTTAAAATTCGGCTTCTGCGGTATAACCGATATGAATAGATATATCATTCTAAGAAACTACCCAAACTACTCATTACGAATACATAACATTAGAATACACAACGGTGGCCCACATGTACGTAAGTAAAGTATTACAATATCTGAGATACATGTAATGTCATAAATATCATAGATAATATAAGTATATAGTGGTGAACTTTTAACAAAATCATAAGCTTGTACAGCCACTTATGACTTCCTTAAAGGTTCTCAAAAGTGACATAGATCATAAAGTACAAATACAAGATGTAATAAAAGTAATGCTAATAGTCCTAAGCTCCAGAGCTTTCAAACCTAATCTCCACGTAAGCTCCAACTCGCTCAACCTGTAGACGTACTGGCACCCCTGTCTGTATCTAAAATAAAAGTGGTGGAATAGGGTGAGCTCCACGGACTCAGTAGGGGGATCACTCCGGTTTAATATAAAAATAGGGTAATATGCAAGATCTACTTTATTGGAGATTTCATAAATCAATTTATATCTGGAGTGTCTTACCTATATGCGTCTTGATTAATATGTATGCATTATATATAAATCTGAAAGCACCACTACTTATTTAATTTCTAGTTAGTGCATATACATAGACTCATCCTTGATAGGTGCATATTATACCCTTATTTGAATTGGCACTAACCCTCTTATCTCTTTCTACCTCCACATCACCAAATCCCAAGACTATGAGCTCATATCTCTCTAGTTTCTACTAGACACACGGGGAAAGAGGGGTTTCTCACCTTCCCTTACCAGTGACGTCAGTGATCGAGGTTGCCAATCCTCCCTTACTAACGACACTAGTGACCGAAGGTTACAATTGCTTACTTGATCTACTATTGTCTTTCTTTCATATTCAAATTATCATAATTTGACTTGTCATAGCATTACAATATGTAAGCACATACACAACTGAATATCTTATTCTGGAATTTAAGTATAAATTATTCATAACATGCTTATTTCATAACTCACTTGAAAACATATCATTTTGCACATAATTGCATCTACATGTCATTTTCTTTTTAATTTGCTTGATTCTTTTCATAATCACCATTATCTGTTTTAAACATATATAATAAACTTGTTACAGTAGTTTAGATCCTCAGAAAAGGGTTAGAAATCATTAAAATGCAAAATCACAAATTTCAGCATTTTTAAACAATTCTGCAGAATTCTTCGAGATGGCCGCTAGCGCGTCCTCTGTGGCCGCTAGCGTCCAATTTCACACGACCACTCGCTAGCGCCTAATGTATGGTCGCTAGCGCGTGATCATTCGCTAGCGGCTATGATTTGGCCGCTAGCGCGTGTCACGACTTTGCATCCATACCAGTTTCAGAACAGCAAACATATTCGAGCATATAATGATTTCTAACCGATCTTTATGCATGAAAACACACAAATACATACTATAACATAAATCTAAACCCCTACCTCTTGTAGTTTTGCCCTCTAATGCTAAAATCACCTTGTTCTTCCTTGAGCTACTTGCTTAACACTCTAACTAACTTTTGATGATGATGAAGATGATCCTAGAGCCTCTGATGATATATGTTCGGTCCAAAATGAAAGGAATGAGGTGAGGAATTCGAATATGGGGCTGGTCTTTGAGTGAGTTGAGTTTTGAGTGGAGTGGTGGTGAGGTTTATGAAGTTTAATGGTTATGGAGTTTGAGAGAGTTGTGTTTTAGAGGATTTGAGGTTTAGATTTTAGTTTCTGATGACAAATGAGCTTTCTTCAGGGTGAGGGAAGGGTTTTAGGGACGGAGGGAGTAAGGAGCAATTATTAAAAGATGAGGGACTTGAGAAAAATGCAAAATTTTGCAGAAATGTTGTTCTGTCATCGAGCTGGTCGCTAGCGACCGTCCTCACCGCATTACCCGCTAGCGCCTTCTTACTATCGCTAGCGAGGGACCTCTACCGACTCATCCGCTAGCGAGCTAAGCTGGCTGCTAGCGATGAGTACTGATACATGATAGTAGCAGCAAGCAACATACTCCAAAAATTCCTAAAATGCATCTAACTCACTCCAAACCTTCACCAACAGTTCCTACTAGTACTTATATACTTGTGCAAACATACTCTTACTAGAATTACCATTTATTTCTTAAATTCCCTACATAGATCATCATTCTTAACTCAATTTTATATTATACTAACTTCTCAACCTTATGCAATGCACTTACCATTTCTAATACACATTTTTAAACATAATACACATAAAACATATTTAGTCAATCATACATGTCAAACATACATCCTAATACACATATATCCCAATTATGCCTTGATCGAGGCGATTTTCACTAAATCCCTCCGATTAAAGCATGATTAGGATTTTGGGGTCTTACAACGATCCTGCAGGTGTCGACCATCTCGAAGTACTCCTTGATCTTCATGTGTTTCACCATCCTCTTGATGTCTTGCCTCAGACTGGAGCAGTACTTCATGCACTTCCATGACTCCTTGGGGTTCTCCTGGTAGATCTCCGAGAACCGAATGAGCTCCTCGATCTTTGCCGTGTACTCTGGCACCGTCATGTTCCCCTGCTGAAGGCTGAGGAACTCCCGCTCCTTCTCCTGGCGAACCGACTCAGGGAAGTACTTCTCATAGAACATGCTCTTAAACATGTCCCATGAGATAGGGACACCCGCCGCATCATGAGCGCGACGAGCATCGGTCCACCAGGCACGAGCCTCCATATGAAGCATGAAGGCCGCAAACCGAGTCTTCTGGACCTCGGAACACCGAACCACAGAGAAGATGTCTTCGGTACCCCTCAGCCAATCCTCGGCCTCAGAAGGGTTGGTAGTGCCGAGAAATGGGGAAGGGTTCGCCCTCTTGAACTCATAAAAGCGGGCATTCTCTACATCCATACCTGTACGCTGCACTGTTTGCTGAATGGGAGTGGGCTGCTGCGTCATATGATCTGCCATGTGGTGCATGGCCCTGGCCATTTCCATGAAAGCCTCAGGAGTCACACCGTTCTCCTGCCCTGCCTCTTCATGGTCTTCAGCGTCATCCCTATTACGTCTGCTAGGTTCCACGTCCCTGTGCACACGAAACAAAAAATATCGAGTTGATCAGGCTCCATATCATGGTTAGGTATGCACAGTTACACTGACAATCAAGCAATACGATCACGCGCACCTCAACACTAAACTAGCATACATACGAGGTTTCATGCGTGACATAACTACCGTACATGCAACAAAAGCATAACAGGTCCATTGCCCCAAGCCCTGTAGGATAGACCTGCTCTGATACCAAAATGTAACCCCCTACTAGATAGCCCTTAACGCTTAAGTTATTTTAGGCTATTTCATAAGGGTTACCTTCTGTTATCATATTTTATCTTTGTATTTAAAATATATGTACGCGGAAAATAGGCGGGAGTAAAATTTTCGCAATTCGTTTACGATATAAAAGTAAGCGCTTTGCGGAATACATAATCGATAAATAAAAAGCAATGCCAGCATATAAACTGAATAATCTCATCACATAAATAACTCCCAACAATCAACGAACAACTAGCTGCTAGGTCCGGACTTAAAACAAATAAAACAAACAACTCTAATGAATCCATAGCTAAAAGGTAAATCAATGTATATGGGTCTATAAGCGGAAAACTGAAAATAAACTAAGGCTGGGCCTGTTCCTTGCTAGCTCCATGATCCTGCTCTGTCTACTCCTCTATAATATGGGGGAAAAACATAGGGTGAGCACTGGGAAGTGACTCAGTAGCGGAAACCGCCCCGGGTTTAATTAAGAAATAGGTGAAACATGAATGCATTCAATTCAGGTATTAGTTTAAAAAGAAGTCTTTTCCCGGAACGTCTTACCTAAATACATCTTGTCCATTTTAATTAAACATTCAATATGGCATAAATAAATAACGTCTTGGTGTAGTGTACTAGTGCCCCTAAACATATACCATGGATAAATCATAAGATAACATAATACATTTAATCAAACAACTTTATCTTGCATTAATCTTTGGCACTGACCGTCCTCCTGTACTCCTCCACATCACCGGCCCCTAGGCATGAGCTCATCCTATACTATGGGGAGAGGGGGTACCGTCTTCTTTTACCAATGAGGCTATTCACCAAGGTTGCCATCCCTTGATTTACAATCCCATCAGTATCCAAAGACGGGAGTGTTTTATTAGAACTGTAACTTTGTCTTTGCGTCCCTTTTGACGTCTTTGCCGTTATTAATGTCTTACAGGGTATATATACATATATAGCATCAATACATCACATAACAACATGTAAACATACATAATAAATCACGCCAACATATATAAATCATGCACAAGTCGTATATAACACTCATATGGGTCGTAGAACACATTAGGGTACACAAAACGGTCAAAACAATTAATTTTCGTAAAATCTGCAGCGTTGTAACCGATTACATCGGGAATGTAATCGATTACCAGGATGCCATGTTTACTCGCGATTGGAAATTGTCAGCTTGTAATCGATTACGAACACTTGTAATCGATTACGAAAGCGAGAAATCAGATTCTAGGGGTTTCAAAAACACAATTTTTATAAGCCAATGGCTAAAACTCAGATCTAGAATCACCCCAATCGGTAGAAAACACAGACACAAAAGGATCAATCAGTGGAATAAGTTTGAAAACACTTTTACATCCATAAAACACTTTCTTTTTGAAATTCAATCGGTAAAAGTAACCCTTTTATGAACCATAATGGGAAAAATGAACATCAACAGCAATATCAACAAACACACATAATTATGCATGAAAATACAGTGAATATTGAATGTCTAGAACCCCTACCTCTCGTAGACCTCCTATGCTATGCGTAGAGACACCCCTTCCCTTCTCACTTTCTCTCTAGCCCCACGAGCGGTACAAGAATGGCTTCTTTCAAAAATGGAAACAGTAGAAGTGTTCTATTTGGTGAGAGGATTAAGAATATATGGTTTGTTTTGTGATTGGATGAGAGTTGATATGGATTTAGGGTTGTGGAAGGGTTATGGTTTTTGAGTTTGAAAGAGAGAGAGAGTGGAATAGAGGCACAAGGATTGATGGAGGCTGCCAAGAGTGTTTTGGAATAATAAAATTAGGTCTTCTGAGTGGAGGTTAGGGTAGGTATTATATAGAGGTGTTGTGGGGCCCACAGTTGACCTAAAAACACACTAAAAACTCTAACTGCACAGTCTGTAATCGATTACACGAATCTGTAATCGATTACAGTCTGTAAAAATGCACATATTCGAAAATTTGTGTAGTGTAATCGATTACCAGCCCGTGGTAATCGATTACTGGGCTGTAAAATTGCCCCAAAACACTTCTAAAACGTCTCAACTCGTGCCATACTCATACGTACATCATTTCTACCCGCATGCATCATTAAAACATTAAATATAACATATAAATACATACAATTCAAACACATACAACACATAAAGGTTTATCAAGGAGAAACTTATCCACTTCAACTTAATTAAATTTCTAACTAAGGTCAATCACTCTAAATTTTCACTAATTAGAACTTAATAAAAGTCGGGGTGTTACATACATCACCATGGACCTTGCCCCACTTGTTTTGCGTGCGGACAAAGAGGACACATGGCGCGACAATTCCCTAGAAGAGGTGATTAAAACAAGCGTCAAGCTAGGGTCTATGCTGTAATTGCTGAGGAGGCACAAGCTTGTGACGAGCTGATCCAAGGTGAGTGTATAATTTCAGGTGTCACCTTAACTGTGTTGTATGATTCCGGTGTGACACATTCTTTTATTTCTAATACATGTGTTGGGAGACTAGGAATATCTGTTCAAAATCTACCTTATATTCTATCTGTTTCTACTCCAACTTCTAAACAGCTGATTACCACAACCTGTGTTTTTTATTGCTTTTTGAATTGCTAGGTAGAACCTTTCGAGCTAACTTAGTTTGCCTACCCATGACTGGATTAGACATTATTTTAGGGATGGACTGGCTTAGAACCCACAAGGTTATATTAGTATGTGAAACCAAAACTGTTCTTTTTCCCGAGGACGTTAAGAAGCTAGCTTTAGGAAAGGCCTATGACCTAGAACCAACCAATAGTTCCCCTTTAACCCTACATTGTTGTATAGTGGATACCCTGGAATACGCGACGTTCGCCTCGGCAACGGTCAATAAGGAACAAGAGATCGAGAATATCCCTGTGGTATGCGAGTTCCTCGACGTCTTTTTCGACGAGATTCCAAGATTTCCGCCTAAGAGAGAAGTGGAATTCTTGATAGAATTGGTTCCCGGCGCAGGACCCATATCTATCGCCCCATACCGTATGGCTCCGACCGAGCTTAAGGAGTTAAAGATGCAGTTAGAGGAGCTTTTGGAGAAGAGATTCATCTGACCCAGCACTTCTCCGTGGGGAGAACCTGTCTTGTTCATGAAAAAGAAGGATGGAACAATGAGGTTGTGCATCGACTACCGACAGCTGAACAAAGTCACCATCAAGAACAAGTACCCTCTACCGAGGATCGATGACCTAATGGACCAGTTAAGGGGAGAATCCGTGTTTCCAAAGATTGATCTACGGGCCGGATATCATCAGATTCAGGTTAAGGAGGCAGATATCCCGAAAACAGCTTTCAGATCCCGATATAGACACTTCGAGTTTACTGTTTTGTCCTTCGGACTTACCAATGCACACGCTTTATTCATTGATTACATGAATCGAGTCTTTAGGGAGTATTTGGATAAGTTCGTTGTGGTCTTTATTGACGCCATATTGGTCTACTCAAGGATAGAAAAGGAGCATACGGAGCACCTAAGGATCGTGTTAGGAATCTTGGATGAGAACCAGTTGTACGCCAAGCTTTCCAAGTGCGAGTTTTGGGTAAAGGAAGTGCAATTTTGGGGATATGTGGTGTCACGACAAGGAATTGCAGTGGATCCAGAGAAGATTAAGGCAGTGATGGAGTGGGAAAGACCGACGACGGTGACAGAGATCAGAAGTTTCTTGGGATTGGCTGGTTACTATAGACGGTTTATTCAAGGATTTTCCAAGATTGCATCGTCAATGATAAGGTTGACAAGAAAGAATACACCTTTCGTGTGGGATGAAGCGTGTGAGAAGAGCTTCCAAGAATTGAAGAAAAGTTGACAACAACACATGTATTGGTACAACCTGAACCTGAACAACCTTTTGAGGTATTTTGTGATGCATCTAAACAAGGATTGGGATTCGTACTGATGCTGAACAAGCAACCTGTGGCTAATGGATCTCGACAACTCAGACCGCATGAGCTCAACTACCCAACCCATGACCTTGAACTGACAGCAGTTGTATCAACACTCAAGATGTGGAGACATCATTTGTATGGGACGAGGTTCGAAGTCTTTTCGGGTCACAAGAGCCTCAAATATTTGTTTGATCAGAATGAGCTGAATATGCGACAACGCCGATGGCTGGAATTCCTCAAGGACTTCGATTTCACGCAACACTACCACCTCGGTAAAGCCAACGTTGTAGCGGACGCGTTGAGACTTGAACTTGGGGGTGAACCTGACCCCAGTGAGCATCAAGCTTCATCAGTTGGTTATCACCAGTGACTTCAAGAGGAGGATAGAGCAAGCATAACAAGACAAGTTGATGAAGGATTCCAAAGGATTATGCATGCCAAAAGCAATGGGAAGATGAAGGAGATCAGGCAAGGACCGGATAGGATATGGAGATATGGTGGACGGATTTATGTTCCCGATGGGCATCAGCTACGGAAAGACATACTCCGAGAATCACACCAAAGTTAGTTTACTATTCATCCTGGAATGATGAAGATGTACCACGACCTCGAGAAACAGTTTTGGTGGCCAGGAATCAAGAAAGATGTTGCAAAGTTTGTGGGAACGTGCTTAACTTGTCAGAAGATCAAGGTTGAACATCCGAGACCGGATGGAACCCTGAACCCTCTTCCTATTCCCGAGTGGAAGTGAGAGCACATTACCATGGATTTTCTCTCAGGGCTACCTCAACTCAGCAAAAGGTTGATGTTATTTGGGTTATCATCGACCGATTGACCAAAACAACTCACTTTTAACCCGTGCGCATGGACTATTCTTTGGAGCGACTTGCCAAGTTGTACACCGATTGGATTGTTCGACTAAATGGAATACCTTCGACAATCACATCCGATAGAGGTTCAAGGTTTGGTTCCAGATTTTGGGGAGCATTGCAACGAGCTTTTGGCACGCGATTGAGCGTGAGCACGGCTTACCACCCTCAGACTGATGGATAATCAGAGAAGATTATCCAGACTTTGGAAGACATTTTGAGAGCAGTAGTGAATTGGTTACAACAACAGCTACCACGCCAGTATTGGAATGGCGCCATATGAAGCTCTATATGGACGGAAGTGTCAATCACCTCTATGTTGGAAGGACTCACATGAAGAATACCCTTTGGGACCGGAATTGGTTCAACAAACGATATAGAAGATCAAGATGGTAAGGGAAAAGATGAAGGCAGCACAGGACAAACAGAAGAGTTATGCCGATAAAAGGCGACGAGCGTTGGAATTCCACAAGGGCGACCATGTATTTTTACGGGCCGTACCTACAACAGGCATAGGAAGAACCCTTAAGACCAAAAAGCTTTACCCTAGATACATAGGACCTTTCCAAATCCTTAGGAGAATTGGACCAGTTGCCTACCAAATAGCCCTCCCACCTCATTTATCAAACCTTCATGATGTATTTCATGTATCTCAACTATGTAAGTATCAGGCTTCGCCTGAACAAGTGTTAGAACCGGAAACCTTCCAGTTAAGAGACAATTTGACCTTTGAACTCCCTGCGATCAAGATCGTTGATCGTAAATGCGACACCTTAACTTGCCAATCACGCCTAGGTCGTAATTAACTTGCTAAAGCGTCACTAAGGAAAAACTTAGTTTTTTTTTTAAAGAGCGGGAAGTAACATGATATGAGGAACGAAACGATACATAAATATATGAACGAGCCATACATTAATCATACATCAAAAGGAAATAGAATAATATCTTCTCACTGACGGTTGGAGCCGCAGTGGGTATCCAACAGAACTATAAGGTACAGTAATCCACAAAGTCATAAACTGTTAATAGAGTATTACAGTTATCCAACAGGGAAATAATTAAAGGAGGAAATGGAAAAAAGGGAAATAGCAATTAGCTCTTGTCGTCCGTAGGCTCCTCCATGGGGTCTTCATCCTCTGACACGTCGTCCTCGCTGGGATCACGGTCTGTACTCGCGGTCTCCTCCATCGTGGGATCCTCGTCCTCTGAATCTGATATAAGCACCACCTCAGTGTAGAACGACGGGTCAAACCATAACTCGGGATCCTCCATGAAATATAGCTCGGGCTCCTTACCCGGTCCCTAGGGTGGAACGGGTTTGGGCTGAGCATGCTCCGGGAACATCTCTCGAACGACCCTGTCTGCAAATGGTCGGAAGGCTTCCTCACTAAAGGGGTTGTCTGGCACGGGTGCTGGCGAGACGACAGGTTCTGGTGGGGGAGGCTCAGGTATCGGGACCTCAGGATGAATGAGGAACTGTGTCTGGAGTTCCGGGATAAAGATGGTAAGAGATCCCCGTACGGCGGTGGAGAAGGTGAGAAGCCCAGTGGTCGGCGAGTATCTAGCTGAGGCCACTTCATACTCCTGTGGTGGGGGCGGCGGTTGCTCCATAGTCACCTAGAATTGAGGCATAGAGAGAGAGGATGAGATACGAATATCTCAGCGAGTTGTTGTGAGCACTCGAACCTAGGTGCTCATGCGCCAATTCTAGCCAATCGAGGAGATACCTTATCAATTTGTAAAAGAGGGTTTTGTATCAGAAGAGAAAGGTATCTGCTTTGATTGGTCAAACATCTTACTGATCCGATCTAGGGGAACCTATGTTGTCTTTTCTAAGTTATTGTGAATCTAGCAACCTACGCAGGATCTGAACGTGCGTCACGTTCGACGAAACTCCCATAAGCCGTACTATGAAGAACTCTGGTCCGTTTCACGCTTCAGAGCTTCTTCGTCTCACGTTACTAGAGATTAGCCGTTTTCCACTTTCATGTACGTACGTAATTAACAATCAACACTTCAGGCATACTCGTTACACCCATCTCCAAAGTAGCCAACAAATATTCCACCGGCCGTACCCATTACACCCCACTCCTAAGTACCCGGCGGCTTTAATACTTGTAACACCGTGAACTTTATTAGGTCCTAATTAAAGGAAATTAAGGGTAATGGACTTTAATTGGAACTTAATTGGGTTTGAGTGAACATGTTTCCCCTGGTTTAAAGTACCTATGTTATGTGTTTTTATGAGTATTTATGTGTATTTATGTATGCTTTGATGTTACATTAAGTCATAATGAGTGTATGGATGTTAGTATATGAGTTGAGACACTTTAGAAGTGTTTTGGGGCGTTTTCCGCGCCCAGTAATCGATTACAGCTCCTTGGTAATCGATTACAGCAGGTCAAGTTTCAGATTTGGGCTTTTTCGAAGGCCTGTAATCGATTACAAGTCCGATGTAATCGATTACACAGCGCGCAGAATGAGTTTTCGGATGTTTTTAAGTGACGGGTGGGCCCCACGATGACTCTTAAACCCTATTTTTCCAGCTCATTTGGTCAGAAACACTCTCCCTCTCCATCCCAGAGCCTCCATTGTTCTCTCTCAAGAACCCTCATAGCCATAGCCATTCCACGTCAAGAAACACCCACAAATACTCACCCAACCTCAAAGATAATTACATATTATTGATCCTCTCACCAAGCCGGACGTTTCTACCGATTGCTTTTCCCCGAAAAGGGTCATCGTTGGAGTCGGGCCGTTCGTGAAACTAGGATTCCGTCTAGAGCAAGAGTTGTCTTCAAGAGGTAGGGGTTAGGCATTGTAATTGTTATGAAATTTCAAGTACATTGATGAATTGTTGAAGTTTTCAATGTTGTTCGTTGTTTTTCCCATTAGGGTTCATGAAAGGGTTGATTTATGAAATTGGTTTTGAGAAAGAAAGGGGTTTTACGAATTGGAAAGTGATTTAAATGTATTTTTATGATTGGAACTAGTATAGCAACGTTTTCTATCGATTGAGACGATGTTAGGTTCATATTTTGGCCAATGGCTATTGAAAAACGTGTTTTGGAAACCCAAGAATCGTATTTTACGACTTCGTAATCGATTACGATGCCCGAAATCCCAATCGCGAGAAAACGCTGTTCTCTGTTAATCGATTACAGTAATCGATTACCAGTCCGTGTAATCGATTACCAACCCGTGTAATCGATTACAACAGTGTTGTTTGTGCGAAAATGAACTGTTTTGACCCTTTATGCACCCTAATGCGTTCTACAACGTATGTAACTGATATATATGAGATAATTAGGCATTGTATGCTTTAAATATGTTGTTTAATGAATGTTATGATGTTATGTGATGTCTATGTGAACTATATGACCTTATGCTTTATGATTATGCATGACTATGTGAATGAGTATGTGTTATAAGTAGCCTTCGACAGGTGATGGTTGTGGCTGAGGGAGGTGAGTTAAACCTCGACATGCAACTCCATTACTGAGGGAAGGTGAAAAGGTTAAAGTTCAAGATTAAAGTAAAACACATGTAACCTTCGACATGTGGTGGTTGTTGCTGAGGGAGGTGTGGCAACCTCGACATGCAACTCTATCACTGAAGGAAGGTGAATACCCCCTCTCCCCAATATAGTTTAGGATGAGCTCATGCCTAGGGGTCGGTGATGTGGAGGAAAAGGTTCAGAGGGTGGGCAGGCCAAAAGAGAAAAGTGTATAACAGAGTAAAGTAAAGTTAGAAGTTAAGTCTAAGTTTTAAAGGTTGCTGTGACGTAGAGTAATGATTGACTAAGTTCCCTTATATGACTAAATGGCACGTAGAGCACACACAAGGATTATAGAATGATATATATAATGTATGCATATGATATAAAATGAACAAGAGGCACTTAGGAAGGTCGTTCCGGGAAAGATGATTTTAGAACTTATAACTGAAAACTGAATGCACTCATACCACACCTATTTTATTAATAAACCCGGAGCGGCTCCCCTACTGAGTCACTTCCCAGTACTCACCCCTCGTTTTTCCCCCATTTTAGATGATGAGAGTCCACAGGACACTGGAGCAGATGAGGAGCCCGCGCAGCTTTAGTTCTTTACAGTTTTTCATCCTTAGACTTATTAGTTCCCATTTATACGTTATGGATTATGTTTACTTCACATGTTAGCATTTATTCGTATTTATTTTGAGTCCGGACATATGTTAGCCGGTGTTTTATTTTCAGTTATGGTTTGTATTCGTGGAGTCTCATGGGTCTCAGTTTTAGGCTCATGAGATGACACCTATTATTATTATTATTTACTTTCGTGATTGTATGTTTGGGGAGACTATGTTTGTTATTTCTATTTATTTTATGAGGTATTATTCAGACTATAACAGGTGTCATATATTATCGTTATATTATGTGCAATGCCCTTATGTTTATATTCCGCAAACGATTTTCGAAAAAATTCTCCCATGTATTTTCTGCGTACAAGTATTTTAAAAACAAGTATAAGTATGATAACAGGAGGTAACCCTTATGAAATTACCCTAAATGACTATAGCACTAAGGGCTAACTAGTAGGGTGTTACAATACTCGTTACACCCCACTCCTAAGTATATATCCTCCAGATATATGGTAGGGACTAGCTGTCCCAATGAATGGTCACATGCACCACCACCGTTCCTCCGCTCGGTGGCTGGATCTAGGCTAATCAATAGTTCCGATCAACGGTCAATAATAAACATTCAAATAAATAAACAGAATCATAACAACAGCCGTCCATCGCCCCTTTCCTTCATCATCACTTCTCATCAAAACTTCTCGATCGCAATAACTCTGATGCCTTGGCATTTTAAGTTAATTTTTAGTATAAATTTCTAATAATGTATGTTAATTTTATTAGTATTTTGTTTGGTTTTAGATTGAATTTAATTAGTTAGAGTTAATTTAACTTCCTAGTATTATTTTATGCGTCTTTGGTATTTTTGTGTTTAATTTTCAGGAAATTAATTGCATTTCTAGATAAATCAAAATCTCAGGTGCCCATTATAATATTCCAGACGCAAGGCTCCCTGGATGTAGCGCCCTTGGAGAAGGGTCACGTGACCCCTCTAAGAAACATGCAATTTGCGCCCTTTGATTTTTCTTTATGTGCCAATGTGAAAGGGTCATATGACCCTTTGAAGACAAGCAATCATGTGACCCATTGGAAGCTTATCATATGACCCAAGGAAAGAAGCTACAAGGCGCAAGGCGGCAATAATTCGCGCATGGAAGAAAAAGCACGGCGCAAGGCGCCAACAATCTGCACCCAGAAGAGGAGCTTGGGGCGCCCTGCTCCCCAAACCACAACCCTCGGCCGTCTCGCATGCGTCCCGCGTCTCGCACCCATTCAGAATTTTTTCCTCACGCTTCGCGCCTCGTCATGCGCACCGCACCACAGAAACAGAACTGAATTAGAGAAACTGTAAACATTCAGGCGCCCTGCGCCCGTCCCGCGCTCCGCGTCCCCCTGAAGCACCGCGCCTCATTACTGCCGATACCTCAAATTGTGCCGCATGATCCATAATTAATTCAAATGCAAATCTTTTTCATACCATTTTGAATTTATCTTTAAACTTAATTCCCGTTGTTTTAGGGATTGGAAGAATTTGAATTCTAGGATTATTTTGGTTATAAATAGGACTAGAATGCAATCTTTTATATTATCTTTTGTTCTATCTTTTGTTTACGTACTCTTGTTATTTTCAGAATTTAATTCAGTTATTCGATCTTCAAAATGTCTTTCAATTTTTATGCTTTGTTTTATTTAATTATGAGCAACTAAATTCTTTGTTAGGGTGAGGGGATCGTATTATTATGAATTAATCCGATGTTTGTGAACCTTTGAGTTTTATTAATTCAATTCAAGCAATTACCTTATTTGTATTGTGTTGTTTTGAGGATTGGGAAATCACTTTTCAACTTATCTTGGATTCATGTGTTTATTTGGGAAAATAAATTTGTGAATTAACTTAAGGGAAATTGCCGGAAAGATTGATATCTAGGAATAGAATCAAGATTTTTGTGAACTTTGAATTAGCAACAAAATTTTATCTTTTCTTTGAAATGATTTGATCAATGGATTGACTAATTGTTCATAGAAAAAGTGTTAAATTACAAAGGAATTGGAATTGACAACTTAGGATTCGTTTATTGAAATTGAGATTTTAAAATACAAAGGTAAGCAAATGTTTTATTAACTTTAGAAAATACGTGAACTCAATACCCTAACCTTTCATTTATTGAATTTTCATTAAACTTTTACTGCACTTTTACATTCTACGATTCTTTCATTTATGTTTTACTTTTATTCATCAAACTCTCTTTGGTTTGTCTAATTAGAAAACTACTTTAAGAAATTTTTGCTCGATTCTTTAATCCTCGTGGAAACAATACCCACTCACCGTGGTTTTTATTACTTGAACGATTCGATGCACTTGCCGATAGCCTATCAAGTTTTTGGCGCCGTTGCCGGGGATTAATTGAAACTGACAATTAGAGTAATTAAGTGTTTTCTTAATTAGATATTGTTCTTTTATTTATTTTATCTTTACACTCCTTTCACTGTGACGTTGGGAGTGCCGTATCTCACTTTCATTTAGTTTGGTGTTTGTTTTGTATGCAAAATTGCACCAACGCTCTGCACTTTGATCCGGAAATAGAGAAGACTTTGAGGCTATTAAGGAAAGCAAAGAGACGAGCAGAGATGGCCGATGAAGGTGACAGACCAAGAAGGACTTTGGGAGACTATACTACACCTACTACCAATGGGTGTGGTAGTAGTATTATCCCACCTCCAGTGCAATCAAATAATTTTGAGCTCAAACCTTCACTCATTCAATTGGTGCAACAAGAACAATTCAGTGGAGGAGCTCTTGATGATCCAAATGTGCACCTGGCTACTTTTCTCCAACTATGTGACACAATCAAGAGCAATGGTGTGAGCTCAGATGCAATTAAGTTGAGGCTCTTCCCTTTCTCTCTTAGGGATAGAGCTAAACTATGGTTGCAATCACAGCCACTGGAAAGCATCAGTACGTGGGAGGAATTAGTTAGTAAATTTCTAGCTAAGTACTTCCTTCCTCAGATACTGGCAAAGCTAAGGAATGACATCAATTCATTTGCTCAAAAAGAAGGGGAATCACTCTATGAAGCATGGGAAAGATACAAGGAGATGCTCAGAAAATGTCAACACCATGCGTTCCCTGAGTGGCTACAAATTCAAACATTCTATAATGGAGTTTTTCAAAGTTCAAGATCTATGATCAATGCAAGTGCTGGAGGATCCCTTCATAGGAAAACCCCTGAAGAAGCTTTGGAGTTGATTGAGACAATGGATGAGAACAATTTCTTATGTCCAAGTGACCGAACTCCATTAAGGAAAGGTGTAATGGAGTTGGACACGTTGGAAACTCTCTTGGCACAAAATAAGTTAATGTCTCAACAACTAGCTACACTCACAAAACAAATGGGACAAATGCAAGTTGCTGCAGTAGGATCTCCAAGTCCATCGTGTGAGCTTTGTGGGGGAGCCCATAAAAATGAAGAATGTTATTGATAGGATGCGAAATTATGTGCATTGTTTACCTTTACATGTGCATCTTGCATTCTTTATTGCTTTAATAATGGTTCTTTACATTGTTTGTGCATATTTTCGCTTTCTTGGTTAGTGTGGCAATTTTACGTCTTTTTGAGGCTTGTAAATGACACTTTGGTCTTGTTATCTTTTGATGCACTCTTGGGTAGTGTCTTTGGATTTCAGGAACCTAGGTTGGAGCTACTTCGAGTCTTGGAAGCATCGGGAGCGTCAGAGCGAACGAGCGGACGAAACGGCGAGCCGGAGAAAAAGCTGCATCTTTTGGTTTTCTGTAACTGGTCGCTAGCGACCAGCACTATGCTTGCTTGGTCGCTAGCGACCGGGCCGTGACAGCAGCAGTAAATTCAGCAGAATTTGCAATTTAGTCCCTAGTTCATTTTATACTTAAGACCCCTTTTGTAATTGGGCTGGACAACTTTCATTTTCTTTAGTTTTAGTTTTAGGTTAGGTTATTCTAGAGAGAGAAGCTCTCCCTTCTCTCTAGAGTTTTTCTTTACATTTTCTCTCTACATATTTCATACACTTTACATTCAATTCTCCAAGTTCAATTTAATTTATAATTTCATTTCCATCTTTGCTATTGCTTTAATTTCTTGTTTCTTACTTGCTTTAATTATGGTTGAGTAGTTTCTTGGTTCTTGGTGTTGGGTAATGCTAGAATCACATTTTCTCTTGAAACCCATTGCATGATTTTGCTCTTGCTTCCTAATCTCTTGGTTACAAATGCAATTATGGTTTGTTTGTGTGGATCCATGCTTGCTGATTTTAATTGTATATCTTGAATGCATTTTAGTTTCTTGATTGATGGGCAACAACCCGGAGTGTCGTTACTTCTCCAAGTTTCGATCAATTTAGTAAATAATTTGTTTAATGGGAAAACAAAGGTTTGATTTAGCTTACACACGAGATAGCGGTAAACTAACCCAAAGTCGTCTCTTGAGGAAACTACTAGTAATTCTTGTTAATTTTGAAGGGGATTTTTGTGTAAGCATACAAATTAAAGGTGCTGGAAATTTCAATTACAAAAGTGTTCTAGTGTTTATAAAGAAGACTTGCATGAATTCATCCATCATTGACTCATAAAAACCATGAAACATGCATGAAACAAGAGTGTTTAGTTCACTTTTATCATTATGCTCTTGATTAAAGGTGATCATACAAACATATTACTCACTTTTAACCACTGAATTAACCATTTTACACATTAAACCATGTATAATCTGATCTTATTAGTGAATTCAACTTAATCTTTACCAAGAATTAATCTCATACAAAGGAGTTGTTTAGTCAAGTTGTTAATTCATAAAACCAATTCATTAACTTTTCAATTAAAAAAGTCAAAACATGCACAAATCAATAAACCTTGAATCATACACATTCTAATCATCCACCATATATCAGAAAATCATCCTCAACATAAATGGATTAAAACCAAAGTACAAGAACTCAAGTTCATACATGAAGAACACATGAATTTTATTTATCTCAAGACTCCATCATGCAAGAATTCAATTACAAACACCAGAACTGAAAAGTTTACTCTTCCATAACTTAAATTACAACAACAATACCAGAAGAATTCGTGCAAGAAGGATCAGAATGGAGGTTGAGTGTGGAAGAAGGTTGGAAGTGTTCTTGGAATTCTAGAGAGAGGTGAGAGCTTCTCTCACTACACTATTGATATCAGAATGATTGAGGAGGCTAGAATGATTGCAGACAACCTCCTGGAGCTCCCTTGTATCAAGGGATCACGGGTTGGAAGGATCAGAAGAGCCAAACTTGAAAATGACAGCTCCACTAAGTGCTGTTGTTTTCTGTGATACTCGTCGCTAGCGGCCATATCGCCCTCGCTAGCGACCACACACGCGCTAGCGCGTTAAAGGCAGGCGCTAGCGAGCTCTTGATGGGCTCAGGGGAGATTGGGCCGAGAAGCGACGCGGGTTGGGCCTTTGATCCGTGTTGGCCGCTAGCGGCTTGTAGTTGGGCGCTAGCGGATACTTCCTGGTCGCTAGCGGCCAGTGCGTTCCTGGACAGAATTTTTTCTAAGTGTTCTTTGCTTCCATGCTTAATCTTCTACCAAATTGGTCCCTGAAATTAAAAACACAACAACTTTTATTTAATATTTTACAAAACCAAAATTAACACTTATTTCAAACATTATATACAATTTATTTACAATGTGTTCAGAGTGAAAATATAATTAAAACTATCTAATGCATGGATATTGAAGCAAGAACATGAACAAATATATCAAGTACAGAGGTAAAAAGTGTACAGAATTTCACACTTATCAATTCCCCCACACTTATCTAATTGCATGTCCTCATGCAATTCAAAGCAATGCAACGTCCAGGAACATATTGATTTTATTGTTAATATATATATATATATACACATTATATTATTTTCAATCATCTAAATTTATTTATGTACACAAAAGAAAATAAACTTCACAAAATAAATCATAAGTATTCAGAGAATCGATGAAATGCACCACCAATTCAATGTTATGATATATATATTCACAAATGACACATGTTAAGAGTTGACCACATCAAACACAGATTTTTACAAGAAAACCACACAGGTATGTGTATACACTCAAATCTCTCTAGTGTTTAGGTTTGATATTTACACTCAAATTAACCTAAAAATTGTTTTACCATAGGCTTGCATTAATTCTAAATTCTCCATTGGTCCTCTAATTGTACACAATCATCAGAAGAGCTTTAATATGGTTGTAACGGGGCTTGGGTGAAGGTAGGATAGTGTGGAATATGTAAGCTTGATTTCCAGACAAAGAAAAGTTAATGCATACTGTGTAACCCCCTACTAGATAGCCCTTAATGCTTAAGTCATTTTAGGCTATTTCATAAGGGTCACTCTCTGTTATCATGTTCTATTCTTTACTTTAAAATATATACGCGGAAAATAGGAGGGAGTAAAATTTTCGCAATTTGTTTACGATATAAAAATAAGGGCTTTGCGAAATACATAATCGATAAATAATAAGTCATGCCAAGATATAAACTGAATAGTCTATCAAATAAATAACTCCCAACAATCAATGAACACACAAGGAATAAATATTAGGCTTTACCCCATAAGCCAAAGGCAATGACTTATGAGACTCCACCATAAATGCATGTCAAATAAATAGCTGCCGGCTAACATAGGTCCGGACTTGAAATAAATAACTCAAACAACTGAAATGAATCCATAACCGAAATGCAAATCAATGTATATAGGTTTATAAAGCGGAGGACTGAAAAATAAACTAAGGCTGGGCCTGCTCCTCGCTAGCTCCATGGTCCTGCTGTGTCTGCTCCTCTATAATATGGGGGAAAAACATAGGGTGAGCACTGGGAAGTGACTCAGTAGAGGAAGCCGCCCCGGGTTTAATTATAAAATAAGTGGAGCATGAATGAGTTCATTTCAGATATAAGTTTAAAATAATCTTTTCCCGGAACGTCTTACCTAAGTGCGTCTTATCCATTTTAATTAGACAGTTAATATGGCATAAATAAATAAAGTCTTGGTGTAGTGCACTAGTGCCCTTACACATATAAAATTGATAACTCATAAGATAACATAATACATTTAGCCAAACAACTTTATCTTGCATTAATCAATCTTTGGCACTGCCCGCCCTCTTGTATTCCTCCACATCACCGGCCCCTAGGCATGAGCTCATCCTAAACTTATGGGGAGAGGGGGGGAATATCACCTTCCCTTAACAATGAGGTTGTAATGCCGAGGTTGTCATCCCTCCCTTAACAACTCTCACTGTAATGCCGAAGGCTACAACGTTTTATCTTGGTATTTCACCTTCCCTTAACAATGAGGTTGTAATGCCGAGGTTGTTATTCCTCCCTTAACAACTCTCATTGTAATGCCGAAGGCTACTGCACCTTAATTTAACTTTCCGTTACATCTTAAACATGTACATAACACTATATCGTAATATCATAACTTAACATTACGTCATAGCATTTAAACACACATACAACTCATAACATTACATAATGAACATACATAAATCATACGTAACATATATTATCATATAATCGTACTTTTATATTACAATAATGTATAAACATATATTACAGCTTATATAATCATATATACATCATGCATAAATCATATATATATCTTATTCACTTCTATCTTTGTCTTATGTAATGTTATCCTTAATTATTCTCACTATTATCTTTACTATCATTATTAATACTATTATCATTACATATCATATATTATGCACGTTGTTGTTCTTACTGTATTATTCTTTTATTATTATTAGGATTAATATTTTATTATTATCTTCCCTATTAATATTACTATCATTATCATATTATTATTATTATTTCTACCTGTTATCTACCTATTATTAACTAATATACATGCTAATAGGTATAAGTTTATGTAATAATAATAATATGTAATATATATATACTAGTAAACTATCCCTTTATTTATATTTATATATATATATATATCCTCACTTACGCTGCCAAAAACAAGACGCGGGCATGCGCATATATATATATATATATATATGCTATATGAACGTAGAAGTAAATAATAATAATAATAATAATAATAATAAGGCACAAAAATTCCTAATGGGAAAAATGACCATCACATTAATCTCATAAAATCATCATTAATATGCATGAAAATAGAATGCCTAAACCCCTACCTCTCGTAGACCTCCTATGCTATGCGTAGAGACACCCTTTTCCTTCTCATTTTCTCTCTAGCCCCACGAACGGTACAAAGATGGCTTCTTTCAAAAGTGGAAACGGTAGAAGTGTTCTATTTGGTGAGAGGATCAAGAATATGTGATTTGTTTTGTGATTGGGTGAGAATTGGTATGGATTTGGGGTTGTGGAATGGTTATGATTTTTGGTTTTTGAGAGAGAGAGAGAGAGTGGAATGAAGGCACAAGGATTGATGGAGGCTACCAAGAGTATTTTTGGAAATTAGGTTTTCTTAGTGGAGGCATTGATGGGTATTATATAGAGGTGTTGTGGGGCCCACCCGTTACTAAAAAAAATACTAAATATTCTAAAACATCCCAAATAATACTACAATGCTCAACTAACTTTCAAATCTTTAAACATAAATTAAAAATACACATATAGGCACACAAAGAAAATAAAATAAATAACATATAACACTTTAATAAGGAGAAATTTATCCACTCTAACCCAATTAAATTCCAACCAAGGTCAATTACCCTTAATTTCACTTAATTAGAAAATCGGGGTGTTACATTTCTCCCCTCCTTAGAAAGAATTTCGTCCTCGAAATTCGACACTTCTAAGACAAGAACAAAACATGACATATCAGCTCTTACCCTCGCGGAGACTCGAGGGGAAGTCCACACACAAGCAGCTTACCCGAACAAACGGGTTATGCGAAAACTAGACCACGTTGGCTGTCATACATAAAAGGACTAACTCAACTTTTTGGTTAGGGCCAATCTGGCCAAAACGCGAAACCACTTTTGTTCGTTTATCAAAATCCAAAACAAACTTTGCTTTTAAATCATATAAAACAAACAGTTTTGGAAGTAAATTATTTCCAAATCATAAACATGTTCATGGGTGATAAGACTTTTCTACGTGCAAAACTGTAGACCGAAAAGAAAATCATTTGGGGTAAGTTTTAAACAAGACAAGTTTTGAGAGAGATAGGTTCCCAATGTCAAACTAAGTCACAGGAAACCACCTAGACGTGGGAAACAAGTTCAAGAGCAAAAACATATGCTTGTATAAATATAAGGACAACTGCAATACATTTTCCAAGATAAAGACACGATCCCACCACCTTACATGACAAGTTGATGCTTACGTTCCTAGGGTCCAAGATCCAACACCAATGTTTTCCTCGAGAAGCTTCATCTCTATTTTCAAAACAACATCTTAGGAAATTTTTGAAAACCCAAGTTAATTCTCATTTCCTAGTAGTTCAAAACACGTTTACTTCATTTTCAAAACTAATCATAAAGCTCGAAACCTTTTCGCTTTGCAATTAAAGGCAATTCTAGAGTCTCAAAATAGACTCTAGGTTTCTCACATCCATTCTAATGAAAACATATTACCTTTACTCCTACGGCCTTTAATCACATAAGTTTTCACAAGACCTATAAGGAAATCGCTTTCGAAAACTTCATTCAAGTTATATTATACTGTTACTTCATAAACCATCTACCCATGCCCAACACACACTACCTTAATAGTCACAAAAACCAGGAAAGCATGTCGGACCCTACGACTCATAATCACAACTGACACAGTAAGATATCCCCAAGGTATTTTCAAACACCACAAAACAATTTTCAAGTTCACAACTAAATGATTTGTGAAAAGATCCTTAAGGAACTCCATACCTTAAGGTCGATGGGGTATGGAATCATTTTCTAAAGTCAAAGTTGAAAACAAAACATCATTTTAATAAATTTTCACAATAACTTGAAAACAAGAACAAAAGAAAAGGTGTAAACATCTTCGACGTACATCCAAAGCCACTAGGAGGAATGTGCTTATGATGACATGATGGGGTATGGTAGAACTAACTCTCACATGGCTCCTCAAGGATTCTATTAGGCCTTACTAACGACACACGTAATAGGGAAAGCTCTTTCTTAACACTTAACGGTAGAAGTATTCTGTTTGGGAGACTAATGTATTCTAAGGTTGGATAGAGTTGGGACATATGTGGTGGCTTATAGTGATAGGTATCATGTGGGTACGTATGTGAGTAGCCAAACAGTTTCCTGAGAAGAAGTAGGCTATATTTAGGGAGTGTGATCTCCCTCTCTAGGGTCGTGCGAACGGTGTGGATAGGGAAGAGTTCCTCCTCAACTTAGAGTACTAGGAGGGTAGTGTCTTGGAAATTCGGAGTGAAACGGAACAGAACGTGGTCAAGGGATATCTTTGGTAGTTGGCAGTGACAGGAACCTAATAATGATGCAAGGGATCATATGTTTTAATGTACGAGGGAGGGTACCTAGATGCGTAAAGGTTTACATCTATCAATATATGTGAGGACGTAAGGTATCCCTAAAAGGAAAAAGGGTTCAACTAGAAGGACATGATCATTCCTAAGAGTTATCCCATCGTGGCTGTGAAAGAGGCCGAAGCAAAACCACTCTTGTTTATTGAAATCGATTCGCCAAACATCTTTTCGAAAACATGGGTTGAAAACAAGTTGGAAAAACAGGTCTTTTCGTTCACGTGTAAAATCCTTTTCGAAAACATTTTTCACTTTATTTTCTAAACAAAACAAGGGTGTGATTAACACACAGGAAAACATGTGGAGGCCAAGATTAACCAGAGGTGAGTAACCATCCATGGTTAACTAGCCAAGGCAGTCAACTCTTAGCCAGGGTCAACTATCCTTAATAGACCTTGACTAGACCTTAACTAAACTACAAGTAGTTTAGCTTCAGGCCTAGACATGCATCACGCCATTTCCACCGTACTCACGTACTAAATGGGTTCCAAACAATGATGATTAAGGCTAGTCATCACCGTAACAAACAAGAGCAAACTGCATATAAGCCACATACTCAAAATAAAAGGCTTACCCCTGGTAAGATTATCTGACCGCTCCGTATCCTCTGCACTGACCGTGAACACGCGACCCTGATGTTGTGGCCTCGAGGAAGAAGAAGGTCGTGGATTGGTACCTCTGCAATCCTTGACATAATGGCCTGGCTGACCGCAGCGATAACAGATGTCCTGGCCGAAACGACAAGCCCCAGAGTGAAGCTTGCCACACGTGGCGCATCGCGGTATGGTGGGCAACGCCCGAGGTGCTGCTGCCACCGGGCGCTGCTGCTGCTGTTGTGGCCGAGGCTGGGGCTGGGTCCTAGGTGACGGACCATAAGGCTGGTAGCGAGCAGGGGCGGCGTGGCTAGTCTGCTGAGGTGTCGCACCCCTACTCCGAGTCTCGACCCTCTGTGGAGCCACTGGACGGCTCGTCTCCTCTACTATCCTGCAAGTGTCGACCATCTCGAAGTACTCCTTGATCTTCATGTGTTTCACCATCCTCTTGATGTCGTGCCTCAGACCGGAGCAATACTTCATGCATTTCCACGACTCCTTGGGATTCTCCTGGTAGATCTCAGAGAACCGAATCAGCTCCTCGAACTTTGCCGTGTACTCTGGCACCGTCATGTTCCCCTGCTGAAGGCTGAGGAACTCCAGCTCCTTCTCCTGGCGAACCGACTCAGGGAAGTACTTCTCATAGAACATGCTCTTGAACATGTCCCATGAGATAGGAACACCCGCCGCATCATGAGCGCGACGAGCATCGGCCCACCAAGCACGAGCCTCCATCTGAAGCATGAAGGCCGCAAACCGAGTCTTCTGGACCTCGGAACACCGAACCACAGAGAAGATGTCTTCTATACCCCTCAGCCAATCCTCAGCCTCAGAAGGGTTGGTAGTGCCGAGAAATGGGGAAGGATTCGCCCTCTTGAACTCAGAAAAACGGGCATTCTCTGCATCCATACCCGTAGGCTGCACTGTCTGCTGAATGAGAGTGGGCTGCTGCGTCATATGATCCACCATGCGGTGCATGGCTCTGGCCATTTCCATGAAAGCCTCAGGAGTCACACTGTTCTCCGGTCCTGCCTCTTCGTGGTCTTCAACGTCATCCCTATTACGTCTGCTAGGTGCCATGTCCCTGTGCATACGAAACAATAAACATCGAGTTGATCAGGCTCCATATCATGGTTAGGTATGCACAGTTACACTGACAATCAAGCAATATGATCACGCACCTCAACACTAAACTAACATACATACGAGGTTTTATGCGTGACATAACTACCGTACATGCAACAATAGCATAACAAGTCCATTACCCCAAGCCCTATAGGATAGACCTGCTCTGATACCAAAATGTAACCCCCTACTAGATAGCCCTTAATGCTTAAGTCATTTTAGGCTATTTCATAAGGGTCACTCTCTGTTATCATGTTCTATTCTTTACTTTAAAATATATACGCGGAAAATAGGCGGGAGTAAAATTTTCGCAATTTGTTTACGATATAAAAATAAGGGCTTTGCGAAATACATAATCGATAAATAATAAGTCATGCCAAGATATAAACTGAATAGTCTATCAAATAAATAACTCCCAACAATCAATGAACACACAAGGAATAAATATTAGGCTTTACCCCATAAGCCAAAGGCAATGACTTATGAGACTCCACCATAAATGCATGTCAAATAAATAGCTGTCGGCTAACATAGGTCCGGACTTGAAATAAATAACTCAAACAACTGAAATGAATCCATAACCGAAATGCAAATCAATGTATATAGGTTTATAAAGCGGAGGACTGAAAAATAAACTAAGGCTGGGCCTGCTCCTCGCTAGCTCCATGGTCCTGCTGTGTCTGCTCCTCTATAATACGGGGGAAAAACATAGGGTGAGCACTGGGAAGTGACTCAGTAGAGGAAGCCGCCCCGGGTTTAATTATAAAATAAGTGGAGCATGAATGAGTTCATTTCAGATATAAGTTTAAAATAATCTTTTCCCGGAACGTCTTACCTAAGTGCGTCTTATCCATTTTAATTAGACAGTTAATATGGCATAAATAAATAAAGTCTTGGTGTAGTGCACTAGTGCCCTTACACATATAAAATTGATAACTCATAAGATAACATAATACATTTAGCCAAACAACTTTATCTTGCATTAATCAATCTTTGGCACTGCCCGCCCTCTTGTATTCCTCCACATCACCGGCCCCTAGGCATGAGCTCATCCTAAACTTATGGGGAGAGGGGGGGAATATCACCTTCCCTTAACAATGAGGTTGTAATGCCGAGGTTGTCATCCCTCCCTTAACAACTCTCACTGTAATGCCGAAGGCTACAACGTTTTATCTTGGTATTTCACCTTCCCTTAACAATGAGGTTGTAATGCCGAGGTTGTTATTCCTCCCTTAACAACTCTCATTGTAATGCCGAAGGCTACTGCACCTTACTTTAACTTTCCGTTACATCTTAAACATGTACATAACACTATATCGTAATATCATAACTTAACATTACGTCATAGCATTTAAACACACATACAACTCATAACATTACATAATGAACATACATAAATCATACGTAACATATATTATCATATAATCGTACTTTTATATTACAATAATGTATAAAAATATATTACAGCTTATATAATCATATATACATCATGCATAAATCATATATATATCTTATTCACTTCTAACTTTGTCTTATGTAATGTTATCCTTAATTATTCTCACTATTATCTTTACTATCATTATTAATACTATTATCATTACATATCATATATTATGCACGTTGTTGTTCTTACTGTATTATTCTTTTATTATTATTAGGATTAATATTTTATTATTATCTTCCCTATTAATATTACTATCATTATCATATTATTATTATTATTTCTACCTGTTATCTACCTATTATTAACTAATATACATGCTAATAGGTATAAGTTTATGTAATAATAATAATATGTAATATATATATACTAGTAAACTATCCCTTTATTTATATTTATATATATATATATATATCCTCACTTACGCTGCCAAAAACAAGACGCGGGCATGCGCATATATATATATATATATATGCTATATGAACGTAGAAGTAAATAATAATAATAATAATAATAATAATAAGGCACAAAAATTCCTAATGGGAAAAATGACCATCACATTAATCTCATAAAATCATCATTAATATGCATGAAAATAGAATGCCTAAACCCCTACCTCTCGTAGACCTCCTATGCTATGCGTAGAGACACCCTTTTCCTTCTCACTTTCTCTCTAGCCCCACGAACGGTACAAAGATGGCTTCTTTCAAAAGTGGAAACGGTAGAAGTGTTCTATTTGGTGAGAGGATCAAGAATATGTGATTTGTTTTGTGATTGGGTGAGAATTGGTATGGATTTGGGGTTGTGGAATGGTTATGATTTTTGGTTTTTGAGAGAGAGAGAGAGAGTGGAATGAAGGCACAAGGATTGATGGAGGCTACCAAGAGTATTTTTGGAAATTAGGTTTTCTTAGTGGAGGCATTGATGGGTATTATATAGAGGTGTTGTTGTGGGGCCCACCCGTTACTAAAAAAAATACTAAATATTCTAAAACATCCCAAATAATACTACAATGCTCAACTAACTTTCAAATCTTTAAACATAAATTAAAAATACACATATAGGCACACAAAGAAAATAAAATAAATAACATATAACACTTTAATAAGGAGAAATTTATCCACTCTAACCCAATTAAATTCCAACCAAGGTCAATTACCCTTAATTTCACTTAATTAGAAAATCTGGGTGTTACATACTGAATTTACATAGCAACAAAACCATCTGATGCAACACTTTTATCAATGTCTAAAACTATCCTGAATCATCAAAAATTATGTATGTGTACCCCGTACTAACTATACAATATATATATAAATATTTTTTTTTTCTTCTTCTTCTTTTTTTTATTATTTATTTATTTATTTTTTTCATCATTTTTTTTTAAATTTTATTTTCTCTTTTTTTTTTGTATTTACAATACATAATCTAAAAAAAAGGAATAATTTACAATGAAAATTTTGTACATAAATGTGAAAATACAAAAATAAAGAATTAAAATAAAACAAACTATTACTATTATGATGTAACCATACACAAAACCAATGAAAATTAGTCCCCTCCCCCACACTTAAATTAATGCATGTCCTCATGCATAATTGTATGAATGAACCTTTTGTAATGCAGCAATAACTTTCCTAAGTCCAGAAATGGTTAAATTTAATTGTTTTTCGCTTAGGGTTGTATTTTGTTTAACAAATAAAGGGTAAAAGGCTCAAGGGGGTTAATCAATAGATAATATGAACATGGTTGTCTGTATAGCTAGTAGGTATATTAACAACAAAAATGCCTCCATCATATTAACTGTGTACTCAAAGCAACCTATTTCGAAACAGAATAAGTGCAAGTTCTAGAAAACAATCACTAAGTCACACAAGAAAGAATGGGTGATTCAACAAAACGTTCACCCTATTGTGGCTCAAAAGCTCACAATGGTAATTCCTGTAAAACTTGTACACCTGTGGTCTTGTCTATACATGTATCAATATATTTACAAAGAGATCAATTGTGCAAATCATTGTGACTCAATCCAAAAACCTTATGATTCAACCGAAAGAGTTCAAAGCAAAATAAGCAAAACATATTAAGGCAACGGAACCAGTAGTAATAACACTAGAAATAGTAGTGAAGTACTAAAGTATTAACATAATAAACAATATAACTAAAATATCAAACATACAAGTCCAAAAGTATAAACAAAGTACTGAAAGTAACATAATAATCACAAATAAGAAAGTAGTTTGGTGATGGCGACATAGATCACTAATCATCATCAGTCTCGGTCTCCTCATCATCACCGTCACCATCCTCATCCTCCTCCTCCTCATCGTCATCCTCGTCATCACCCGCCTCCTGTGGTGCTGGCTCAGGGGCTTGCGGCTGACTCGAGCTCCTGAAATACTGTGCAATCTTCCTCAGCATCCGCTCCTCGGACTCTCGGATCATCAACGCAGTGTACGCCTTCAGTGACCGAAGCATCTTCTTCCTGGCTCTCCGCTGTGCCACGCGATCATCAGCAATCTCCTTGCGGAGAGTCTCTATATCCTGGCGGGTAGCTGGAGTATCCATCCCTCCCTGCGCTGAGGTTGTGCTCGGTCGTGTGCTGATGTCCGGAGCGTCAATGGGTGCCTCTGAGACTCTTTTCTTCTTGTTTCTGCTCCCCCCTTGAGGTTGTTGATCTTAGTGAGATCAACTTTGTCAATAGATATCTGGCGGTCGTCTTCAGCAAGCTCTGGCACATGAACAACTCTTGCCAGCCGTGTGATCATGCCAGGATAGGGCAGCCCGGTGTTTTTGGCGGCTGCCCTCATCTCTCCCAACATGTGGTGGATGTAGGAGGCTAGGCAGAGGGGCCTACCCGTGACACAGGCAAATATGAGAATGATCTGGTCGATGGTCACGTCCGAGTGGTGGCCAGTAGGGCGGACATAGGAGTTTAGGGCAAACATCCATGCCCTCGCATCTGTAGTAAGGTATCCAGAGAGAATGCGGCGAGGACGCCCATCAGTCCCATAAGCCCAAGGAGTATCTGGAGCAGCAATGACCGCCTTCATCATATCCAGCTGCTCAAGGCTCTGATTTGCCACCAACTCAGCAAAGTCTGCCACTGCATCTTCGATCACAGGGATATGGAGGGTCGTCGCAATCGAACAGATGTCTATTGGTACTTGGATCCCCCTCACGTAAACAACTGGAGCATTGCGGTTTCTTATATTTGCGTAGAATTCACACACAATGCTACAGTTGGCTAGCGTGGGGTTCTCTAGCATGAACCCCCATTGTCGGCTCAACATAGCACCGACTACCCCGTCAAGTAACCCCTTTGGGGAGTTCCTGTATCTGAGTTGGGACTCCTGGATGCACGACCTTCCACGGAAGCGTTCCTCATATATTTGCTCGCATATGAGGGTCTCAAAGCGTTGGTCATTGGCTGGACCCTCGAGTTGGTCATCAGTAAATGTCGGAGCTTTCCCTTTCGAGCTCCTCTTCGGTGCCATCTGCATAATTCATTAGGAAACTCCAAGATCTTAGAACCAATTACTAAATAAGAAGTTAAATGAGGTTAACACTTTACTTACAATATTACAAGATATACATAAATTAAACAATTACTCTATGGAATTCACATGTACCTTGCATTTTACATTACATGCACAATATCTCAGCATACTATCATATACATACTTAAACGCATAATGGAATAGACATATAGCATATATATAATTGAAACACTAACACATTTATATACAAGTTAATTTAATAGCATAAAAACTTTCATTTAGACACATAGTTAAATCAACATAAACATAGAGAAATATATAAGCACATTTCAATAAATATATTATACAATTCCAAGTATAAACTACTGTGTAACCAGATTCAACATGTCTCTAACTAGTAATACACTATATTGACATAACCGATAATAATTGTAGCATAATATCCTATTTATGTACAACAACCAAAACCAATAGAACCTGTTAATTCAAAGAACATCCCTATAATCCAGAAAATTGCAGTGCATATACAAGGCAGTGTTTAACATTCACAGTAACACAAACTTATACAGAAATTCACAATGTACAATCATCAATATAACCTCATACACGAATTCATACCATACATATTAACAAACCACAATATCTAAGGAAAATACACAATCTAGAACAATAGACTTTCAAAGAGTAAACTAAGATTATATCACTAAAACACAAATCAATCCAAAATTAATCACCAGAAACAGAACAATCCTATTTAAAATTACAGCAATCCAAATATCACAATTCCTAACATAATCTATTAAAAGTTTAACAAAATCAATCAAATTAACAATGCAAAGTTAATCAAGACAAAGGTTTATTCAAACTTACCTGAGTTATTACAGAAATTAGTGAGGGAAGAAATTTGGTGGTGGTGGCTGGCAGTTCGCGGTGGTCAGTGGTGGTGGGAGTTGGAGGTTTGGGTGTTTTTGGGGGTTTTGAGAAGAATGGAAGAAGAGAGAGTGGGTTGGTGTAATGTAAGGTGGGTGTGAGATGTTTAGGATGGGGGTGGTGGTTGAGGTGCCGCGGCGGCTCTGGTGCGGCGGTTCGCGGTGGTGAGGGTTTGGTTTTTGTGTTTTTAGAGTGTGTGAGATGGAGAGAGAGAGTCGGGAGGAGAAGGAGAAGAGGGTGGTGAGGTCGACGGCTCACGGCGCTGGTGTGGCGGCCGGTTGGTGGTTGGCGCGGCGGTGGAGGGTTAGGGTTTAGAGAGAGAGGGAGTGTGCAGAATGAGGCGGAAGGGAGGCTCTGCGATGTTTAATCGCGATATGGTCGCTCGCGCGTGACTCACAGACGCTAGCGATCATGTATCCGCTAGCGCGTTGGTAATGGTCGCTAGCGACCATCAAGTGAAACGGTGCGTTTCACTGAGCGCGCCTCTCTGTTTTTGAATTTAATTATTATTATTATATATATATATATATATTTTTACTATTATTATCTATTTAATTATTATTATTATTAATATATACATTTTTCTTTATTATTATTATTTATTTACTTATATATATATATAATTTTTCATTATTATTATTATTATTGTATTATTATTTTTTTAATTATTATTCTTATTAATATTATTATTATTTATTTATTTATTTATTTACTATCATTATTATATATATATATTTTTTTATTATTATTATTTTTTAGTTAAATTTATATATATTTATAATTTTTATTTTTATCTACTAAAATGAAAGAAATACTTACAAGTGGGTTGTCTCCCACCAAGCACTTTTATTTTACGTCCTTAAGTTGGACGGTGTGCATCTGATTATTGATACTGTGGAGCTGCAACATTCGCCCCATCAACTGTTTCCTCTGGTACTAGACTTCCCAGGAATTTCTTCAGCATGTGTCCATTTACTTTGAATGTGTGTCCCTGTTGGTTTTGGATTTCTACAGCACCATGGGGAAACACCTCTTTTACCGTATATGGACCTTCCCAGCGGGATCTCAGCTTCCCTGCTGTCCAGCGGAATCTGGAATTGTACAATAAAACCTGTTGTCCTTCTTTGAAGTCCTTTCGCAAGATATTTCGATCATGAAAGGTCTTGGTCTTTTCCTTGTACAATCTGGAATTCTCATAAGCTTCTGATCTCAGCTCTTCCAGTTCCTGCAATTGTAATTTCCTTTCTTTGCCTGATATTCCTAGATCCATATTGCATTGTTTAACAGCCCAGTACGCTCTGTGTTCAAGTTCCACAGGTAAATGACACGCTTTACCATACACCAATCGAAATGGACTCATCCCGATCGAAGTTTTGTAAGCTGTCCTGTAAGCCCACAGTGCGTCTGATAACCTGGTACTCCATTCCTTTCGCGAAGGTCCAACCATTTTTTCCAAAATCATTTTTATTTCTCGGTTAGATACTTCAGCTTTCCCGTTGGTCTGAGGGTGATAAGGTGTTGACACCTTATGCATTACCCCATACTTACGAAGCAAAGCCGCAAAGGTTCGGTTCAGGAAGTGAGTACCCTGATCACTTATTATGGCTCTAGGGATACCAAATCGACAAAATATATTTGACTTTACAAAAGCACAAACAACAGATGCATCATTAGTTCTAGTGGGGATTGCTTCAACCCACTTGGAAACATAATCTACAGCTAATAATATATACAAACAGCCAGCCGAAGCTGGAAAAGGTCCCATAAAATCAATACCCCATACATCAAATACTTCACAAAACAAAATTGGTTGTTGAGACATTTCATGTCTTCTTAAGATTTTTCCAGATCGCTGACATTGTTCACAAGCCTTGCAGAAGTTGTAAGAGTCTTTGAACAAGGTGGGCCAGTATAGACCACAATCAAGCACTTTTCTTGCCGTTCGATTTGGTCCAAAGTGTCCACCACAGGCATATGAGTGACAGAACTTGAAAACATAATCAATCTCAGTCTCAGGTATGCATCGCCTAATTATTTGGTCACTACAATGTTTCCACAAGTAAGGATCATCCCACACATAATATTTTGAATCACTTTTGAGCTTTGCAACCTGTGCTTTTGAAAAATGTGTTGGAATTACCTTAGCAACCAAATAATTAACGATGTCAGCAAACCAAGGTATAACAGATTTAATACTCAAGATTTGTTCATCAGGAAAAACATCGTTAAGAGGGGTGGAATCATCTTGGAGATGTTCTAACCGACTTAAGTGATCTGCTACAACATTATGGCTGCCACTTCTGTCTTTAATCTGTAAATCAAACTCTTGCAACAATAACATCCACCGTATCAAACGGGGTTTTGCATCGGCCTTTTTCAAAAGATATTTTAGTGCAGCATGATCCGTGTATACTACCACTTTAGCTGGATCCACAGCAATCCCTTCCTTTGAAACAATATGTCCCAAAACCACACTTTTTTCTACCATGAAATGACATTTCTCAAAGTTTAAAACAAGGTTGGTTTTGATACATTGCTTCAAGATTTTGGACAGGTTTTGCAAGCAAGCATCAAATGAGGATACATAAACTGTGAAAATCATCCATGAAAACTTCTAGACATTTATCTAAGAATTCAGAGAATATGCTCATCATACAGCGCTGGAAGGTACCAGGTGCATTGCATAGCCCAAAAGGCATCCTACGATAGGCATAGGTGCCAAAAGGACAAGTGAAAGTGGTTTTTTCCTGGTCTTCCGGTGCTATATGAATCTGAAAGTATCCTGAAAAACCATCCAGAAAACAATAGTGTGTTTGACCGGCCAATTTTTCTAGAATTTGATCAATAAAAGGTAATGGAAAATGATCCTTTCTAGTTACACTGTTCAATTTTCGGTAGTCAATACACACTCTCCAAGAATTTTGCACTCTTGTGGGAATTTGTTCGTTTTTCTCATTCTTGATAACTGTAATTCCAGACTTTTTAGGAACAACTTGTACGGGGCTCACCCATTCACTATCAGAGATAGGGTAGATAATTCCCGCATTCAGCAATTTTGAAATCTCTTTCTTTACAACATCAAGAATGATAGGATTCATCCTCCGCTGTGGTTGCCTAATTGGTTTAGCCCCTTCCTCAGTAAAAATTCTATGTGTACAAATGGACGGGCTAATACCAACCAGATCAGAAAGTGACTAGCCAATGGCTCTTTTGTGTTCTTTCAAAACATTCAAGAGTTTCACTTCATTTTCAATTGTAAGTCCATTGGCAATGATCACAGGGAGTGTTTCAAATTCCCCTAAAAATGCATACTTCAAATGATCAGGAAGATTTTTCAGTTCAATTTTTGTTCCAACATCCCCAATATGTTCAGAAGAAGCATTTTTGAAAAGGTTGGGGACAGAAAAAGTGTTTTCATCAAAATCAGGTTGTTGCTGCAAAACTGCAGCTGCTGTCAGCTTACTCGCTAGCGGCCGGAAATCAGGCGCTAGCGCACAAGTTTTATGCAAACCAGTCACTAGCGGCCACAGCTTAGGCGCTGGCGACGGGTTACTAGCTAGCGGGGAAGAATCAGCCGCTAGCGAATTAAAATTCTGCAGATCAGAAAATTCTGCATTTTCCTCATTTATGCTCAGTTCTTGTGGATGATTAGGGACTTGCATTTCCAGTTCAGAATCATTCAAAATATGTCCAAACAAGTCTATTTCATCATCATCCACATCATCCTCACATAATTGAGAACATTTGGCATTTGATTCAAAATTTTCCCATTGATTTCCTCCAAATTCAAGTCCAATTTGCCTAAACCATCCCTCTACCTCATCCTCAATCAAATCTTCCAAAATATCACATGAGAAAACTGGATGAGCTTCAGAGAGATGTTTTAAAGCATTTTTCAAACAGAACTTTGCCTTTAGGTCCCCACATTCGATATCCAAGGTACCGGCATACACGTCAACCTTGACTCTTGCAGTTTTCAAAAATGGTCGGCCAAGAATGATTGTGTGCTGGTCCCATGGAATGCTATCATCATGTGTGTCCAGTACATAAAAATCAACAGGGAAAATTAAGTCATTCACTTTTACCAAGACATCTTCCAAGAGTCCCTCCGGGCGTTGGATACTCCGGTTTGCAAATTGAAGAATAAGCTCCGTCGGCTTTAGCTCTCCGCAATTAAGGGTCTTGTAGATTGCCTTCGGCATCACATTGATACCAGCCCCAAGGTCAGCAAGTGCATCTTTAATAAAAGTTTGTCCAACCATGCACGGGATTGAAAATGAGCCCGGATCACTGAATTTCTGGGGCAACTGGGGTGTTGCGATCACAGACACATTGGCTTCACTTTTGGATCTTTCATTGCCCTTCAACTTCCTTTTATGAGTACAGAGATCCTTCAGAAACTTGGCATATTTAGGGACTTGCTTGATGGCTTCTAAAAGTGGGATATTAACTTCCACCTTTTTGAAAGTTTCAAGTAGTTATTTGTCAAAGTCTTCTTTGCCTTGCTTCTTTGATGGTGGGGCTCTTTGAGGGAATGGCAAAATGATTGATTCTTTTTCTTCTGTCATCTTTTCTTTTCCTTTTTCTTTACTGAAATTTT
The DNA here is from genome assembly GCA_013621005.1 of Aeschynomene evenia. Taxonomy (NCBI): domain Eukaryota; kingdom Viridiplantae; phylum Streptophyta; class Magnoliopsida; order Fabales; family Fabaceae; genus Aeschynomene; species Aeschynomene evenia. The sequence continues at coordinate 20,358,137 of CM024266.1, forward strand.
CCATTCCATCATTTTTTTTGTAACACCCGTGATTCGGGATTTTCCTGTTTTGTGTATTCTCAGTCGCCGGTGCGGATTTTGGTGCCCGGAGCTTAGAGCTATATATATGTATATTATATATATGGTGATTGATATTTAAAGTTGAAAAGAATATGGTGATGCCTGAGATATATATATATATTTTACGGAACCAAAAAAAAAAGAGTGGTGTGTGTATTTGGATTTAATTTAATTTCCGTACTCAGGGAAGAGACCGGCGTTTAGTTTATTTATATATATATATATGTTGCAGTAGTGACATGTATATATATATATATATATATATATATATATATATAATCATGTTTGATATATTAAGGTGCTTATGTGAGAATAAATAAAATTTCATATGTGTAAGGGAACATATTTTATGCCTCATGATTAAAATAAGTTGTATATATATTTTTATTTATGCATATGGGTGCATAAATATATATATATATGCAATTGTTTTATGTGACTAAATTTTGTGAATATTCTATAAGTTACTATAATAATAATTTAAGTTGCTGAGAAGCAAGGCAGACTTAATATTATTATTGTATGAGTTAGAGAACCCCTGCGAGGAGTAATGATCGTTATAAAAATTTTGTTGAGACCTTAATATTTAAAATTTAAATTCCCAAATTGGTGTTTGGAAAATATTTAGAAAATATTCTCACCAATATTGGAAAATTATGATTCTAAGGCTATTATTATTAAATTTCGCATTTTACGAATTTCAGGAAAAATCCTATTTATATATAAATAATGCGAAATTAATAATAATATGAGATAATTATTTTAGACTCATTGAGAGTCTCATAATATTAAGGAAATTTTCATAACGATCATATATCATTTTCTTATTTTAAAAATTGAGTGTTTAGTGAGTTTTTGAGTAACCTGAGAGTGAGCCTGAGCTAGATCCTAAACACAACCGGAGCAACTTTTTAGGACCCTGAGCTCCCCAAATTTATTTAACTCTCACCATAAATCTTAGTTGTAATTTCTTACTCAAAAGCATACTCAAATACATACTTATACTCACCACCTAGAGACATTTAACACTACAACAACCCCCTTGGCCCTTAAAACACTCGGCCAGACCCCCTCCCCTTCACCACAACTTCATTTCTCTCAAACAAACACATCAGAAAGCTTCAAAAGCTCTCCCTCCCCCCTTGAGAAACCAGCTCGGCCAGCCCACTAGAAGGCCAGAGAAACCACCCTCAACCACCTCCATTTCACTTTCTCTTCAAGAAATCAAGTGAGTTATCAACCCCCTTCATTATGCTTCTGATTTCTCATTGTTCCAGAACCTCTTGCTTTGTGTTTTTGTTGATATTCACCTCTGATTTTCGAGTTGCATGATGCATGTGAAAGTATCTTGACAAATTTGATGAATGAAGCTTGTGTGTGTGCTTGCATGTGAAGTTTGATGCTTGCATGTGCATGAGATTATGTTTTTCTTGCATTTGGTTCTGATATATTGAGGTTAGATACTGATGTTATGTGTATGTATATTGGATGGGTGATTTTTGAGTGATTTGGAGGAGTGGGTATGGGTTTTGAAGTGAAAATAGAGCTGAAACGCGATTTCGGCGTTTTCTGCCGAAACTGTGCTGTGGGGATCGATCCCCATGTGAAAAATTGCTGATCCTGAAAAATTTTGCCTGGGGATCGATCCCCACTATGAGAGGATCGATCACCGTGCTGCGAAAACGAGTTTTTTGTAAAATTTTGAGGCAGGATCGATCCCAAACCCCTGAGGATCGATCCCCTGCACCTGAAAAGTACAATTTCACTTATTTTCACCCAAATTCAAATACAAGTTTTCAAATATTGATAATGGGGTTAACATACTATTTTAAAGTGATGAAAATAAGTGTGTAGCAATGCTTTTAATCATGAAAAGAGAAATGGAGTATATATATATATATATATATAAGTTGATGTGTAAAGAATTGTAAGTTAAGGAGTGACATGTGAGTTTTTGTGATATTTGATAAAGATAAGAATGAGATGAGGCTATGTGTACGATGAAAGTTTAACACTTTAGTTCGAAGCAAGAATATGGTATTCGGAAAATCCAAACTCGTTTATGTGAGTGTTAAGAAATTTGAATTGGCGAGTGTATGTTAATGGAGTCATATATGATGCCGAACTTGTTATGATAATAATGTACAAGCATGCTATGTTAATATGAGTGGTAGAACCCCTTAGTTGAGACCGAAGTAAATTGTGATATGCTCATGATGAAGTGATTGTGAATTTGCGTTTAAATTTGTGAACCATGCTTGAGTTGTGAACCATGCTTGATTTGTGAAACATAATTTAACTATAAATTATGAATGATAAGCCACTTAGTTGTGAGCCTTTAGAGATGCATGCTATGATGTTGAGAATTTAATTATTGAGCTGAAAATGTAGAGATTTGTACATGTTTTGTGTGGTTGTGTTGATTTGGAAGGTTGAAGTATTATATGGCTACTTAGGAGTTTGGGTGGATTCGAGTAGGCCTTTTCCAGCTACTTAGGAGTTTGGGTGTATTCGAGTACGCTGATGCCGGCTACTTGGGAGTTGGGTGTATTCGAGTACGCTGATGCCGGCTACTTGGGAGTTGGGTGTATTCGAGTATGCCGATGTGGCTATTTGGGAGGTGGGTGTATTCGAATATGCCATTAGAGGGTATCTGGGAGGTGGGTGTATTCGGATACGCCTCAAAGTTAATATGTTATTTGAATTACTCTCATGCATGCTTTTTAATATGAATAATGCGAAAGCGTTGGCTTATTGCGTACTATGTATAATTGCTGTTGGAAGTTTGATGTGGTGATTACCACAAGTGCGAAACCGATTTTGGTCGGCTGTAAGGATATGTGAGAGGGGTGAGCAATTATTGTACATTGAGAGAACCGCGAGAACTTAGAAAGACTCACAGGTTCCCCCTCTAGAAACGGATCGTTAAGTTGTTTGTTCTAGTCAAAGTAAGCACTTGAGTTTTTGAGAAAAGACAAGTCCTGTTTGATACAAGTATTACTTTGACTAGCTAGAATCGAGAACATCGGGCACGTAGATCCGTGTGCTCAAGGTAACTCACTAAGACGACTTCGTCTTACGCTCTCTTTTCTTGATGCTTCGATTCTAGATGGACAAGCCGCCGCAGCCCCCGCCGCGCCACGAGACCTATGATTTTGCTTGGTCCAGCTACACGCCGGCCACCGGTGCGGTGACTGTCGCGTCGACTATCTCCGGGGTACACCGTTTCTTCATCCCAGAGCTTCTGGCGAGGTACCCTGCTCCCGTTCCTGCTCCTGCTCCTGCCCCAGCTCCTGTGCCGGCCCGTTCGTCTGCCTCTCCACTGCCACCTCCGCCACCATCTCCTGCCTCGGAGTCGGTCGAGTCGGACCTGGAGGAAGATGGAGGCTACCGGAGCGACGACTCAGCAGACGTATGGCCAGATGTCGACTACATCTTGGTGGAGTCAGAGGTGTCCTCTCCAGCAGCAGGCTCGGATATGAGCGAGGATACCGGGAGCGCTAGTAGGTGAGGCGCTGATCGTGACCAACCTGACCGAGGTGCAGCTGACCATTGACATCTTTTCTTTTGTTTATAAGTTATCTTTTGTATGGAGCTTTTTGTACCCCCTGCGTGGGATTAACTCTTTTAGCATGTATATGTATCTGATGAACTGCAGTTTTACCTGTGTCCTTTTTGTATATTCGGACCAGGATTCCAGACTTATTTATTTTGATCATGTCAGCTCCATTCTTATTTCTGTATGTACTAAACAGGATCCTGATACACTCAAACCTTTATATTTTCCACTCTGACGCATATGTTATATATTAATATCATGGCCATTTGTTGCATAGGCCTTTATTATATTATTGGCATTTTCTATTGTTATTCTAGACGCTTATCCAGGTTATCTATTCGTGCTACTAATCTGATTGGTCATGGCTTTGAGTCTCGATACCGATTTATTGTACACAGGGGTTTGCGAAATTATATTTTACATATATACGTTTCAAAAAAAAACATGGGGTTTTTGGGTGTTATGTAACATTGCAAGTTGTTAATTGTGTCCATGGCATAGTTAATAATTTGGGATGTTACATTTTTGGTATCAGAGCAGTTTGGTCCAATTGAGCCTGAGGACTGAGTTTGCTTCCTTCCCTTAGTCTGTCTTTCTTTGAGCCCTGTTATCCTTGAATCTATCTGTTGTGTGTGCCATTACTTCTTCAATGATCTGCATTGACATGAGCCTGATCAACTCATTGGTTGTGCAGGTATTGACTGAACGTGATGCCTCCACGACGACACCGGGATGCACCTGACCTCCAAGAGGCCATACAAGCGATGAGAGCCCAAGCCGAAGCGTCTGTGAGGATGGCGCAGGCTATGGAAGCGGGACGTGTACACCCGCAGGCGGGGAGCGAGGAATCCCGCCGTTACATGGAGTTCAAGCAGAGGACTCCCCCTATTTTCCGCGGAGAGTTGGACCCGGACTTGGCTGACGGATGGGTCCGGGGCATAGAGCGCATCTTCGAGGATGTCACCCTGACCGAGGCGCAGAAGGTGAAGTTCGCCACCAGGGAGCTGAAGGACCAGGCCGAATCCTGGTGGGAGGCCGTGCGGCCAGTGCTGCAGCCCGCAGGGGCTGAACTATCGTGGGAAGGCTTCAAAGCAGCTTTCTACGAGAAGTACTTCCCCAGGAAGGTGCGGGATGCCAAAGACAAGGAGTTCCTCGAGCTAGTGCAAGGGGATATGACGATTCTGGAGTACACAGCCAAGTTTGACCGGCTGTGCCGCTACTCCCACACCTACAGGCTGAACCCGGATGAGGAATGGAAGTGCATCCGGTACGAGTAAGGGATGAGGCCAGATCTGAACGAGCGGATAGTGAACCGCAATCTCCGAACTTATGCTGAGCTCGTGAACATGTGCATAGCCCAAGAGCAGAGCTCCCAGCGGAGAGCAGTGGCTGAGAGAGAGGCGGCGAAAAAGAGGAGGTTCGACGAGGCGGGTCCGAGCCAGATACAAAGGGCCCTGCCTCCCGTTCAGTATGGTGGGCACCCTCAGAGGCGCCACCCTCGTTTTCACCACTGCCAAGGGAGGCCCGGAGTGCCAGCACCGCAGAGGCAGCCCCAGTTCCGCCCTCAACCACCCCAGCAGCACTTCCCTCCGCAGCAGAGGCAGCAACAACAGAACAGGAGGCCGCCTCCCCAGCCGAGACCTAATGCGGCTAGGCGACCTCAATACGCTCGTCCTGCTGAGCCTGCAGCAAGGCCTCAAGCACCAGATATGCAGCTACCTGACCGTTGTGGTCAATGCGACTTAAGGCATCATGGAGACTGCCCAACTTGTTTCGCATGCGGCCAGAGGGGACACTATGCAAGGGCTTGCCCCCAGGGAAGAAACCAGCAACAGCCACGTCAAGCTCGTGTGTACACGGTCACGGCAGAACAGGCCCGGGCAGCGGGAGAGCTGATCCATGGTGAGTGTAGGTTGTCCGGAAGTGTTTTATCTGTTTTATATGATTCTGGCGCATCACATTCTTTTATATCTAATACATGCGTTGAGAGACTTAAGTTGCTAGTTACCACCCTACCATATACTTTGCATGTATCTACCCCGACATCTTCACATGTTAATACTTCATCATGCATCTTCGGGTGCACTTTTGTGTTGTTAGGGAGAACCTTTAGGGCTGATTTGATATGCATACTCCTAACCGGGCTAGACATTATCCTAGGAATGGATTGGCTGAGATTAAATCGGGTTATGATAGTTTGTGATTCTAAAACTGTCCTTTTCCCCGATGACCTAGAAAAACCTAAACAAAATAGAATCCATAACTTAGAAGGCTCCTCTAGTTCTCAAACGTCCCTATACAGTTGTAGAGTGGATACCCAGGAATTCGCCACGTTCGCCTCAGCTACGGTTGGTAAAGAACAGAGAATTGAGGACATTCGAGTGGTTTGCGACTTTCCGGAGGTGTTTCCCGAAGAGATACCAGAGTTTCCGCCGGAACGTGAAGTGGAGTTCTCGATCGACTTAGTCCCCGGCGCGGGACCGATCTCCATCGCCCCGTATCGGATGGCCCCAGCTGAGCTTAAGGAACTAAAGGCACAGTTGGAGGAATTGCTAGAGAAACGATTCATACGCCCAAGCGCATCGCCATGGGGAGCACCTGTGCTGTTTGTGAGAAAGAAGGACAGAACGATGAGGCTTTGCATAGACTACCGGCAGTTAAACAAGGTCACTATCAAGAACAATTATCCTTTGCCACGGATCGACGACCTCATGGACCAATTGCGGGGAGCAACCGTGTTTTCAAAGATAGATCTACGGTCCGGATACCATCAGATCCGAGTTCGGGAAGCCGACATCCCGAAGACAGCCTTTAGATCGCGGTATGGGCATTTTGAGTTCACAGTGATGTCTTTTGGACTCACAAATGCGCCTGCTGTTTGTATGGATTATATGAACCGGGTGTTCAGGGAATACCTAGATCGGTTTGTGGTGGTCTTCATCGACGACATTCTGGTCTACTCAAAGTCGGAGGAGGAACACGCCGAGCATTTGAAGACGGTTCTGAGCGTTTTGGCCGATCGGAGACTGTATGCCGAACTCTTTAAGTGCGAGTTTTGGCTTAGAGAGGTTCAATTCTTGGGACATGTGGTATCTCAAGAAGGCATAGCCGTGGACCCAGCAAAGATAAGAGCAGTGATAGAGTGGGAGCGACCGACCACGGCAACTGAGAGCCGGAGTTTCTTAGGACTCGTGGGGTACTACCGAAGATTCATCCAAGGGTTTTCTCAGATTTCAGCCCCGATGACAAAGCTTACCAAGAAGAATGCTCTGTTCGTGTGGAATGAAGCTTGCGAGCAAAGTTTTCAGGAACTGAAGAAGAGATTGACTTCAACCCCGGTATTGACGCTTTCGGATCCCGAGTAACCGTTGGAAGTGTACTGTGATGCTTCCGGACGAGGGTTAGGCTTCGTTTTGATGCAACAAGGTAGGCCAGTAGCCTACGGATCACGGCAACTTCGACCGCATGAGCTGAACTATCCGACGCACGACTTGGAGTTAGCCGCCGTTGTATCGGCACTGAAGATGTGGAGACACCATCTTTTCGGAACCAAGTTCGAAGTGTTCTCGGATCACTAGAGTCTCAAGTACCTGTTCGATCAAAATGAGCTCAACATGAGGCAACACCGCTGGATGGAGTTCCTTAAGGACTTCGATTTCACGCTCCATTACCACCCTGGAAAAGCCAACGTGGTAGCCGACGCGTTAAGTCGAAAGGCATTGCATGCGGCTTGGATGATGGTGAAAGAATTGGAGCTAGTACAACAACTGGAGGGCATGGACCTCAACATGGACCTGACACCGAAAAGCATAAAGTTTCATCATTTGGTCATCACCAGCGAATTCAAGCAACGAATCGAACAAGACCAGAAGGAACAACAAGACCGGGAATTTCAAGATATGCTCGAAGCAGCGCGACAAGGCAAGATACATGGGTTTGAGCAGGGATCAGACGACCTTTGGAGATTCAATGGACGGATTTGCGTGCCTAAGGGCCAGAATTTGCGTGAGGACATACTCCAGGAGTCACACCGGAGCCAGTTCACTATCCACCCAGGGATGACAAAGATGTATAATGACCTGAAGGAGCGATTTTGGTGGCCTGGATTGAAGAAGGATGTGGCATAATTCGTGAGTAGATGCTTGACTTGCCAGAAGATCAAGGCCGAACACCAGAAGCGAGCCGGAGTTCTGAACCCCCTTCCTATTCCGGAGTGGAAATGGGAACACATCACGATGGATTTCGTGACGGGGTTACCTCAGACTCAGAGGAAAGTTGATGCAATTTGGGTCATTGTGGACAGGTTGACCAAATCTGCCCACTTTTTGCCAGTAAGGACGACTTACCCGTTGGAGAAACTGGCCCAATTGTACATCGATTGGATCATTCGCTTGCACGGAGTACCCTCTTCGATCGTCTCAGACAGGGATACGAGGTTCACGTCTAGATTTTGGGGAGCCTTGCAGCATGCTTTTGGTACTAAGCTGAGCTTGAGCACTGCGTATCACCCCCAGACGGACGGCCAATCGGAGCGGACGATACAGACTCTTGAGGATATGTTGCGGGCCGTTGTTCTGGAGATGCCGGGCAGCTGGGACACGCACCTGCCCTTGGTGGAATTTGCATACAATAATAGTCCTCATGCCAGCATCGGAATGGCGCCTTATGAGGCTCTCTATGGCCGGAAGTGCCAATCTCCGCTTTGTTGGAATGAATCCGGAGAAGAAAGGTCACTTGGACCCGATTTGGTGGAACAAACTACTGAGAAGATAAAGATGGTCAGGGATAAGATGAAGGCTGCCCAAGATCGGCAGAAGAGTTATGCGGATAAACGGCGACGTGAGCTGGAATTCCAAGAGGGCGACCATGTGTTTCTGCGGGCCGTACCTACAACTGGGATAGGGCGAACCTTGAAAACCCGAAAACTCAACCCTAGATTTATTGGGCCTTTTCAAATCCTAAAGAGAGTAGGACCCTCATCCTACCAGATAGCCCTTCCACCCAACTTGGCCAACCTTCATGATGTGTTTCATGTCTCTCAACTACGCAAGTATCAGGCTTCGCCTGAGCATGTATTAGAGCCAGAGATCGTTGAGTTGAAGGACAACCTGACACTAGACCTTCCTGCGACCAAGATTGTGGATCGCAAGGTGAAACAAACTCGTCGGAGTGAAATTCCTATGGTTAAGGTTGCTTGGGGATTAGGATCCTTGGAGGACCATACATGGGAACTCGAGTCTGAGATGCGAGACAAGTTCCCCCACTTCTTTGAAGGTACGGTTTGAAATTTCGGGACGAAATTTCTTTTTAGGGGGGTAGATTTGTAACACCCGTGATTCGGGATTTTCCTGTTTTGTGTATTCTCAGTCGCCGGTGCGGATTTTGATGCCCGGAGCTTAGAGCTATATATATGTATATTATATATATGGTGATTGATATTTAAAGTTGAAAAGAATATGATGATGCCCGAGATATATATATATATATATATATATATATATATTTTACGGAACCAAAAAAAAATGAGTGGTGTGTGTGTTTGGATTTAATTTAATTTTCATACTCAGGGAAGAGACCAGCGTTTAGTTTATTTATATATATATATATATATTGCAATAGTGACATGTATATATATATATATATATATATATATATAATCATGTTTGATATATTAAGGTGCTCATGTGAGAATAAATAAAATTTCATATGTGTAAGGGAACATATTTTATGCCTCATGATTAAAATAAGTTGTATATATATATTTATTTATGCATATGGGTGCATAAATATATATATATATATATATATATATATGCAATTGTTTTATGTGACTAAATTTTGTGAATATTCTATAAGTTACTATAATAATAATTTAAGTTGCTGAGAAGCAAGGCAGACTTAATATTATTATTGTATGAGTTAGAGAACCCCTGAGAGGAGTAATGAGCGTTATAAAAATTTTGTTGAGACCTTAATATTTAAAATTTAAATTCCCAAATTGGTGTTTGGAAAATATTTAGAAAATATTCTCACCAATATTGGAAAATTATGATTCTAAGGCTATTATTATTAAATTTCGCATTTTACGAATTTCAGGAAAAATCCTATTTATATATAAATAATGCGAAATTAATAATAATATGAGATAATTATTTTAGACTCATTGAGAGTCTCATAATATTAAGGAAATTTTCATAACGATCATATATCATTTTCTTATTTTAAAAATTGAGTGTTTAGTGAGTTTTTGAGTAACCTGAGAGTGAGCCTGAGCTAGATTTTAAACACAACCGGAGCAACTTTTTAGGACCCTGAGCTCCCCAAATTTATTTAACTCTCACCATAAATCTTAGTTGTAATTTCTTACTCAAACGCATACTCAAATACATACTCATACTCACCACCTAGAGACATTTAACACTACAACAACTCAAAAACTAAATAAAACAACCCCCTTGGCCCTTAAAACACTCGGCCAGACCCCCTCCCCTTCACCACAACTTAATTTCTCTCAAACAAACACATCAAAAAGCTTCAAGAGCTCTCCCTCCCCCCTTGAGAAACCAGCTCGGCCAGCCCCCTAGAAGGCCAGAGAAACCACCCTCAACCACCTTCATTTCACTTTCTCTTCAAGAAATCAAGTGAGTTATCAACCCCCTTCATCATGCTTCAGATTTCTCATTGTTCCAGAACCTCTTGCTTTGTGTTTTTGTTGATATTCACCTCTAATTTTCGAGTTGCATGATGCATGTGAAAGTATCTTGATAAATTTGATGAATGAAGCTTGTGTGTGTGATTGCATGTGAAGTTTGATGCTTGCATGTGCATGAGATTATGTTTTTCTTGCATTTGGTTCTGATATATTGAGGTTAGATACTGATGTTATGTGTATGTATATTGGATGGGTGATTTTTGAGTGATTTGGAGGAGTGGGTATGGGTTTTGAAGTGAAAATAGAGCTGAAACGCGATTTCGGCGTTTTCTGTAGAAACTGTGCTGTGGGGATCGATCCCCATGTGAAAAATTGCTGATCCTGAAAAATTTTGCCTGGGGATCGATCCCCACTATGAGAGGATCGATCCCCGTGCTGCGAAAACGAGTTTTTTGTAAAATTTTGAGGCAGGATCGATCCCAGACCCCTGAGGATCGATCCCCTGCACCTGAAAAGTACAATTTCACTTTTTTTCACCCAAATTCAAATACAAGTTTTCAAATAATGATAATGGGGTTAACATACTATTTTAAAGTGATGAAAATAAGTGTGTAGCAATGCTTTTAATCATGAAAAGAGAAATGGAGTATATATATATAAGTTGATGTGTAAAGAATTGTAAGTTAAGGAGTGACATGTGAGTTTTTGTGATATTTGATAAAGATAAGAATGAGATGAGGCTATGTGTACGATGAAATTTTAACACTTTAGTTCCAAGCAAGAATATGGTATTCGGAGAACCCAAACCCGTTTATGTGAGTGTTAAGAAATTTGAATTGGCGAGTGTATGTTAATGGAGTCATATATGATGCTGAACTTGTTATGATAATAATGTACAAGCATGCTATGTTAATGTGGGTGGTAGAACCCCTTAGTTGAGACCGAAGTAAATTGTGATATGCTCATGATGAAGTGATTGTGAATTTGCGTTTAAATTTGTGAACCATGCTTGAGTTGTGAACCATGCTTGATTTGTGAAACATAATTTAACTGTAAATTATGAATGATAAGCCACTTAGTTGTGAGCCTTTGGAAATGCATGCTATGATGTTGAGAATTTAATTATTGAGCTGAAAATGTAGAGATTTGTACATGTTTTGTGTGGTTGTGTTGATTTGGAAGGTTGAAGTATTATATGGCTACTTAGGAGTTTGGGTGGATTCGAGTAGGCCTTTTCCAGCTACTTAGGAGTTTGGGTGTATTCGAGTACGCTGATGCCGGCTACTTGGGAGTTGGGTGTATTCGAGTACGCTGATGCCGGCTACTTGGGAGTTGGGTGTATTCGAGTATGCCGATGTGGCTATTTGGGAGGTGGGTGTATTCGAATATGCCATTAGAGGGTATCTGGGAGGTGGGTGTACTCGGATACGCCTCAAAGTTAATATGTTATTTGAATTACTCTCATGCATGCTTATTAATATGAATAATGCGAAAGCGTTGGCTTGTTGCGTACTATGTATAATTGCTGTTGGATACTTTCGATCGATTTCTGTAATTTTCTGGGCCATTTTCGTTCAAATTGATTCCATAATGTTGAAGACGACGGTCTCACGATTCCATAGAGACAAAAATCGCATGAAACGGAGTTCTGTGGAGAGAGATATCGAAGAGAGAAGTTTGCGGGTACGCGGATCGCGACGAACCCGACCCGACCCGGTTTCACGACCCGGCTGGAGGTTGAAGATGATGAACAGTGTCCCTGGCCGTTCTGATTTCGCCACGTGTCATCTCGTTGGCCGTCAGATTTCCGCGTGCTTCTCCCTTCCGATTGTGCCACGTGTCGAGTGTTTGCGCCGTTTGATTGATATCTCCGGATTGTGCCACGTGTCCATTCCTCAGCCGTTGGATTGATGCTGCTCTTCACTCTCATTTGCGCCACGTTCTGTATTCCGAGCCGTCCGATTGCTGCTGGTTTGGCGCTCCGGATTGCGCCACATTTCGAGTCCACAGTCGTCCGATGGTGCAGGCGCTGGCGGTCCACGATTCCCCCACGTGTCGTCTGAAGCTGCGCTGAAGCAGGCGCGTGCGGCGCGTGATGCGCGTGAATGCGCGTGGATGTTCTAATTTTGAGCGCGTGTAAGCGCGTGGAGCTCACTCCCAGCCCCAAAAATTTCCAATTTTTTTTGGAAATTATTATTTTTTAATTTCTGTTGGTATATTTTAATTAATTTTTTGAGGATCAGAAATATTTATTATGATAATTAATATATGGACATGTTTTTTGTGTTGACCTGAACAAAGTTATTTTTTACTTTGAGTAAAACCGAACTACACTAAATCATATAGCTTCAATAAATAAAAAATAATTTTTTGTTTTAATAGGTATTTAGGTATGTTACATCAACTTTTTACCAAAAAAATGTGTAGAGTAGCAACTATTCTATTCATGCTTTTATTCTGACTTTTGTTGTTGAACTATTGTCAATTTTGTTATATTTGAAAATATTTTATGTTTCAAATAATTCAAATTGGTAGTCAACTAATCTAGAGTGGTAAGAGATTTAGATAATTTGCATGGGTGCTATACCTTCAAATCTTATTACAAATAATATAAGCATAAAGAAATGTATCCTTTACGTATATTTTATATTGTTTACATATTTTATAGTTGTTCTCTATTTTTATTTATTTTTTTATATAATCAGCATGTAAATTTACTCTTTCTTATATATTATGTATTTTTATTATGGAATAAGCATATCTAAAAATTAAAATGTTGCCTTTAGTTTTTATTTTATATCACTATATATCAAATCACAAGAAAATTATATTAAAGACATTCTATACAATGTAATTAATTAAACTCAAGTGTTTTAGTAAATTTATGGAGACAAGACATCATCGACTAGTAAATTCATGCAAGTTTACTAAGGTTGTTTTTCAACTTAGTATTTATATGATTCTTAAAAATTTAAAATATAAAAAAATTTATTATGTAATTTGAATTCTCTTTAATTTTATAATTGTTTATTTAAATAACGTTGGACCCACAATATTACATTTTTTGGTGAATTCACATTGCTAGTAATACACAATACCAAGGTAATCCAGATTACTATTTTAGAAGTAATATGGATTACCCCCATGGGAGGTGTTTACCTAGATTACCATTTAATGGTAATCATCCTTAAAAAATATTTTTATTATTTAAATTTTTAATTATTATTAATATTATCTAAAATAATAACTATTAAATTATATATCATTATTAAATTCATAAATATGACTTAATAATTATAATTATTTAAAAAAATAATTTTTTATATTACCACAATATGTAAAAGTTAATAATTTATTATTTTTTAATTATGATTCATAAATATTATTAACATGAATATTTGATATTATTATAATTTTAAATTTATGTTATTATTAATTAAAATTATGATAATGATAATAAGTAATTAATAATATTAAAAATTAATGAGTATAATTTATACAATTAATTATTATAGATAACAATTAATGATAATAATATATTTATTAAAATATATAAATTATCTAGTAGTTTTTCTATTTAGCATACAAAACAAAATAGTGTAAATTACTAGTTAGATTATCATGTCATATCAAATACTACATTACACATTATTAATAATTTAAAAGATAGTAATTTTTCTGAGTAATAATTTAAATTACCATGTAATTTTATAGATAATGTATCAAATGACCTTTAAATTTATTCTATTATATGCATTTTTTTAATTTGTGTCCAAAGGTTATTATAGACAATTCGATTACATGATTTTATTAAATGTTTTTTTTATATTTTTTCTCTTACCTAAACTATCCTATCAAAGCATTATTAGTCTGACACTCTGACTTTTTCTATGCGGACCCACAAACTTTTTTTTTCAAAATATGAGATACGTGTTGAACTATGCTTGAACCACCGCATTCCTTTAAGCTGCAGGAAGGATCTCTGTCTTCATCTAAGTAAGACCCTAGTAATATACATATACTAGTAAACTGTTTTTATTTTTATTTATTTTTCTTCTTTTTATTTATTTCTATATATATATATAGAAAGCTCGCTCATCACACTCAAGCTGCCAGAATTCATCACGCTCACGGCATACGTACATATATATATATATATATATCATGTGTATAATAATAATAATAATAATAATAATAATAATAACAATAATAATAAAGCACAAAAAAATTTCTAATGGAAAAAACGACCATCACATTAATCTCATAAAATCATCATCAATATGCATAAAAATAGAATGCCTAACCCCTACCTCTTGAAGACAAATCATTGTTTTAGACGGAATCCTAGTTTCACGAACGACCCGACTCCAACGTTGACCCTTTCCGGAGAGAAACAACCGGTAGAAACGTCCGGCTTGGTGAGAGGATCAAGAATATATAATTATATTTGGGATTGGGTGAGTATTTGTGGGTGTTTCTTGACGTGGAATGGCTATGGCTATGAGAGTTCTTGAGAGAGAATGGCTATGGTGGCTAGGAGAAGGAGAAGAGTGTTTTTTTTTTCTTTGGAGTGGGGAGGGTTACTAGTGTTTATATAGGGAGTGGCTAGGTTAAGAGTCACCGTGGGGCCCACCATTACTTAAAAGTTACTAAAACACTCTAAAATATCCCAAATCATTCTATTATGCTCATGTAACTTTTCTAATATTTAATCATATATTAAAATACACATATATGCACATAAAATAAAATAAAATAAAATAAAATACCTAAATACATATAACACATAATACTTTAATAAGGAGAAATTCATCCACTCAAACCCAATTAAATCCCAACTAAGGTCCTTTACCCTTAATTTCTCTTAATTAGGACTTAATAAGGATCAGGGTGTTACAATATGTGATGTCTATGTGAAACTATATGACTTGATGCTATATGATTATGCATGACTATGTGAATGAGTATGTGTTATAAGTAGCCTTCGACATGTAATGGTTGTGGCTGAGGGAGGTGAGTTAAACCTCGACATGCAACTGCATTACTGAGGGGAGGTGAAAAAGTTAGAGTTCAAGATTAAATTAAAACACATGAAACCTTCGACATGTGGTAGTTGTTGCTGAGGGAGATGTGGCAACCTCGACATGCAACTCTATCACTGAAGGAAGGTGAGTACTCCCTCTCCCCAATATAGTTTAGGATGAGCTCATGCCTAGGGGTCGGTGATCTGGAGGAAAAGGTTCAGAGGGTGGGCAGGCCAAAAGAGAAAAGTGTGTAACCGAGTAAAGTAAAGTTAGAAGTTAAGTCTAAGACCTAAAAGTTACTGTGACATAGAGTGATGATTGACTAAGTTCCCTTATATGATTGGATAGCACGTAGAACACACACAAGAGTTGTATATTATATATTATGTACGCATATGATATAAAATGAACAAGATGCACTTAGGTAAGTCGTCCCGGGAAAGATGATTTTAGAACTTATAACTGAAATTGAATGCATTCATGCTACACCTATTTTATTAATAAACCCGAAGCGGCTCCCCTACTGAGTTACTTCCCAATACTCACCCCACATTTTTTCCCATTTTAGATGATGAGGTTCAGCAGAATACCGGAGCGGATGAGGAACCCGCACAATTATAGTTTTTTGAAGCTTTTATTATTATTAGATACTTCTGTTTTCAGTTGCTACGTTATGGATTATATTTCTTTTGGATTTTAGCATTATGGTATTTCTTTTCTGAGTCCAGACACATGTTAGCCGGCATTTATATTTCCGTTATGAATTTGTATCTGTGGAGTCTTATGAGTCTCAATTTTAGGCTCATGCGATAACACCTACTATTATTTACTTTCCTTGATTGTTTGTTTGGGGAGACTATGTTCGTTTATTTTCATTTATTTCATGAGGTATTATTCAGACAATATCATGTGTCATATATTATCGTTATATTACACGCAACACCCTTATGTTTGTATTCCGCAAACGATTTTCGAAAGATTCTCTCATGTATTTTCCGCGTACAAGTACTTTAAAAACAAGTATAAGTATGATAACAGGAGCTAACCCTTATGAAATGGTCCTAAATGACTATAGCACTAAGGACTATCTAGTAGGGTGGTACAGTATACCCTTTTTAGAAACCTCCACCGTACCGGTCCAAATTATCTATAAAGTGATATAGTAGTTTATAAATTATAGTTTATCAAAAAGAATTGAAGATTTTGAATTGCTGCTAAATGTTGAGTATATATATGGTTGATGGTTAGTGTTGTTTATGTATTAGTGCTATGTTTGTTTTTTTGATAAAGTGTATGCGTCTATTTGATTATTTCTTTGGGTGAGAATCACTTAATCTCCTCACAATAAATTTATCTTCTATTCATTTATTATACAATTTAAATCGTAAATAACACATTTATCGTAAAACAAATAAAAAGATAGCGTTCATCGATGGCGAGTAAAAATATATACTAGATGTTATTATTATAAAGTTGGTAAGAAAATAGTTAAGTAAGCTAGATCTATTTCATTTTTCTTTTCCAGGATTAAAATTATGATGAATATCACATAGAAAAAAAAAATCGTATGACTTCATTTTTTTGGATTAAGGGGTGAAGATTCTACCATATAGTCTTAAACATAAAAAATGTATACTTTTTGGATCATCACCTGTTCTACCGTATGCAAGTAATTAAACTTATTAATTAACTAGTATTTAAAAAATTAAAATCTTCTCCATTTTATATTAAATATGTCTTTCACTTTTCTAAATATTTATAAATTAATTATGATGCATTAAATGTATAAAAATATTTATACTCTTCAACTTAAACATTTTGCATGAATTTTCAAGTAATAAATGTAGAAAATAACTATATTTATTAACATGAAATTATATAATTGAATAAATATGCAAAAATATTTATATTATTAGTGCGTGTATTAAAATTAAATTCTTATAAATTAATATATTTTAACATAAATTATCTCTGGGTATGTTATACAACGAGATTAGTGCCCAATGAATCATCCATCAAATAAATAATCTGCACTTTAACTGTGTAATTAATACTATAATTAATTAATAAAATGAAAGAGATTGCACACCTAATTCATGCAATGTAGATTACACGTCATACTAAAATTAAAAAAATATAATATGCAAATCTTCTTGATAGAATTTCAAAATACATGGATCCTGCAAAATCAAAAATGAATCACCTAATTAAAAACTTATATCACGTAAACAACATTACACATATCTCATAATATTGCTTATACATACCTATTAAAGATGTTTACATATATCTTTCTAAATTTATTACATAACTAATTATATATTCATCAATTACACATGCTTCGTAAAATAGCTTACACATATCCCTCTAATGATATTACACATATATCAATATTAAAATTACACATACTTAATAAGAATATTACACATACATACTGCATAAAAGATGTTACACATACCCGATAACGGGTGTTACACATACCCTAACCGAGATATTACACATATTAAATTAAACATTAAACATTCTATGTTAAAGATGTTTACATATGTAACATAATTAGTATTACACCTATCACATAAAAAATGATACACATACTATTATAAAAACTAGGATTAAAAATAAGGATTAAACATACCTCAATATATGGAGCATTGAGATCGAAATTATTATTAATATGTTGTTGACTAGATTCTTCCATTGGAGCATTAAGAAACATATATTGAATGAAAAAGAAAATTAATCGAAAAGAGTATATGGAATATCAAATGAAAAAAAATAATATATATTGAATAAAAAATATTCATATGTTACCTAGTCAACGTTCAAAGATCGGAGGAGTCAGATATTGGATGTTGAATAAGAAATAAGAAACTTCACGAATGCGTGCTGGATGGATGGTTGCGCATATGGAAAAATATGTTACAATTGATTAGGTCAAATTTTTCTCAATAATTTCTTAATTGTATGAGATCTTCAGAATATTTATTGTTAATTAATTCATATATCCAACTATTATCTTTCCATAATTACATAAAATTATTTTAGGAATAATATGACTTGCATTTAATCATTGTACACTCGTTGACTAATTCTTGATGTACGACCAGAATATTTCAAAAACAAATGTGTAAAAGGACGAAGAAACTATTAATATAATATAAGCTCTCTCTTTTTTTATTTAATTTTGGTAGAATATAAGCTCTCTCTATTACATGCTTCTATTATGCTATACTTATTTATTTTAAAATGTAGAAATTTCATGGTATCATCCCCAAGATGAAGAAGAAAGAGAGATAGAAATGTGTGGAATGAGTATTAGAATTGATTAGAATGAAAAGTGATACAAAAATACAAAGAGTTATAGCCTTATATAGGCATATCAATATAACTACCCACTAACAATATCTAAACACACCAACAATGATTGGCACAACACAAGTGGTAAGCGGCTTGTTGTCTCTTAAGCAAGGTCTCGAGTTCGAGCCTTGTGGATGGAAAAAATCCTTGCTGGGAGCCTCACCTGCCATTCCCAGGTACGCGACCCGGGACGACGGATTAGTCGAGGCGAAGCTCCGGACACCGTGGGCAACAAAAAAAAAAACAATATCTAAACACAATCAACTAAAACCTAATTACAATACTATCTTCCAACACCCCCCGCAAGCCGGAGCATGCGAACTCTAGCATGTCCGGCTAGGAATGAGAGTGCTACAACCTAAAATCAAAGAAATACAACTGAAATGATGAAATACAATCAAAATGAAAATACAATGAAATATCCACAATTAATATGAAGAGAGTGAGTCGGTTTGCCGCAATGATCATAGGTCAAATTCCGCTCCTCGGAGAATATGATGATATAGGAGTCGTGTCGCCGGGATGACATCGGTCGAGATAATGCTCCAAAAAAAAATGTTCTATGGCTCCATGTATGAGAAAGTCCCAACTCGGGATCGAGCAACGACAGTGATTCGTAGTTTGGGATGTCTTCGACCTTCTTCTTGGGTCTCTTCGATCTATCCATGGACGTCTCATACATGGAGCCATAGAACCCATTTTTTTCGACCTTCTTCTTGGGTCTCTTCGATCTATCCATGGACATCTCATACATGGAGCCCTTCTTCTTGGAATTCATAATCACAAATTATCAAAAACAAAATCACAGCATCAGAATGAAGAGGATGATTCCCACGGTGATGATGGGGACCGACAATGAGAAAGAACCAGATCGGACGATTAAAGGCAATCAGATGTTGAAAAAAATTTGATTTTAGCTTACTTTCTTCATTTTCTTGCAAATGAAAACCGTGTGAGAAATGGAGGTTTGTTGGAGCCACCATGATAGTGTATCTTCATGAAGAATTCAATCTTGCTTCAAAGATCCAATTGCCTCTGCTCTTAGAATCAAGATCAATCGGGCTTTTGAAGTATCGAGGGATATTGCATCAAGAAGTGGTCTTAAGAAGTTCATCACAGTGGTAGCTGGATTATGGATATTGCATCACCAAAAGAGTTGATTTGGATGGAAGAAGAATAATAAGATTCCACCGTGCCAGAGAAGCAAGAATCACTAATTGAGGGAGCCTCAACTTATCTGGGCATTGGCAATACTGGAAATATTTTTTTCTTTTTTTTTTGAAGTTGTGTTTGGTAATGAGAAAATAAAAGAAAAAGAATGAAAATAGGAGTTCTAAGAACTCAGAAAATGCAGCGAGAGAGAGAATAATATTAGGGATCATCATATGGCTCTGATACCATGTAGAAATTTCATGGTATCATCCCCAAGATCAAGAAGAAAGAGAGATAGAAATGTGTGTTATGAGTATTAGAATTGATTAGAATGAAAAGTAATACAAAAATACAAAGGGTTATAGACTTGTTGGATAATTATTTGGTGGACTAGCATAAATTAGTATTTATCAAGATCAATTCATTTATTAAATATTATGTAGCCATTATTATATTTATTAATATTATTGTTATTGGGCTACATTAATATATTATTGTGAAAATATGAAAGAAATTATGTTTGGGCCAGCTGATGATAGGTGGGTTGGACCCATCATTATCTTAACTTGGAGAGTCCCTACTGTTGACCAGTTGACAGTATTTATTACGCCCTATTACGAATAAATTAATATAAATAGGCTGTTTATTACCCTAGCCTAGTTAACGTCTGTCTCTTGGCTCTCCAGTACACACTCTTCTCCTCTCTTTTCTCTTTTCTCTGTTTTCAAACACCAGAATGCTCTTGCTGTGAGGAGCAACAATGAATGAGAAACAAGTCAATCACTTCTAGTTAATCCAATCCAGGTTTTGTTTCTCATTATCTTTTGTTTATCACATGCTGTAATTGAAACTAAAATTATGTTGTTCTTATTTTCCTTCAATTGGTATCAGAGCCAATTTTTAGTTTTGATTATGGTTGTGTATGTTTGTTATCTTTGCACTACTAGAAACACGGAGTTTTCCGACGGGCATTTCCGACGGCTTTTATCCCGTCGGAATATTTCGAGGGGTTTCCGGTGGCATCTTCCGTTGACCACAAAGCGACATCAAATTTAAGAAAATCCGTCGGAAACCCCTCGCAATATAGCGCGGGAGTACGCGCCATCATTCCCGCCATAATATACCGATGGAATTCCGAGGGCAGGAACTATCGCCGTCGTAAGACCCTCGGAAGTAATAATACCTTTCGGCGGACTTCCGAGGGCAGTCGACAGGGTTAGGGTTAAGGTGTAGGGTTTCTGTAAACCATCGGAAGACCCCCGGAAAATCATATATTATTCCGGCGGAGTTCCAAGGGTTCTCGACAAGGTTAGGGTTAGGTTATGGGGTTTCTGGGGACCGTCGGACGACCCTCGGAAGTAATAATATGTTTCGACGGACTTCCGAGGGTTCTCGACAGGGTTAGGGTTAGGTGTAGGGTTTCTGTAAACCGTCGGAAGACCCTCGGAAAATCATATATTATTCCGGCGGAGTTCCGAGGGTTCTCGACAGGGTTAGGGTTAGGTTATGGGGTTTCTGGGGACCGTCGGAAGACCCTCGGAAGTAATAATATGCTTCAGCGGACTTCCGAGGGTTCTCGACAGGGTTAGGGTTAGGTGTAGGGTTTCTGTAAACCGTCGGAAGACCCCCGGAAAATCATATATTATTCCGGCGGAGTTCCGAGGGTTCTCGAAAGGGTTAGGGTTAGGTTATGGGGTATCCGGGGACCGTCGGAAAACCCTCGGGAGTACTAATATTATTCCGGCGGAGTTCCGAGGGGTATCGACAGGGTTAGGGTTAGGTTATGGGGTTTCTGGGTACCGTCGGAAGACCCTCGGAAGTACTAATATATTTCGGCGGAGTTCCGAGGGGTATCGACAGGGTTAGGGTTAGGTTATGGAGTTTCTAGGTTCCGTCGGAAGACCCTCGGAAGTAATAATATGTTTCGGCGGACTTCCGAGGGTTCTTGATATTTAATAAACTTACTTTAATTATTGGATTTAAGGTGATATTAAACGGATTTAAATGTCTGGAGTGTTTGTATTAGTAAAATAATATTAATAAATGATATTTCGTCCAATAAAATCTTTAATTAGTTGAACGGTGTGTTCGAAGTAGCCAACAACATTGACGACTGACTTGAGAGCTAGGGAGACTCTCAAGTACTAATATATAAGAGAACACCAAGATAACTCATCAATTGAGTTCATCAGGACAATACAGCTCATGACAACAATAATATATGATGGATCGTTTGTTATATATTAAGAATTGAACTGATTAAATTAACTTGTTAGTATATTATAAAATAATATGTTAAGAGTTTCATGGACATCCGTCGGAAAACCGTCTGAATACGAAGAATTCCGGCGGTTTTCCGAGGGCATCAGGGACCGTTTCGATTGAGATTCCCCTCGCGCGTGGGTGAAACGCTGCGTTTCATGGCATTCCGTCGGAAGACCCTCGGAAGTGATAGTGATTTCCGGCGGGTTTTCGAGGGGTCTGGATGCATATCATACTTAACTTTAATTATTGGATTTAAGGTGATATTAAACGGATTTAAATGTCCGGATTGTTTCTATTAGTAAAAAAATAGTAATAAATGATATTTCGTCAAATAAAATTTTTAATTAGTTGAACGGTGTGCTTGAAGTGTTCGAAGTAGCCAACAACATTGACGATTGACTTGAGAGCCAGGAATGAAGACTCCCAAGTACTTATATATAAGAGAAGACTAAGATAACTCATCAATTGGGTTCATCAGGACAATACACCTTATGACAACAACAATATATGAGGGATCATTTGTTATATATTAACAGTTGTACTGATCAGATTAAAAATTAATCTAACTGTTCCGGCGGGTTTCCGAGGGCTTTCAAACACCGTTTGGATTGAGATTCCCTTCGAGCTTGACTGAAACGCTGCGTTTCATGGTTTCCTAGTGGAAAACCCTCGGAAAACCCTCAGAAATTTAAATTTTGAAACCGAGGGTCTTCCGACGGAAGTTGGCCCATTAGGGTTTGGGCACCATTAGACCGTTTAATGAAACGGTGCGTAGCATGTAACCGTCGGAAGCCCATCAGAAGCCCCCCGGTAAGTGTGAACTTAAACATGAGACCGCGTCTCCTTCCTCACTCTGCGCCGTAACTTCTCTCTCTCTCGCTCTCTCTCTCTCTCTCTCTCTCTCTCACGTCCGCCACCATTCACGCCACCGTTGCGCCGCCGTCGACGGTGGTTTCCAAAAAGGAGACCACCATCTTGCTCACGGTGAGTAGAGCTACCTTTCTAACCGATTGGTTTTTTTATTTGGTTTGTATTTTGAGTTTTTTTTTTCCCGAACAGAGCCGCCGCGAACCACCCCGCCGCCGCCTCGTCACCACCGGCGCTGACTCCGGCCCACTGCCGCGTCCTCTGCCCGACTGTCGCCGCTACGCTGCCAGTCGCGGTTCGCTGCGCCACCACCACATCCGCCGCTGCCCGCCGCAGCCGCTGCCCACCGCCACCGCTGTCACCACCACTGCCGCTGCCATTACTACTCTGTCAAGGTAAGTGTTCTTAATTTTTCAATTTGTTAAATTTTATTAAGTTATAATTGATAAATTAAAATTGAAAAAAAAGATATAATTGAGTTATAATTGTTATAATTGAAAAAAGAGATATAATTAAGTTATAATTGAGATATAAATTATTTAAGTTATAATTGTTAAATTAAAATTGATAATTAAACTTAAAATTGAAAAATATTTATGTGATAAAATATAATTGAGTGAGTTTTGGTAAACTAATTTCATAAAATAATATTTCATAAAGTACAATACATGATTAATAAGAAAGTTAGATCAATTAAAATTTGTACGTATACTTGAAGAGGGGGGCGTACACAATTTCTCGTCTCTTGTGCGACTGGAACATGTCGCGTCCCTGGTTTGAGCCAGTGATCAGACTTGTTCCAATCGCGAAGAGACGGGAAAAATGTTATGTCCTTATCAATCAACAAAGATAAAAATTAAGAAAGTTAGATCAATTAATTAAGCAAAGATCAATTAAAATTTGTACGTATACCTGAAGAGGGGAGTACACAATTTCCCGTCTCTTTTGGGATTGGAACATGTCGCGTCCCTGGTTTGAGCCAGTGATCAGACTTGTTCCAATCTCGAAGAGACGGGAAAAGTGTTAAGTCCTCATCAATCAACATATATAGTGGTATAATAAGAATTGTTATTTGATGGAAAATTTGACCAAAATTTTGATATTTGTTGATTGTTATGTTTGATGATAGTATGTTCATATATTAAATCAATCTCACGATGATATATGATTGTTGTATAATATGATTGGTATATGTTATGATATTGATGTTCAAATTACAAATATTGCTAAGAACCTTAGGGTAGATGACTTTGACTGGGACCGGTCCTTATCTCCGGCAATTGATATTTATTGGTTGACTTTGGTTATATTTAGGGGCACTCTGTCGAAATTAGGTTAACTGAACATGCGTTTAATAAAAACTTATATAATAAAGAGATATTAATGTAAAATATGTTTAATGAAATTTCCAACAATGCATTAGGTTGTTAGACTGTAAAACACACTATAATGTCTCGTGCGGATCGATCGTGGATGTACGATAGGCTTCATCATAATCGAGGCGGAATTAAACCATCGTTCATTAGAGGTCTCGATGTGTTTATGGATGTTGCATGTAGAACTGAAGAGTACATTGCAGAGGGTAAGATAAGGTGTCCGTGTGCCAAGTGTAGGTGTCGGAAACTTTCAGAGGTTGATAATGTAAAGGTTCACCTTATGCAGCATGATTTTAAAGCAGACTATTATGTGTGGACCCAACATGGGGAGGAAATTACGGTAGAGGAACATGGTGGATCGGGAGTGGGTGAAAGTAGTAATCCTGTTGCATGGCAAGAAAATTTGAATTGTTACGAGCAGATGATTTTTGACGGATACTTCCCGGAGACAAGAGGAATTCCCGAACCGGTTGAGGAAGTCCCTAATGAAGATGCACAAAACTTTTTTAGACTACTGGATGCTGCACATCAACCTTTATGGAAAGGTTGTGTTCATTCAGAACTATCCTTAGCGGTTCGAATGCTTAGTATTAAGTCTGAGGGTAACCATAGTCAGAGTTCATTTGACCAGTGGGCAGATTTGATACGTGAGCTTAGTGTTCAACCAGATTGTATCCCAAAAGACTTTTATCAAGCTAAGAAGTTGGTTAGTAAATTAGGATTGTGCGAGGTGAAGATTGATTGTTGCGTCAATGGGTGTATGTTGTACTCCAAAGATGATTCAGAGTTTACACAATGCAAGTTTTGTGAAGAACCTAGGTATAAACCCAAACGTCGTGGCAGTCATAGGTCTAAGGAGGTTCCTCAAAAAAGAATGCATTATTTGCCTCTTATACCTAGGCTAAAGCGATTGTATGCCTCCATGAGTTCTGCTCCGCACATGAGATGGCATTTTGATAATCAAAGGTTTGATGGTGTGATGACTCATCCGTCGCATGGGGAAGCATGGCGACATTTTGATCAAACGCATCCTGAATTTGCCACGGAGCCTCGAAATGTGCGCTTAGGTTTGTGTTCTGACGGATTTACTCCCAATAGACAGTTTGATAAGCCTTACTCTTGTTGGCCGATTGTGATAACACCGTATAACCTACCTCCTGAAATGTGTATGAACGACCCATACTTGTTCTTAACATGTATAATCCCCGGTCCAAATAACCCAAAAACAAAAATTGATGTGTACTGATAGGATGCGAAATTTTGAGCATCCTCTGCCCTTATATGTACATCTTGCCTTCCTTAAGTGTGTTAATTGTAGTTGTTTGCATTGTTTTCGTATATTTTGCAATTTTGGTGGTTGATGTGGAATTATGTTACTTTTTGAGGTTTTAAGTAAACTTTAGCCTTGTTATCTTTTGATGCACGTTTGGGTAGTGCTTTGGTATTTCAGGGACCTAGGCTGGAGCTACTTTGAGTCTCGGTAGCATCGGAAGCAGCGGGAGCGTTGGAGCGAGCGAAACGGGGAACCGGAGAATTTTGCAGCAAATTGTGTTTTTACTGATACTGGTCCCTAGCGACCAGCATTATGCTTGCTTGGTCGCTAGCGACCAAGACGTGACAGCTCCCAAATTTTTGGTGTTTTTGCTATTTAGTCCCTACTCCCTTTTTTTGTAAAAAGGCCCCTTTATCTGATTGGGCTGACACACTTCAGAGGATTGCTAGTTCATTTCTAAATTAGGCTAGGGTTTTTAGAGAGAGAAGCTCCAACTTCTCTCTAGGTTTTTCCATTTTTGTCTTGCACACTATTACACTATTCTACTCTTCTCCAAGTTTAAATACAATTTCATTTTCATTTTCCAGCATGATTATGGTTCTCATTTCTTTATTTCATTTGTTATCTTTGATTATGTGTCAGTAGTTTTCTCATTCTTGGTGTTGGGTGATTGCCAAAATTATGTTTTCTCTTGAAATCCACTATTAATTTGTTTTCTTGCTTCTCATTCTCTTGGGCTTTTAAATGTTATTAAGTTAGCTTGTGTGGATTCATGCTTGCTGATTTTTATCTTGCCATGAATGTACATTAATTTCTTGATTAAGGGATTAAAGTGCATTTAGGGGTTTATGGGTCTATGTGTTGATCAATGCATTGGCTCAATCATTGAGAGAGTGTGAATAATTCTTGATTGAGAATTAGGTTTGCATGTGCTTGGGGTGATTAGATTATTTTGGTTTTGATCAAAGTCAATTTGGTTTAGTAAATCTTGAGCATGTGTAAATTGCATTCTAAGTGTTTGAAAAAATGCCTATGTGGGTTTAGGATAGGGAAAACGTGATTTTGTATTATCAACACCAAGACTCTTTTTGCATTATTAATACTTCTTGATTTCATTGCTTGCATTACCTCTTACACAATCCCAACATTAAATATACTATACATACCTAATCAACGATTTAAGTCCTCTTTGGGAAACGACTTGGGTTGACTAGCTATACTACTATAGCTAATTAATTCAATACTTTTTGGGAACTTGTCTTAAACTCTAAGTTGGTTGTAGTTAAAAGAATCAACGACGCTTTTAGCTACACATCAATTTTTGGCGCCGTTGCCGGGGAGGCTTAAGAGTTGATTATTGTGCATAGTTATAGTATTTTCTTTTACTTGCATATCTATTACTAGTTTATACTTACACTTACTCAAAAACACAAAAATACAATAATTTTCTGCACTTTTTCTATTTAGTGCAGAATTTTTCTGCAATATTTAGTTTTATAGGTTGTTTTTACTTTACATGCTCTCTATGAATGACTCGATCGCACAACGATCCATCCTTTGAACGTTTTGATCCCGAGATCGAAAGGACCTTGAGGAACTTAAGGCGTTCTAGGAGGATTGGCGGTGTAGAGGACATAGAGCATAATCTCGCTTTCCCTACTCAATCATTTAGTGAAGGTGCTAGTGTTAGTAGTGACTTAGATAGTTTTTTCGGTCCGGAACCTTTTGATTTTTCCGCTAGTGTTTCAGGTGAAAGCTCTACCATGGGTGATCACGAGCTCACACTCCGGGAGATGGCGGCTCCCGATCTCACTCAACAACACCTCGGCATCATTTACCCCCAAGCGGAGGCCGATTTCGAACTCAATGGGGCTTTAATCCATTGGCTCCCTAAGTTCCATGGGCTAGCCGGAGAAGACCCCAACCAACACCTCAAGGAGTTCCACATCGTTTGTGCCACCCTCCGACCTCAAGGAGTGGATGAGGATTTGGTGAAACTCCGTGCTTTCCCATTCTCCTTGAAAGGAGCCTCCAAGCAATGGTTGCTCAACTTACCCAACGGGGCGGTTAACTCATGGCTCACCATGAAGCGGGTATTTTTGGAGAAATACTTTCCCGCCTCAAGAACTAGCTCCATCCGGAAGGAAATATGTGGAATCCGGCAAATGCATTGGGAGACACTCTATGAGTATTGGGAACGCTTCAACAAATTGGTGGCTAGTTGTCCATTCCACCAAATTCAAGAGAAACACTTGATCCAATACGTCTATGAGGGACTCAACCCGGCGAATAGAGGCACCATTGATTCTTCAAGTGGGGGTGCTCTCATGAACAAGACTCCAACCCAAGCTAGGGAGTTGATTGAGACCATAGCGGCGAACTACCAACAGTTCGGAGCAAGGGATACTCGTAGTTTGAAAGGGGTCAATGAAGTAGTTGCTATGGAGTCCAATGGGGTTTACAAGAAGTTGGACGAGATTTCGGTGTTCATGAAGCAACTTGCACTCAACCATCACAAGCCACCTTCCATTCCACCCATTGACATCCAACAATTGTGTGGCATATGCGCAAGTGATCACCCTACCGACACTTGCCCCCAACTCATGGATGATCCAACCATGGTGGCCGCTACACACCAATTCAACAATAGACCCCCCTTCAACCCAAATAATCCACCCATGGGGAACACATACAACCCCTCTTGGAGAAACCATCCTAACCTTAGGTGGGGGAACAACCAACAAAACCAATATTCCCAACCCACCTATGGCCAAGCTTCTAACTCCCAACCATACCACCAACAACCTCCAAAATACCAAGCTCCACACCAAAGACCAAACCCCCAACCTCAACTTACCGGCAATAAACCCCCTCTTCAAATTCTAGCCCCTCCACCCACCACTCCAAACCCTCAACCTCCTCCAACCAATGATGCGGAAAACCCCGCCATGCAACAAATCATCAAGTTGCTTATGGAGCAAAAGCAACAAACAGATGCCCTCTTTCAACAACAAAACGAGTTGCAAAGGAAGATCCTCCAATTGGAGAGTGTTCAAGCATCTTCCTCAAATGCCCAAGGAGGGCAAATTCCCGCTCAACCGTTCCCAAACCCAAAGGGGGACGCCAATGCCATCACCCTCCGCTCCGGAACCACTCTACCGGAAAGGGAAATTTTGGAAGAGGATGGCAAGAAGAAGGACAAAGGGAAGAAAAAGGTAGTGGTTGAAGAAGGCAAAGAGGAGGACAAGAAGGAAAAGGAGGAGGAGGGCAAAAAGGAAGAGGAGGCCCAACCAAGGTGCTTGCCTTTCCCCCAACTCATTAGGGGAAGCAAGAAAAAGCAAGCGGAAGTGGACCTGGATCTCTTGGAGACATTCAAGAAGGTGGAAGTCAATATTCCCCTCTTGGATGCTATCCAACAAGTTCCCAAATATGCCAAGTTCCTCAAGGAACTTTGCACTCACAAGCGGAGGATCAAGGAGGCAAAGTCTCAAGTCGAAGTTGCCATGCTATCTCCCTCCTTGCCCCGCAAGTTTCAAGATCCGGGGAAATTCTCTATACCTTGCGTGGTGGGCAAGATGGTCATCAAGGACGCGCTTGCGGACTTGGGGGAGGGGATTAATGTGATGCCCAAGGCCATCTATCAAGCCCTTAACTTTGGTGAACTCAAGCCAACCGGTTTGCTTCTTCAATTTGCAAACCGAAGTGTCCAAAAATCGGAGAGAATTCTTGAAGATGTACTTGTCAAGGTAAATGAGTTAATTTTCCCCGTTGATTTCTATGTATTGGACACCAATGATGAGGTACCATTGGACCAACATACACTTATACTTGGCCGACCTTTTCTAAAAACCGCTAAGGCCAAGGTGGATGTGTATGCGGGTACTTTTGACCTAAAATGTGGTGATCTCAAGGCTCGTTTTTGTCTTAAAGAAGCTATGAAACACCCATCTGAGTCTCATTCTATTTTTTCTATTGATATTATTGATGAATTGGTTGAGGATGAGGTAGAAGGGTGGTTTCAAGGCTTAAATCCCTCTAGTGTCATTGACAATGACTTGAGCCTTGAAACTTGTGAAAATTGTTTTGAAAAAGGTGAATTGTGCACAAAATGTGCGAATGAGGATTTTGAGCTTTTTGGAACAAATGAGAAAACAATTGATTTAGGTAAAGAATTGATTTCAAGTGAAATTTCTGGATATGATGCTTGTTCTTGTGCCAAAGCATTTGCTATTTCAGGTGATCCTCCTGAAGGAGCTCAAGCACCACCCACTGAAGAACTAAAGCCTCTTCCTCCACATCTCAAATACATTTTCTTGGGGAAGGAGTAGCTCAACCAGTAATCATAGCCAGTGATCTCTCCACCACTCAAGAAGACAAGCTTACGCAAGTCTTGAGGGATCACAAGGCGGCTATTGGGTGGACCTTGGGAGATCTCACTGGCATTAGCCCCTCCACATGCACACACCGCATTTTCTTGGAGGAGGGTGCAAAACCGGTGAGGCAACCTCAAAGAAGGATGAATCCCTTGATTTTAGAGGTGGTCAAGAAGGAAGTGACCAAACTCTTGGCGGCGGGCATCATCTACCCCATTTCTGATAGCCAATGGGTGAGCCCCGTCCAAGTTGTTCCCAAGAAGTCCGGCATCACCGTCATCCGTAATGAAGAGAATGAGTTGGTCCAATGAGAGTCCAGAATAGTTAGCGGGTTTGCATAGACTACCGCCGACTCAACCAAGCAACCCGGAAGGACCACTTCCCCTTGCCCTTCATTGACCAAATGCTTGAGAGGTTGGCCGGACAATCCCACTACTGCTTCTTGGATGGATTTTAGGGGTATTTCCAGATTCACATAGCCCCGAGGATCAAGAGAAGACGACTTTCACATGCCCCTTCGGCACTTTGCCTATCGGCGCATGCCATTTGGGCTCTGCAACGCCCCAGGCACCTTTCAGAGGTGTATGGTAAGCATTTTTCTGATTTCTTGAAAGTTGCATGGAAGTTTTTATGGATGACTTCACTGTTTTGGTTCTTCATTTGATGTATGCCTAGATAGTTTGACCAAGGTCCTAAAGAGATGCATTTCCTCTCACTTGGTGTTAAATTTTGAAAAATGCCATTTCATGGTTCAAAAAGGTGTGGTCCTTGGTCATATTATCTCTAGGGAAGCATTTGTGTTGATAAGGCTAAGATAGATGTGATTACTTCTCTGCCTTACCCCGCATGCGTGCGGGAAGTTCGTTCTTTTTTGGGCCATGCAGGGTTTTACCGCGGTTCATTAAGGACTTCAGCAAGACGGCCCTCCCTTCACAAAACTGCTGCAAAAGGACGTGGATTTCTGCTTTGATGAGGCTTGCAAGAAGGCGTTTACGCGCTCAAAGGGTACTTGACCACCGCACCTGTGATCCAACCTCCGGATTGGACACTCCCTTTCGAGTTGATGTGCGATGCCTCCAACCATGCGTTGGGTGCGTGTTGGCACAATCGGTGGGTAAGGTCCCTCATGCTATTTACTATGCCTCTCGTACTTTGGATTCGGCGCAATCCAACTATACTACTACCGAGAAAGA
This sequence comes from Aeschynomene evenia, assembly GCA_013621005.1. Taxonomy (NCBI): domain Eukaryota; kingdom Viridiplantae; phylum Streptophyta; class Magnoliopsida; order Fabales; family Fabaceae; genus Aeschynomene; species Aeschynomene evenia. The sequence continues at coordinate 20,389,288 of CM024266.1, forward strand.
GCTCCTAGCCATTGTTTTTGCATTGAGAAGTTTCGTTCTTACTTGCTAGGCTCCAAGGTAGTAGTATATTCGGATCATGCCGCCCTCAAATATCTTTTGAAGAAACCCGAGGCCAAGCCTCGTCTCATCAGATGGATGCTACTCTTGCAAGAGTTTGACATTGAGATTAGGGATCAGAGTGGTGCTCAAAATTTGGTTGCAGACCATTTAAGTAGACTTGAGCACCTTCTCGATGATCCCCATCCCATTGATGACTCTTTTCCTGATGAGCGATTGCTAAAAGTTGATTTGGTACCATGGTACGCACCTATCGCCAATTACTTGGCAGCCAAGGTTCTCCCCCCAAACTTTTCAAAATCCCAAGTAGATAAATTCAAAAGTGATTGTAAATACTACTTGTGGATGAACCATTTTGTGGAGAATTGGCGCCGATCAAGTGATTAGGCGATGTGTGGAGGACCATGAGACACATTCCATTCTTCGTTTCTGTCATTCGGCGCGAGTGGAGGTCACTTTGGACCACACCGCACATCCCGGAAAGTTCTTGACTGTGGATTCTATTGGCCTTCTCTTAAGAAGGATGCTTTTGAGTTTTGTAAGGCATGTGAACAATGCCAAAGAGCTGGAAACAACTCTTGGAAAAATGAGATGCCTCAACAACCCTTACTCTTTTGTGAAATCTTCGACGTTTGGGGCATCGATTTCATGGGACCATTTCCGGTTTCTCATGGTTATGTTTACATCCTTCTTGCTGTGGATTACGTTTCAAAATGGGTGGAAGCTATAGCCACCAGAACTAATGATGCTTCTGTTGTAGTTTCTTTTGTGCGGTCTAATATTTTCTGTAGTTTGGCACTCCGAGAGCTATCATAAGCGACCGTGGGACTCATTTCTGCAATAGGAGTATGGACGCTTTGTTCCGTAAATACGGGGTTGTTCATAGGGCTTCAACACCCTACCATCCCCAAACCAACGGACAAGCGGAAGTCTCCAACCGGGAGATCAAGCGGATTTTGGAGAAGGTAGTGCATCCCAATCGGAAGGATTGGAGTTTGAGATTGGAGGATGCACTATGGGCTTATCGCACCGCATATAAGACTCCCATTGGAATGAGCCCGTTCCGGTTGGTTTTCGGGAAAGCATGCCACCTACCGGTTGAGATGGAGCACAGAGCCTACTGGGCTATCAAGAAATGCAACATGGATCTCCAAAGAGCCGGAGAAGAAAGGAAACTTCAACTCCTTGAGTTAGAGGAATTGCGCATGGAAGCCTATGAGAGTTCAAGGCTCTACAAGGAAAAGACCAAGGCTTTCCATGACTGCAATATTTTGAGGAAGGAACTCAAGGAAGGCCAAGAGGTGCTACTCTACAATTCCCGGTTGAAATTGATGGCGGGAAGCTGAGGTCTAAGTGGGACGGACCTTTCTTGGTGAAGAAAGTGCACCCGTATGGAGCGGTGAAGTCTTATGCCCGAGAACGAACTCTTTACTCAAAGTCAATGGGCACCGACTAAAGATCTTCCACCGAGAGGATGTGGAGACCGCTGAGGAAATGGAAGTCCTCCTTTTGGAAGGAGTTGAGCCCCCCTGAGGGGCCAAAACGTCCAACTTAAAGACGTTAAACAAAAGTGCTTGGTGGGAGACAACCCACCGGTAAGTTTTCTTTTTCTAGCACTTATAATTGCATTTCTATAGGTTAGGAATCACATTTTGGTAGTTTAGGGTCATAGTTTGGCAGTTTAGGGTCATTGAGGCTTCGGAAATTGAGAATTTTGCACTAATTTGCTGCACAATGCAGTGCTGGTCGCTAGCCACCAAGTTCTGGTCGCTAGCGACCTTCAGCCCCGTCGCCCAGCGACCTCATTTTCGTCGCACGCGCTTCATTCCACACTGCCAAAATTTATTTTTCACACTGGTCGCTAGCGACTAGAAGGCCCGTCGCTGGCGACTACACTTGTCGCGCGCGATGCACCTAGTCGCGTGCGACCCCTTAAAAACAAAAAGAAAAAAAAAAACCCTATTACACTCTTTCACCCTCCCTCACTTCACACACAAACCCTACATTGCACTAACCCTATCCACCGCCGCCGTCGCCTGCCCATACCACCACAGCGCCGGCCGCCACCACCACCACCCGTCGCTGGCCGAGCCTCCACCTCCACTCTCTCCTGGCCGCGCAACCCTCTCTCACTCTCCCTCTCTCTCACTACCCGAGTGCACCGCCCTTTCTCTCTCCCTCTAGCGACTCGCCGCCGCGTGCTGAGCAGCCACCACGCCGGCGTGCTGCTTCCCTCGGTGCTGATCCTGTCACAGTCGCGAGCCGCTGCTTCCTTCTGCTCTCAGCCACGCGAGGCTGCTGCTGCTACTTGCTGTTCTGTTCTGTCCTGTCTTTGTTCTGCTTTCCGTTCACCGCCGCGGGCCGCCACTGCTCCGGCAGCCGCGGCTCTCCTCTCCTCCCTCATCAATTTACTCATCACCACAGTATGTGTTCATGTTTTCATGTTGTTAATTATTTTCTAATTCATTTTGTTCACTTGTTTTCAATTAGTGCATCATTAGACTTGCTCATTGTTGAGATTATTATTGGCTGACATTGGTAGTTCTCTTGATGTTATTGTGCATTTAGTTATTAGGATGCGGTTGTGTTGTCATTATCAAATTGTCAAGAAAATTGTGCTCTAATAGTTTAGGTTCATGCATATAGTGTTCATGGTATTTTATTTTAATTGAGGCTATGCATTTAGCTATGTTAATATTAGTTGTTTAAAATTATTGTGGAAATCATTGTGGAGCATATTGTGTTCATAGTGTTTGTTGCATTTAGGATGGTTGCATTTAGCGATGTTTCATTTCATTTTGTGTGTCAGTCCGTGTGTGGTGGACAATTCATGTCTTCTCTCTAACGCTAATGTGTGTATTTCCTTTTTGGTATGTGGCTTTTACTCTATTTTGCAGATGGCTCCAAAACAATCAAAAGGGAAAAGACCAGTCACAGCACCCTACTCCGAAGAGGAATTAGCTGCGGAGTCAGACGACCCATTCCGATTCACCTTCCTAGAGGCTGAATGGGTTCATCGGGAGCAAATGGAAGACAGAGCGGTGATTGCGGAGGCGGTCCTGAATTACCGCAATTCGCCGAAGCATGTTCTCGATGGAGTGTTGGCCGCAATCGAAAGCCGCCAATGGGGATTCGTATTTGAGAAACAAGTTTCCCCCAATGCCTCACTCGTCCGAGAATTCTACGCCAACATGCTCTTGGACGAGCAACCGCACGTCCATGTAAGAGGAAGCAAGTCCCGGTATCTCCTCGAGCAATTGCTACATTCCTCCGAGTACCTTTTGCTGGCAGGGACGACTACCAGAGACTCTCTGAGCGCCCGACTCCCGCATTCTTGGATGAGGTCAAGGATGCCATTACATATCCGGGAGCGGAATGGGTCTTGTCCAAGGAGAATCCGCCAGCAAGATTGCGCATAGCCTCCTCCATGTTGACTATAGAGGCCCGTGCTTGGTTCCGGTTGGTCTGTTCATTCCTTCTGCCGACTGGCCACTTCTCGGACGTACCGATCAACCGGATGATTCTGGTCTACTGCTTGCTTAAGGGAAATCGGTCTGTGTGGGGACTCTGATACGCAACACGATGAATGAGATCCGCCGCAAGGCTAGGAAGGATGCTCTACCATTCGCATGCCTCATCACTAGGGCATGTCGGGCTACATATGTGGAGGAGCTACCCACTGATGATTTGGCGGTGCGGATGGATAAGGTGGAAGCCGCCGCTTTGGTCAAGGCGGATGTCCGCCTCAACCCTAATCTCGACCCTCACTCTCGCCCTACTCAGAAAAGGGCAAGGAAGACTGCTGAGCCGATTGATGCCCCCGACATTGGAGGTAGCTCCCACGTCCCATCACCGCCACCCTCATCGCCTCCGCGTATCCGGGGAGATCCTTCAGGCGATTGAGGACATGGGCACACGGTTGAGAGAGGAGGGAGCAGCTTCTCATGCCGCCCTCAAAAAGGAACTCAAGGCCCATGTCACTCAGACAGTGGCAAATTCGGAAAAGAGGATCATGAGCAAGCTAACTCAGATCTTCTCGTGCTTGGGAGGCGGGAAAAAGGCAGCACGAAGGGGAAGGGAGAAGCCGATTGAGGATTCGGATGCGGAGGACTCCGATTGAACCACCACCACACCACTGTTTGTATTTCATTTCATTTTCTTCTATCTTTGTGTTTTGTGCTGTTTATGTTGTGTTCTTTGCATTTAGTTCTGTGTTTAGTTTGTGTCAGCTTGCTTGATGTTTTATTTGGTTTCCTTACGTTTATTCTGTGGATTTGGTTAATAGTTAGTGAGTTGCTTGATTGAAACACAAAGAGAATACATACCATGAGTTTTCTGTGATTTCGGTGAATGATTGTTTGACTTAAAACGAGTTTTATGGCATACCCTTGTGAGCTTTTGAGCTTTAATTGGTGGCCCCATTACATGTCACCTATTCTTTCTTGTGTGTACTTCTCAATTGTGCTTGCTAGAACTTGCTTGAATTCTTGTCTGAAACATTGGATTGGTGCATGCATCTCTGGACATGATTGGGGCATTGTTTTTGTTTTAGCTACTAACCCATATAGCCACCCTTGTACATCACTCCCTTGCTAGCCACTTTGAGCCTTTTATCCCGTTTCTTTGTTATCACCCGAACATCATAGCCTAATAAAGTGTAAACAATTTCACATCCTTAACTTAGGCTTAGGAGAGCAATTTCATTTGTTCTTTGTGGTGCATTACTTTGGGATTTGGATTTTGGTTTAAGTGTGGGGGAAGCATGTGGACACGCTTCAGTTTAAGTGCGGGGGGTGTGAGCTTTAATATCTTTGGGTTTACTCATCTTTGTTTTTATTTCAAAAATAATCATGTAAATGTCTCTGTTTTAAAATATATAAAAAAAAAAAAGAGAAAAAAAAAAGGCAAGAGAAAACCAAAAACAGCAAAATAAATAAATGCATAAGTAAATAAATAAATAAATAAATAAATAAAAAATAAATAAAAAAAAGAGAAAGAAAGTTAAATGTCCTTTGGTTTTTGATATACCTTGGGCTGTTTATATTGGTTTTCTGTTTTCCTTTAAATCCTTCGTTTAATAATAAAAAGGGGGGGTCATTTGGGAAATTGGATTATCTTGCACTAGGTTCGGGTTATGGGGTTTGCTTTGGGGTTGGGTAGAGTTAGTTGCTCTCCGGCACCTAAGTTTTAGCTTTGCTAGCTTTGAATTTCCCCTGCCCTAAACCTGGCCTCATTACATCCCTCCTAAGCCCTCTTGATCCTTGATGCATGTGATCTTTCTGGTGGAGGAATGAGAATTCTTGCAAGCTTATGGTCATGCACGTCTACCGCGGTGAGTGTGAAGTAATATAGCCCATACACATTGGTGAGTTGTGTGATGATACACCTACCTTTGAGTGGCCACTTGCTTGATTTTTGTCAAATGATAAATTCACCTTGTGCATGTTGGAAAATGGATTCTCTAGCTTTCTCTCTTGCAATTCATGAACTTGAAACTAAACCTTGTGTTATCCGTTGGAAATTGGTTGCCTTTTGATTCATCAAGCATGTTTGTTGTAGGTTAGTTTTTTGTGTTGCTTAGCTTTAGGATGTATTGCATGAGGACATGCAAGTCGTTAAGTGTGGGGGTATTTGATAGGATGCGAAATTCTGAGCATCCTCTGCCCTTATATGTACATCTTGCCTTCCTTAAGTGTGTTAATTGTAGTTGTTTGCATTGTTTTTGTATATTTTGCATTTTTTGGTGGTTGATGTGGAATTATGTTACTTTTTGAGGTTTTAAGTAAACTTTAGCCTTGTTATCTTTTGATGCACGTTTGGGTAGTGCTTTGGTATTTCAGGGACCTAGGCTGGAGCTACTTTGAATCTCGGTAGCATCGGAAGCAGCGGGAGCATTGGAGCGAGCGAAACGGGGAACCGGAGAATTTTGCAGCAAATTGTATTTTTACTGATACTGGTCGCTAGCGACCAGCATTATGCTTGCTTGGTCGCTAGCGACCAAGACGTGACAGCTCCCCAATTTTTGGTGTTTTTGCTATTTAGTCCCTACTCCCCTTTTTGTAAAAAGGCCCCTTTATCTGATTGGGCTGACACACTTGAGAGGATTCCTAGTTCATTTTCCAAATTAGGCTAGGGTTTTTAGAGAGAGAAGATCCAACTTCTCTCTAGGTTTTTCCATTTTTGTCTTGCACACTATTACACTATTCTACTCTTCTCCAAGTTTAAATACAATTTCATTTTCATTTTCCAGCATGATTATGGTTCTCATTTCTTTATTTCATTTGTTATCTTTGATTATGTGTGAGTAGTTTTCTCATTCTTGGTGTTGGGTGATTGCCAAATTATGTCTTCTCTTGAAATCCACTATTAATTTGTTTTCTTGCTTCTCATTCTCTTGGGCTTTTAAATGTTATTAAGTTAGCTTGTGTGGATTCATGCTTGCTGATTTTTATCTTGCCATGAATGTACATTAATTTCTTGATTAAGGGATTAAAGTGCATTTAGGGGTTTATGGATCTATGTGTTGATCAATGCATTGGCTCAATCATTGAGAGAGTGTGAATAATTCTTGATTGAGAATTAGGTTTGCATGTGCTTGGGGTGATTAGATTATTTTAGTTTTGATCAAAGTCAATTTGGTTTAGTAAATCTTGAGCATGTGTAAATTGCATTCTAAGTGTTTGAAAAAATGCCTATGTGGGTTTAGGATAGGGAAAACGTGATTTTGTGCATAACTCAACACCAAGACTCTTTTTGCATTATTAATACTTCTTGATTTCATTGCTTGCATTACCTCTTACACAATCCCAACATTAAATGTACTATACATACCTAATCAACGATTTAAGTCCTCTTTGGGAAACGACTTGGGTTGACTAGCTATACTACTATAGCTAATTAATTCAATACCTTTTGGGAACTTGTTTTTAAATTCTAAATTGATTGTAGTTAAAAGAAATAACGACGCTTTTAGCTACATCACACTCCACACACTCTCTCTAATCCTTGTGCCTCCATTGTTCCTCCCCTCTCTCAAGAACTCAAAGCCATAACCATTCCAAACCACGAAACTCACATCAAACCTTACCCGTTCACGAAACCAATCACATAATTGTAATCCTCACACAAAGATACACCCTTCTACCGATTGCAATTCATCAATAGGATTCATATTCTTCACCGCACCGTTCGTGGGTCTAGAGAGAGAAAGCTAGAACGAGGGTTTCACCGGGAAAGGATTGTCTCTACGTTTTTATTTGAATTTCTTCAAGAGGTAGGGGTTTTAGGCATTCTTTATTCTCTGTAATTTCATGTATGATGATGGGTATTTGATGAAATTATTATTGTTGTTCGTTTTTCCCATTAGGGTTCATGAAAGGGTTGATTTATGAAATTGGCTTTGAAAAAGAAAGGGGTTTTACGAATTGAAAAATGTTTTAAATGTGTGTCTTCATGTTCGGTATTGATATGACAATGTTTTCTATTGATTGAGACGATGCTAGATTCATATTTTGGTCAATGGCTATTGAAAATCGTGTTTTTGGAACTCTATGATCGTATTTCACGACTTCGTAATCGATTACGAACCCGTCGTAATCGATTACGATGTCTGAATTTCCAATCGCGAGAAAACATGGCTCTCTGGTAATCGATTACAAGGTCTGTGTAATCGATTACTGTAATCGATTACAGCCCCGTTGTAATCGATTACAGCACTGCAGAAGTTACGAAAATTAACTGTTTTGACCCTTTATGTACCCTAATGCGTTCTACGACTTGTATAAGTGTTATATATGATTTATGCATGATTTATATATGATTATATAAGCTATAAAATATGTTTATATGTATTTATAATATAAAAGTATGATTATATGATAATGCATTTAGATATGATTCATGTACGTTTATTATGTAATGTTACGAGTTGTATGTATGTTTAATTGCTATGATGTACAAATAATTATTGTATGAGATGTTTATGATGAATGATATATATATTATGATGAAATGCTCTGAATGAATTAACTCTGTCACCCGGTAAAGGTTAAAAGATGTTCTGAGAGATACTTTGATGCTTTGAAATATCTCTGTTAACTCTGAAAGATTTGTGATAATTAAAAGACGTTCTGAAAGATCTCTGATACTCTGAAAGATTAAAATACCTTGTAGCCTTCAGCTTGTGATGAGTGTTGTGGGGAGGGGTGGCATCCTCGGCTGCAACTCCTTCACTTGAGGAAGGTGAACTGTACCCCCTCTTCCCCGTATGTTTTAGGATGAGCTCATACCTAGGTGCCGGATTATAGGAGTAAGGATGGGAGGGAGGCTTTGCCATGTCTGATAGATTTAAAGTGAAAGTTAATGATAAGATGCTCTGAAAGAAAGTTCTGATATATGTTCTGTTATGTTCTGTTGATGTTTAGAAGCACATAGCGCACTACACAAAGACCTTTAATTATGATATGTGTTGGTGTATGCCCTAGAGGGCCAATCATAATTGCGTTTTTATTATGATGTTATGACATTTTATATTATATATTTATATATATATATGAGGCATTTCATTCATTAATTGTTTATTTATTTTAATGAACATTATGAAGTCCTTAGAATGGAATTATTTAAATATTAAATATTAGGTACATGACCTAATAGTGTCGAGTATTACTGAACCAACAGGACAACAGTAATGCATTGAGGCTAGTATGTGTATGGACTGATAACCTTTTCTCACAGGTCATGGATATGTGATATCAAGTCAGCACATAGGTATATATGGTGATATATATTGGACTGACCCGCTTTGAGAACACTACATGGATAGTAATGTGAATGTCATAAGTGATTCTCATAGTGATGATGGTACATGTAGTCCTTCGACTTGAAGTTATTGCAATCCGCTACATGAGAAACTGTATGTTTTAATATCGTCAAACGTTATCCGTAACATGATAATTATAAAGTCGATTATTGGATATATCGCGAATCATGTATGCAGATGTGAGTAACGTAGATAGGATTTGTCCCTCTCACATTACGAGAGATATGTCTGTAGGGCCCCTTGATGAGTAGGACTGGGTAAATGCATGGCCGTGCTGAAATGAATTAATGTGTGACATTAATCTCATTTAATTTTATCAGTCTACTCGGTAATCAAGAAACTAACGATTTAACTATACAAGATGACTAATTCCATGCTTGTGTTAAATCTAGATATTTGGACAAAGGGATTGAATTGTACAATAACATCGATCATGTTAAGGTTATGTCAAACCGTTGACTTCCTTATAACTTGGGTAACAGTGATGTGTTGCTAGATACCGCTCACTGTTTATATTATTAAATAGTATTTAATAATATTGACAACGTTATGAGAACCTATAGGGTCACACACTAAAGCAGTTTTAAATTGATGTTTAATTAGATTAAATTAGTGTGACTAATTAATTGCATTGGCTTACATCAGATGGGCCCAATAAGGCACAACTAGTTTAAGTTTTCTATGAGATGAGAGTGGAGTGTTGGCTATAAATAGAACACATATGAGCCTAGCCTCACACACAAGAATTTTGAATTCACACACTCTCACTCAGAGAAAGCTAATCCTTGTTTTCTCTGAAATTCACTACTAGCATAGAGAGTCTCAGAGGAGCATCAAGGTGGACGTGTGACGACTACGGCTGCTGTGTGGACTTCTAAAGGTCGTCGCTGCTACTGCGTCGGAAGGATTGACATAGCTTATTCCGTGTAGCTGTCACGCTTCAACAGGTAAATCAAATATGATTTATGATATTTCACAAGGGTCTATGGGAGGGAATTGCATGTAAAATTTTTGTTTTCCGCTGCTTCTATATGCATGATTTCCTAACAGTGGTATCAGAGCCACTTGTGAAACGTACTTCGTTTGATGGCATTACTGTAATTTATAATGATAAATACGGTTTTGTTATGTTTTTCTTTTGTTTATGTGATAACATGGTTTGTATTTTCTGTATGAAATGTTTTTATTCATATGATTATATGATAATTTTGAAATTCATATGTTATGTGATAACATGGTTTTGTTTTTGCCAATAAGGATTCATAAAAGCATGTTTCTATTGCTAATGTTATGAGATAACTCTGAAACTCGTTTTATATATTGATGTGTTTCTGTCAAAATTCGATTTTGATATATGTGGTTTAAGAAACACTCTTGTATAAACTTGATTTTCATAAACATGTGAGACACATAGATTCAAGAGTTGAATTCATATGTGTTCGATCATTATTTTCAAAAATTTGAATTCTTGATGATGAATTAGAATTTTTGAAATCCATATGGTTATTTTCATGGTGATGAATTTATATTTATGATTCCATATGGCTATCTCAAATTTCAAAATTTATTTCTTTTAAATCATAGTCATTTTTGGGTATTCTTGTATTTTAAAATTCTTGAATCCATATCAAGATAATTCAGTTATGAAGTATGGTTATTTTGAATTTTGAAAATTTTTTTCCCCTTAAAACCGTCAAACAAACTACATGTCATGAAGTCTCGCTTCAACGGCAACAGATGAAATCAAATTACCTTCCGCGCCTATATTTCCGTGACCATGACCACCAAGTGAAGTTCATGAACGTGACTCCATGTAGCTTGTAACAGCGTCTATTGAGGCTGCTTCTTGCGCCCTATATATATATACATTCTCATTGCCTTTTGATTCTAAATATATTCATCCCGTATATGGCTGATTTTATATATATATATATATATATTATATATATATAATATATATATATATATATATATATATATATATATATTTCAAATTTTGAAATTTTATAAATGAGATTAATTAAAACAGAACACTTATATATGTGGAGTATCTATATTTCAAATTTTGAAATCTTTTTAATTAATAAAATTAGTTAAAACGGAACACCTATATATATATATATGATATATTGCATTTCAAATTTGAGATCTTTTAATTAATATGTTTAATTAAATTCGAGAACCTCGTGCTATCTATCCGAGCGCGTGTTTGTGATTGATTAAAATGACATAAAGTATTTCTTTTATCATGTCATGGGATGCATGTATATAAGTTCTCATATGCTTTATTTATTTTATTCTATTATTACATGTATGTTGCATTTGCATGTTTTATATATATGTATGAGATACATGTATGGATTTTATATGTTAAATAGTTTAACATTATATGGTGAGATCTATTTATAAAAACCCCTTATTACAAAATATCAAGTCATGATAGCCTTCCAATGTCTGGCACTCGTCAAGACTGTTATCGATGTAGTGTGGGTCTGCCAAAACATGGCACTCTTATCTATAGCAGTAAGGCGCGATAGGACAAGCAAGTAATGTCCGACTGCCAACCATTGGGTTTGACTAACTAAGTGAATTCAATAAGATTGAGAGGCTTAGAGGCAATGAAAAGTTGGGCTTTAATCATAAGATGAATTAGAATAAGATTTATTCACCCAATTATCAAGAGTTGTATAAGATACAATTGGAAAGAGTTTCCTACCTAAATAGTCAAAACTTAAGCGATCAACCAAATTGACTTAAAGCTGGATGAAATATGGATCTTGGCCTACTATAAAATATTCTAAAGGAAAATTTACGAATCAATGTAGAGGGTCATTGGTTTGAATAAAATAGTGGGAGAAATATTTAATCAAAGACCTAATTAAATATTATATATATGTCATGATACTCACTTTGCATATTTTCTTTCTGTAGTTTACTATGACATCACACGCATCAACTAACATGTCACTGCGATCTATCCTTGAGAAGGATAAGTTGTCTGGAACAAATTTTCTGGACTGGTACAGAAACTTGAGGATTGTCCTCAAGCATGAAAAGAAATTTTATGTCCTCGAAGGACCTATTCCTGAGGAGGCACCAGTTGCAACTGCTTCTAGGGCTGACAAGGATGCTTATAAGAAGCATCAGGATGATGCCTTAGATGTTTGATGTCTCATGCTTGCTACCATGACCCCTGAGTTGTAAAAACATCATGAGAGCATGGAGGCGTACGATATGATCGTACACCTCAAGCAACTCTATCAAGGGCAAGCAAGGCAGGAGAGGTTTGAAGCTTCCAAAGCTCTTTTCAGCTGCAAGATGTCAGAAGGAAGTCCTGTGGGTGCTCATGTGCTCCAAATGATTGGATACATTGAGAACCTTGAAAGGTTGGGCTTCCCTCTAGGCCAAGAGTTGGTCACTGACCTGATCTTGCAGTCATTGCCTGAGTCATGTGGACAGTTCGTCATGAACTATAACATGAATGACTTTAATAAGACCTTGCCTGAATTGCTGAGCATGTTGAGAACAGCTGAGCAAAATATAAATAAAGGCAAAGGCAAGACCATCTTGATGGTTCAAGGCGGAAAGGGCAAAAAGAAGCAAGGCAGCAAGCCCAAAGGCAAAGGCAAGGCAAAGGGCAACGGCAATGAAAAGCCCAAGTCGAAAGCCTTGAAGCCTAAGGGTGGTGTGTCTAAAGAGGGCACCTGCTTCCATTGCGGTGGGACCGGACATTGGAAGAGGAACTGTGCAAAATACCTGGAAGAATGCAAGAAGAACAAAGGAAGTGAGACTTCCGCTTCAGGTATATTTGTTATAGAAGTCAATTTATCTACTTCTGCATCATGGGTATTAGATACTGGATGTGGTTCTCATATTTGTACAAATAAACAGGTGCTAAATGAGAGTAGATCATTGACGAAGGGTGAAGTCGACCTACGAGTTGGAAATGGAGCAAGAGTTGCTGCATTAGCTGTAGGATCTTATGATTTGACTTTTCCCACTGGGCTTGTAATTCAGTTAGAGAACTGTTATTTCGTACCTTCCATTAGCAAAAACATCATTTCTATTTCCAGTTTGGATGAACTTGGTTTTAGTTTTATAATTAAGAACAAATGTTGTTCCATTTATTATGATGATGTGTTTTATGGTAGTGCACCTATGTTTAGTGGACTTTATGTACTTGATCTCGAAAAGCCTATCTATAACATTAATACCAAGAGGTTCAAACCAAATGAATTGAACCCTTCTTACCTTTGGCATTGTCGTTTAGGCCATATAAATGAGAAGCGCATTTTAAAACTCCATAAGGATGGATTATTGGACTCATTTGATTATGAAACATATGAGACATGTGAATCTTGTTTATTGGGAAAAATGACTAAGGCACCATTCACTCAAAAAGGTGAAAGGGCCACTGAGCTTTTGGGCCTTATACATACCGATGTATGTGGACCCATCAGTACCTTGGCCAGAGGTGGTTTTCAGTACTTCATCACATTCACTGATGATTTCAGTAGATATGGATATGTGTATCTTATGAGACACAAATCGGAATCCTTTGAAAAGTTCAAAGAATTCAAGAATGAAGTAGAAAACCAACTTGGAAAGAGTATTAAAATCCTTCGATCAGATCGAGGAGGTGAATACTTGAGTCAAGAGTTTGATGACTATCTACGAGAGTGTGGGATACTATCCCAACTCACTCCTCCTAGAACGCCACAATGGAATGGTGTTTCTGAGAGAAGAAATCGAACATTGTTAGACATGGTTCGATCAATGATGAGTCATGCAAACCTTCCAAATTCTTTCTGGGGACATGCTGTCTTAACAGCAGCATTTACACTTAACCGTGTTCCAATCAAAACAGTAGAAAAGACACCATATGAGATGTGGACTGGTAAACGAGCCAGTGTGTCTTTTATGAAGATTTGGGGTTGTGAAGCTTATGTGAAACGTCAAGTAACTAATAAGCTTGAACCAAAAATTTGAAAAGTGCTTCTTTGTGGGATATCCTAAAGAAACCATGAGATACTATTTCTACAATCAATCTGACAACAAAGTGTTTGTTGCGTGAACTGGTGTATTCCTTGAGAAGGAATTCATTGGAGCCAGTGGGAGCAAAGTAGAAATTGAAGAAATACTTCAACCACAAGAAGAAACTTTACCGGAGGTGGAACAAGAGCAGAGTACACAAGTTGTTGTAGTACAAGAGTCTGCTCAAGTAACACAAGAACCACGTAGGTCAGACAGAACATGTCACCTGCCTAAGATATATGAATTTCTCATGACTCAATAGGGTGATGTGCTGCTCATAGATCAAGATGAGACTGTCACCTATCAGGAGGCCATTACTGGGCCTGAATCTTAAAAGTGGCTAGAGGCCATGAAATCTGAAATGGATTCCATGTACACTAACGAGGTATGGACCTTGATTGATCAACCTGAAGGGGTAAAACCCATAGGTTGCAAGTGGGTTTTCAAAAAGAAAACTGACATGGATGGTAATGTGATTACTTTTAAAGCAAGACTGGTTGCAAAGGGTTTCAAGCAAACTCATGGTATAGACTATGATGAAACTTTTTCACCTGTCGTAATGCTTAAGTTCATTCGGATTTTACTTGCTATCGCTGCATACTATGATTATGAGATATGGCAGATGGATGTCAACACTGCTTTCCTTAATGGAAATCTCCTTGAGGATGTTTTAATGACATAACCCGCAGGGTTTGACATTGGAGATGATACTGCAAAAGTATGCAAGTTACAGCGATCAATCTATGGATTGAAGCAAGCTTCTAGAAGTTGGAAACTTCGTTTTGACGAAATTGTAAGACAGTTTGGATTCGTCAAAAATGAAGATGAAACTTGTGTTTACAAGAAGGTTAGTGGGAGCACAGTTGCATTTCTGGTCTTGTATGTGGATGACATACTTCTCATTGGAAATGACATCCCGACTTTACAGTCTATTAAGACTTGGCTTGGGAACTGTTTTTCAATGAACGACTTAGGTGAAGCTACTTACATATTGGGTGTAAGGATCTATAGAGATAGATCAAACAGATTGCTTGGCCTAAGCCAAAGTACATACATAGACAAAGTGTTGAGACGCTTTAAGATGCATGATTCAGAGAAAGGGTTCTTGCCTATGTCACATGATGTGACACTCTCAAAGGCCCAATGTCCCCTTTCTCAAGCTGATAGGGATCGGATGAGTAAGATTCCATATGCATTTGCAATTGGATCTATCATGTATGCTATGTTATGTATACGACCAGATGTCTCGTATGCTTTGAGCATGACGAGCAGGATTTAATTTACATTGTCTCTTAGAGCATTAGTACCAATTTGTGTATTAATTACTCTTTTTGATGTCACGGGTGTGTTTGATGTGTTTTGTTTCAATGTTGTGGCTATTTACAATGACAGGTAATTAAATAATGCATTGGATTTACACTAGGAACAAAGGGAAAACAAGATTTTGGAACTTCTGCAGCAGTGGAACCGCCCAGACGGTCATACGACTGCCCAAGCGATCGTGCACGAGTTAAACGGAAACAAGTGAAGCACAACACGTTGACGGACCGCCCGGGCGGTGGTGAGGTCCGCCCAAGCGGTCCTTTCAAATTGTCATTCCCGCATGCGCTACTTAATTCATGCGCTTTATAAAAGCAGAGTTTAGTTTTAGGATTTAAGATGAGTTTCTTAGCACGCACACCGAGAATTAGAATTGAGATATTAGGTTTCTTTAGTTTTGCTTTTACGTCAACACTGCAGCGCCGTTTTATAATTAGGATAGGTTCCAAGTTTTTATTCATCGTCTTTTGTTCATCGTTTTCCATTACTTTGATACACCGTTTCATTTATCGTTCTGCACAATTATTTGGGATTAATTCTCTTGCTCTCAGTTATTTTACGGTTTGTTCGGGTGACACATTTTCATCTTTCAATGTTATTTCATTGTTCCGATATTTTATTTATTTTTCGTTATCGTAATTTCTACTTTGTTTATTTTTCATTATTGCAATTTCCATTCAAACCTTATTTCTGGGGAGCTCTCTTTGGAGCTCTCCTTCGTTCTTATTAAATTACAGTGTTATTTATTTTCACCAATTTCATTCTTGTTCATTTCAATTCATTTCAATTCAGGTTTTTACCTTTATGTTTCATCGTATTTTGTTTCTTTTAATTTCCGCTATTTTATTTATTTCACAATTGCATTTATTTTACTTATTTCAATTTTCGTTGATTGTTTATTATTTAGTTCTTTGCAAACCAAACCAAAACCCTCTTTTTACTTATTGCTATGTTTGAATCAAAGATTGCCACACAGATTCCTTGAGAGACGACCTGAGTCAGTCTTACTACTTGCTTCCAAGCTTGTATTGAGATTAATTCAGCAACAAACTCCTTTTTCAAACCCTTCTTCTAAATTGTTCGGAGTACCGGAGAAGTAACGACGCTCCAGTGCTCTGTCAGTCCTCTACTTTAATTTTCGTTCAAAATAGTCCTCCACTTTGTAATATTTGAATCAAGCTAGTCTTCCTGACATTCTTTTGTTATAATTCCGTTAACTTCTACTAACGTGGACTGTTTAATACCAACTTGACAAGTGACATGTAACTCTAGAAATACATATAACTCATATTAGTCCTCCATTTTACTTATTTTGAATCAAAATAATCATCCGCTCTTATTTAAAGAGAACTATTTTGATTTAAAACAAGTAAATTGGAGGACTTATAGGAGTTATGAATTTCTAGGATTACATGTTACTTGCTAACTTAGCAATAAACAGTCTATATCAACAGAAATTAATAAAGTTATAACATAAAAAATAAATGGAGGACCAAATCGATTCATAAAGTGTAAAGTGAAGGACTATTTTGAACAAAAATTAAAGTGTAGGACTAACATGATTCACGCATACAAAGTGGAGGACTAATTTGAGGTTTAACTCTTTATATTAATTATTTCACTCTTAGAATATTTTTCTATGAATATTGGATTTTTACGTGTTTAAAATTAATAAAAACTCAAAGTATGTATTTTTATGTGAAAGAGCATGATTCTGAAATAGATGAATTAGTTACTGGAATAAGACATTAAAAATACATAAGTACATAAATAAATGATGATTTTACCAAAATACCCTTTTATGACATAAAGTGAGAGAATGACCGTAATATAACATGTGATAATGTTGCAATATTTTTTATTGTGAATATGGATGATATATACATGTTATTACGCATTTTTGAGATAATTATGCTTGTTGTAATATGATGATTTATATGATATATTATGAGTAAATATTGTTGTGATATGATAATGATGTGTATGAACCATGCAAAGTGCTACTATGTGATATGGGTGAATTATGACGATGTGTATACTTGTATAAATGTATTGGATGATTGTTATTCTATGAAATCAGATTGCATATTGTATATATATGTTGTTGATATGATGATAATGATGATTGAGAAGATGTGAAATGATGTTGATTATATTCTGATGATTTTATTCTAATGATGATGATATCATTGATGCGTTAATGATTGTGAGGAGTGATGAAGTGATAAAAAGTGATGATGAAGGGGAGTGATGATGATTAATGATTATTGTAATTTGTGATTTGTTATTGCTTGCATATATATAGTCGTTGAATGGAACTATTGATTAGCCTAGATCCAGTCGTTCGAGGAGGCGAACAGTGGGCATTCTCACGGGATAGGGAGGCCTATGTGGTGAGATGCAGTTTCTAGCATTGGGACACGTAGTCCTGCCGTATTTTGGGTGGATACATAGGAGAAGGGTGATACGGGTATCAAAGGCTGTCAGGTACCTAGATGTAAGGGTGTATTTGGATTGGCCCGGAAGTGTTGTTGTTTGAACATATGTTCATGAAAATGGAAAACGGCTAATCTCTAGTAACGTGAGACGAAAAGGCTCTGAAGTGCAGAGTGGACTGAGGTTCTTCATAGTACGGCCAATGGGAGTTTCGTCGAACGCAACGCACGTTCAAATACCGCGTAGGTTGCTTGATTCGCAAGAACTTAGAAAAGACAACTAGGTTCCCCTAGATCGGACAAGTAAGATGTTTGACCATTCGAAACAATAACTCCATCTTTTATGTGAAAGTTTGTTTTAGAAAACCCGAGATATTGCTTCGGATGGCTAGAATTGACACATAGGTACGTAGTCTGATTGCCCGAAACAACTCTCTGAGATATTCGTATCTCATCCCTTTTTCTCTTATTGCCTCAATTCTAGGAGACGACGGAGTAGCCGCCGCCGCCCCCTCCCTAGCATACATATTGTTGGTATTTGACCTAGAGGGCCAATCATAGTTGCATTTTTATTATGATATTGTGACATTTTATTTTATATATATTTATATATATATATATATATATATATATATATATATGAGGCATTGATTGTTTATTTATTTATTTTAATAAACATTATGATGTCCTTAGAATGGAATAAAGATTAGATACATAACCTAATAGTGAGACTCCATTCTTAAATGTCCCTAGTCAAGTATTACTGTAAACAACAGGACAACAGTAATATATTGAGACTAGTATGTGTATGGACTGATAACCTTTTCTCACAGGTTATGGATATGTGATATCAAGTCTGCACATAGGTATATATGGTGATATATATTGGACTGACCCACTTTGAGAACACTACATGGATAGTAATGTGAATGTCATAAGTGATTCTCATAGTGATGATGGTACATGTAGTCCTTTGACTTGAAGTTACTGCGATCCGCTGCATGAGGAGTTATGTGCTTTGATACCATCAAACGTTATCCGTAACAGGGTAATTATAAAGGCGGTCATTAGCCATATCACGAGTCATGTGGGCGGTGCGAGTAACGTAGATAGAATTTGTCCCTCTCACATTACGAGAGATATATCTGTGGGCCCCTTGATGAGTAGGACTGGGTAAATGCATGGTCATGCTGAAATGAATTAATGTGTGACATTAATGTCATTTATTTTATCAGTCTACTCGGAGATCAAGAAACTAATGATTTAACTATACAAGATGACTAATTTCATGCTTGTGTTAAATCTGGATATTTGGACAAAGGGACTGAAATGTACGGTAACGTCAATCACGGAAAGGTTATGTCAAACCGTTGACTTTCTTATAACTTGGATAGCAGTGATGTGTTGCTAGATATCGCTCACTGTTTATATTATTTAAATGAGATTTAATAATATTGCCAACGTTGTAAGAACCTATAGGGTCGCACACTAAAGCAGTTTTTGTATTGATGCTAAATTAAAATAAATTAGTGTAACTAATTTAATTGGGCTTCATGAGATGGATCGACCTAATAAAATATAAGATTAAATTAGTGTGACTAATTTAATTGGGCTTTCATAAGATGGGCCTAATAAGGATTAAGAGAAGTTAGTGTGACTAATTGGGCTTCCATGAGATGGGCCCAACAAGGCTTAGGTTATGTGTTGACTATAAATAACACACCTAAGGAGCCTTTTGTGTTGGTTGTTGATTTCATACACTTTAGCCTTCCTCTCTATAAATCCTTATTTCTTGGTTTCTCGCTACTAGCATAGTGAGTTTCAAAAAAGCATCAAGGTGAGTGTTTGACACTCACAACTGCTGTGTGGATATCTCTAGGCCGTTGCTACACTTGCAACGGAAGAGTTTGATATAGCTCTTTGTGAAGATTCAAGAATTCAAGAATTGAAGAGTTCAAGATTTGAAGAGTTCAAGATTTGAAGACTTCAAGAATCGAAGAGTTCAAGAATTCAAGATTCCAAGAGTTGAAGAATTCAAGAACAAGAACTTTTGAAGAACTCAAGAACAAGTGTTGTTCGCAAATTGTATTGCGATAACGCTTCAACAGGTAATTCATAGATGAATCATGTTCATTCACATGGGTCCTTGTGTGGGAATTGCATAAAAGTTTTTATTTTCCATTGCGCCTTTATGCGTGATTTCCCAACACATATGACGTGGCAGTGGTCCGCTACACGCCTACTAGTGGGATGCTGCAACTGTCCACCGCCATTCGAGGAGCCGTCGAGATCTCCATTCTTGATCTGCAGGCACAGTACCCTCCTCCCGAGCTAGTGGTTCCCCCGGTTGTCGATCGTGTTCACCCGTGGATCGCAGAGCTCGACCAGCTTTACGCGAACTTCCTACTTGCCTTCGACCATGCACCGCCAGAGACGGCACCTCCCCAGGAGCCAGCAGCCGAGCTGGAGCCCAATTTTATGGACGATCCCAAGCCTTGGATAGACCCGACACTCATGGATGACATGTCCGTCACGAACGACTCTTTCTCGATAGATAGTCGTGAGTCGACGGATTTTCGGATGGAGCAGGACATGGACCCGTTAGCGACACCACCACCGCCTCCATCGTGTCCTGACACCCCAGTCCTTTTCGAGGACGTGGACCCCGATGGAGAGCAGGATGAGGACTTATCGGATGGATGGGACACGCAGGAGGACGAGGAGGACCTGTCAGCGAACAAGGAGCAGTACGAGGAGGAGGAGGATCCGTAGGAGGACACTTCAGTGGATAGTTAGTAGCGCGTAGCAATCACCTTTGCATTATTGTTTACTTTTTATTATTGATGTATTTCCCTTGAAACATTTGTACATTTCTTTATAGATGACTTTATTATCTATTTATTCCAGACATATGCTGCAACTTTGCCTGCCAGCTCCAGATACTACTGTTGATTGTTGTTCATTTTCATTTATGATTATCATTATGGCTCTTTGATTGTGTTCAACTGTTTTATTGCTTCATTCTTTTTTCTTCTTCTTCTTTTTATGGGTTAAAAAAAACGTGTGGTTTTTCCTAAGTAACAATTAACAAGTTAATTGCGACCTAGGCGTAATTAGCGAGTTAAGGTGTTACAATAGTCATTTCGAACTAACTATTCGAGTATCACTCTTGAACATCATAAATC
This sequence comes from Aeschynomene evenia, assembly GCA_013621005.1. Lineage (NCBI taxonomy): Eukaryota > Viridiplantae > Streptophyta > Magnoliopsida > Fabales > Fabaceae > Aeschynomene > Aeschynomene evenia. The sequence goes on from CM024266.1 coordinate 20,410,140, forward strand.
CAACATCTTCTGCCGCCACTGATATCTAACATTCCCGTATGTGCATGATATACTGTTGGACGTCAAAACAACTAGCTCTTTACATAGCACTCGGTCCAACTGAGTGCATCTGAACTCGAGCAACGACCTCGTGTCAGCAACAACCTCCCTTTGTCCCTCGTTAAGCTTGTCATATATCATCTTCAACCGACTAGGGGAGCATTTAGTCTGAAATGCTGCATGTGTAGTCCATACAATTCAAACAAACAATTTCTCAAAAATTATCAGAATTTGTGGCGTTAACTAATTGCAAACAAACTATACATTACACAAAACCAATTCCCACAACTAACAAAAATCCTTTTTACGGCCGTCAACCTTCTTCTTCATGGACCGTTCTTTCAAAGCTCCCTTCTTCTTACTCTTTTTCTCAACCATTTCTTCTTCACTTGAAGTCTTCTCATCTATATTAAATAAGCATTCATTTACAGTTTACATATAACATTTATATATAAGAAACTAACATTAATCCAATTTCAATACATTTATGCACTAACCATTTAAGTGCACATGGAATTCTTTTACATCGTTTTTCTCCGCTGAATGCCTAGTACTTGATCTAGTCTTTCTCTTCACCTACATTTTACACATTCACAAATACATTCTAAGTACTGGTAGTTCAAGACTTCAAATTAAATTTATTTTGGATTTTTCTAATCAAACAACCACCAGCCAATTATACATGCAAATCATGTCACAAAAATGTATTCCTTACTAAAGTCAACTACAAAAATTCAACCACTACATCATTAAACAGGCTTGGTTATCAGCTGCATTACAAAATAACCGACTTATATAATCAAAATCATCAACAAAAACAACCAAATCACCAACCAGATTAAAGACCAACGATTTCAAAAGCATTCTTCTTCCCCAAATATACCCAACATATGCAAACACAATCAAGTGCATTCAAATATACCCAACCTATGCAAACAAAATCAACAACATATTAAACCACACTACCAACTCTATCTTGTTCAACTAATTTTTTTTCAACTCATTTACACTACTTCAAAACTAAAACCACCACCTAAGAACAGAAAAAGAAATGTCACCCGACCTATTATACATTAAAATAAAATCCAATCTAGTCAAATCCAAAACAGCAAAAGTACCTTACCTTAACTATGTTAGTTAACCTCCAATCCAACTCTTCTACACGGCCACGAGTTGACCATCTTTTAGGTCTCCTACTTCTGGATAGAATGCAAATGCAACGGAAGGGCTATACTCTTATGGAAATGGGATGTTGCCGTTGCAATTCCTCAATGGCGGTAGGAGGCAAACCACGACGATTTTTTAAGAGAAACAACTCTTCTCGAATTGAAAGAGGGAGGATGGACGAACGTATTTGGGGGTTGTTTGCTAGAGATGAGAAAGAGCCAATGTTGTTAACAAATACGGAGATGCCGACACAATTTTGTAAAGGGAAGCAGACAATGTTTTGTTATGGAAGGAGAAATGGGTCGCGGATGAAGAAGAAAGAGAGTAGTGCGGTGAGATTTCACGAAGGACGGAGAAAAGGGGAGTAGATGAGCGATTTAGGGATCAAGAAGGGAGGGAGTGAGAGACTTATTGTACTCTATACTTTCAATCAAATTTTTATTGAAAAGACTTTCCTTTGATGCACCCTTATTTTTAAGGACCACGTGTGGGAACCCAGATTGTCTGATGAGGGATAACTCTTTGAGCGTCAAATTAACATTTTCAATTTCAATGATATCTGCGACTCGAGACGACAGCAGTAGCGGATGAATCCACAATTTCACAATGCATAAGGGATCTCATTTATAATTGTCATACTAAAATTACTTTTCCACCGGTGTCAAAGATAATCAAAAAAAGGGTAACGAATAATAGTGCCACTAGAACGAGCACCACAAAAAAAAAAAAAACGGCTGCTATCAATTACATATAAAGTTATTCTAAGACAAATGACAAAAGTTAAAACGAGAGAAGGTCAATAAATCCGTTCGGAAACGAAACAAACAAACACAACACGTCGCCACCGGGAGATGAATGCATCGCACCTACAAGATCCGAAAATGACATCTGCAACCATTCAACAAAAAGAAAGCTTATCAATGAATGTACATCATATCAGCACTGGAAGAAGCATAGCTAATTTAGACTGGCGGTAAAAGAAAACAATATTATTCTAGATTTGCTATTATTAGTATTGGTTATTACTGCCACCAGAACTCTAAAGAGTTTTGAGACATTTTTCCAAGTTATTTTTCTTAAGGATCTCTAACCATTGTAGTTTTACTAAATTTTTAATTACACCCCTTTTGAAAAAGATTTTAAACAAGTCCTACATTTCTAATATGTTGAATCTAGATGCTGAGGAAAACATTGCTGAAACCTTGTTTATTAGTTGCTGATTGATGATAGGGCATCTCACATATGCCATCACCATCGTCCAAGTCATCAACTACCTTACACCTAAAAGTTAATATGAGTTGCACATATTCTTTGGCCCTAGTCCCTTTTCTTATTTTTCCCATTAGTTTTCTCTCTATACTAAATTACCGTTCTCCAGCCATCATCAAGAGTATATTAGGATATGGTTGTTCCAATTTTTCTAGCAGCAAGCACGTCTTGCACCAACTTATCAATTTCAATTTTTTGATAGTGGGGATATAGGCCACAAGTTGGGATAGTAGCTCTGACGGCATTTGGTTTGCGGTATGAGATTTTATTCCAGTGAATAATATCCTCGGAAAAGCTATTCCAAGAATTAATTTTTCAGGGAATATAATAAAAAGTGTTGCAGAATAACATTCCTGATAACATATATTCTCCTAAAAAACCTCTTAACCGATGAGTCCCAACAATATGTGGATGGGCTTCACCCAATGACAGGCTGACAGACTCTAGTGGTTGTTCGGCAAAAGTCAAACATTCCCATGAGGGAGTGTGAGAATAAAAATAAGGTATTTTCATTGCCAAGGATGAAATTTTCCTAAGCATGTTTTTTTCAAACTTTGAACCGAACATGGAAAATTTTCTTTTCCATCGTTCGAATTCTAGGAATGTACATAGATTCTGCAAACCAAACGCCCTCAAGGTTATAACATGATCATGTTGCCTTGTAAGAGGCAGCCCTTCAAGGGGCTGGAACCCTGCTGCATACTACTCCAAAACCTCTAAATTTAAGGGGTAAGGATAACTTGCGCCTCACATGTTTGTGGGTAACATTGTGCCTCTATGTCAGATAGATTATAGGCCGTTAGATCTATCATTAATATCATCCAACCATAGTTATCAAACCCGGTTCGGACCGGAAGGTTCAACCGCGAACCGGGCACCAGACCGGACCGATCCACCAATCGGATCGGGTAAGCATCAAAACCGGTGAAAACCGGTTTGACCCGGCCGGATTCAAGTAAAACCGGTGACCCGGCCGGGTTTGATAACCCGGACCGGGTCATGCATTTTTGGCCCCAACCCGCAATTTCAGAAAAGTCCCGACCCGACCCAAATACTAAAAATCAAATTCAAAACACAAAATTGCAGTGCAAACGTAACCACTAACCCTAGCCTAGACAAACCAATTCTGGCTTCTGCACCCAACCATGGTCATCACCCATCCTTAGCCGCCACCCATCCTGCCGCCCCGCCATCGTGTCGTGCCGCCGACCGCCAGCTCCTTCTCCCTTCCTCGCACTGTCTCTGCCTTCCTCGCACGACCCCTCGGCTTGCCCTCCCTCGCGGCCTCGCCGGCGCTCGCACTGTCTCCGCCTTCCTCGCACGACCTCTCGGCCTGCCCTCCCTCGCGGCCTCGCCGGCGCTCGCACTGTCTCTGCCTTCCTCGCACGACCTCTCAGCCTGCCCTCCCTCGCCGGCTCGTCCTCGGCCGCACTCGCACCCTTTGCTTCCACGGCGCCCTTTGCTTCCTCTGCCTCTGGCTGCTGCTGCTTCTGCCACCTCTACCTTCCTCTGCTTTTGCCAGCTGCTGCTGCTGCTTCCTCCGACTTCATCCTGCTATTGCTGCTGCTTCTTCTTCAATCAAGGTAAATAATAAATAATAATTGATAGGTTATTATTATTTTTCATGTGTGAGATTAATTTAAACTGTATGAGATTAATTATTATTATCATTGATAGGTTAATATTAATTTGGATTACGTTGTTGAGACTTGAGAATTGAAATATGGAATATGACAAGATTATGCAATATGTATTGTAAACTTTATTTATTTTACTATGCTGAATTTGTTAATTGTGGTAGTTGTTTAAGTATATTTTAGTATTTGAAAATTTAGGAGTAATTTATATTTTTTATGAGTTTATGTATATATGTCAATTTTTTAATATATATGTAATTATTAAATTATATTTAATAGACCAGTTCAACTACCGACCGGTTAAACCATTGACCCACTGGTTGAACCATCGACCCATTGACCCAGTGCCTTGACCGGTTCGATTCCCGAGTCGAATTTTACAACTATGCATCCAACCATTCATTATAACACATGTGATACTTTCTTTGTGAATTTATTAATTAGCCAGTGTTGTATATTCTTTTTGTAGCCATACCCCCACTATTAAGGTGTATAACTCCGCCGGTGAGTTGCTCTCCTCCAAAAAGTGGAAACAAAATTTATCTAAAAGAGCCAACAGTAGCTACTTGAAGGTGACCTTAAAGATATTTCATTGATGATTTTAAGATGTTTCCTTCAAGTGATATCACCTTATCATCATCAGTGGAAAGATATGTTCCAACATCAGTTGTACCAACGTGGCTAGTGAAATGTAGGTTCAGAAGCTGAACTTACCCACCAAGCAACATCAGAAGCCATACAAGCTTCAATGGCTAAGTGATAAGGGTGAGGTACAGGTTCAGAGTCAGGTAGAAATTTGTTTTCCCATTGGTAAATATCAAGATTCTATTATTTGTGATGTTGTACCTATGGAAGCAACACATATTTTGTTAGGGAGATCATGGCAGTTTGATAAAAAGACAATTCATGATGGTTTCACTAATAAAATTTCTTTTGCACATGGAGGCAGGAAGGTGGTGCTGAAGCCTCTGACTCCAAAAGAAATTCGTGAGGACCAAGTGAGGTTAAGAGCACAATTTGCTCAAGAAAAACAAGAGAGGAACCTAAAAGACCAGAGAGAGTCCAGAGCCACAAAAGGGAAGGAAAAAGAAAAAACCAGAGTGCCAAACACAGCCAAAATAGAGAGAAAATAAAGAGTGAAACACCTGAGAGAAAAGAGTTAATTTTGGCAAAGATCCAAAGGTGACAAGAAGTTGGTGACACCAAGAGAACCAATGCTCTTGCTAGTTTCTAAAAACATTTTTCTAATTGCTAACACAGAAAGAGAAAATGCATTGCCTTTTTGGGTTGAATTGTTTTTGCAGGAATTAAAGAATGGATTGTTTCCAAAAGGTGGGCCAAAGGAGAACAAAGGAAGGAGATGGGTGATCTTTGAACCTGGAGGCGAAGATTTGAGGACAAATCTCTTCAAAGAAGGAGGGACTGATGAGAATCTGGCCCTGAAGCATTTAAAGAATTTGAATGAAGATGATTTTCAACTTCGGAAGCATGGATTTGAAGATCAGAAGCTTAAAAATAAAGATCAGAAGCTTGAACTAGAAACATTACAAGTTCATAAGCTAGAATTAGATGCAACCAATGTCAAGAAGCTAGAAACGCATGATCAGAAGCTTGACACTAAGCTTCAGAAGCTGGAACATGATGCAGAGCTAGTTCAGAAGCTTAAATCTAATGCAGAACAAGTTCAGAGGCTTGGAACCAAAGTACAGAAGCAGGATCTCGAAGCAGAACATACTCAGAACTTGGAAAAAGGAGTCAAGAAGCTTCAAGAAGCTGTGACAGAGGATCAGAAGCTTGGAGCAGGTTCAGTCCAAGATCAGAAGCACGAAACACAAAGTTGTGAGGATCAAAAGCATCATTTCACAAAACTTCAGAAGCTAAGAGATGAAGGGCTCATTGATTCTAATTCTACAGAAACTATCCAAGGAATAAAAGGAAAAATATTCACTGCAACCTGGGAGGTTAAGAAAGAATATGAAGGAAATGGATCTTTAATGCATCGTGGGTGAAGGAAGAGTTTAATGGAGCATTTAGCACAAGCTTTGGATGGTGGAGGACAATAAATACAGCATTCTGCACATGCTAAAACTCTTGCATTTTCTTTCTTTGATTTCTTTTCTTTTATTTCTGAGTTAAAATAATAATTTCCTAGCCTAGAGTTTTATTTCAGGATTTAATTAAGTTAGTTAGTGGATTTCAGCCTTAGGGGAATTAATTTGGACGGCTGAGAGTTTTATTAGTTTTTGTTTAATTAGGTGAGTGGTTCTTAAAATGACATCCACTTAATGTTGTGAGTGTGAGTCATAAAAAAAACACATTTCTACACATGTTTTATCTTTCCTTTAAATACCAGCCTTTGAGCTGAAGAATAACAACTTTTGGATAATTTCATCATATTCTCTTTTGTTCTTTCAAGAAAAATTTTTGACTTATCAAAGGTTGCTCAAACATCCTTTGTGGCGTCTTTCCAAGGCTTATCTCAAATCCTTTTGAGTGGCGTCTTATCACTTAAACCCAATCCATTTCTTAATCTAATCCCTCAAACCAACACCTTTCCTAATACAAGTTCTTGATTCTAAGTTACACAAACTCAATTATTAACTTCAGAAGCTTCAGAGTAGTCTTCGAGACTCCTCCTAAGCACTTCAGAAGCTTCAGCAACAACACTCAACAAACATCAATTCCGCTGTGCAACCTCAGAAGCATCGATAACTCATTCTGCAGCAACTTCAGAAGCATCAGCAAGGAGCAATCATTCTGCAGATTCACTTTAGAAGCTACCTAAAGGCTTCCAAAGATACGATCCGCAATTTAAGAACTCTCCCTCTTGAGTTCTCATCAGGTGGTAATCAGAGCTAAGGTTTATAGGAGGCATTCAGAAATGGCAGAGAAGAAAAATTTGAAAGATAAATCGTACGCTACTCTCATGCAAGATTTGGCTAATATTGCAATAATTCCTAAACCGATACAAGCAATGCTTCTTCACCTAGAGAAGGTAATGGAAGCTGAAATTGCAAAGTTAGACAAGAAGCTGGAGGAAATGGGATTTATTTTGAAGAAAAAGAGAAGAACATATTCTCCTTCTTATTCTGATTTACGGAAGACCTTCACAATGGCGCAACCAAAAGTAGTGGAGGCACCTACACCATTTTTTCCACTCAATGAAGATTCTTTGGCTCCAAAGATCGAATTTGAAAAATTGGAAGAAGAACTAGATGAGCCAATCATACGGAATAAAGACCAATCAAACCACAAATGACTCTCCAACTGCCCATTTGATCTCAACAACACATATTTTTGAGGAATCTGTACAAATTGTGGAGAATGAAGAAAACTGCAAAAATTAGAATCACAATTTGACAAACAAGTGGTTGAGATTGTGGATTCTGAAATCTCCAACTTGCTTACAAAATTTGAGATCAATCAAACTCCAAATGATCATCTGTTTGATAAATTGATCAGAACTGCACAAAATTCGAATGGTGAGAATACACATTCTGAATTCTTAAATATTTTTGCTAATTCAATCTCTTTAAAGAATATGCAGAAAGCATATTTTGTGAATTGGGATGGAATGAATTATGTCCAACAAAATGTTGTGATGAGGTTTCAAGGTTGTAGGAAAACAAGACATCATGATTCTCAACCAAACAATGAACAACAAAATCTTATCTTTGATCCAGGAAGAGCTTGGATTCATTACAAGAAGCACATGATTTGAGGACAAATCATCTTTCAAGAGGGAGAGTCTGATGTGATCATGAGGGAGTCAACAATATTAGTTTTCAGCAAGGGGTTGGAGGAGCATTTGGGGCATTTGCAGAAGGTACTGCAGACCTTGAGGCAGAACCAGCTATACATCAGCAGCAAGAAGTGTGCTTTCGCCCAAGCAAAGATTGAATACTTGGGGCATGTTATATCGGGTGAAGGGGTGGAGGCTGACCCTGCCAAGGTAGCAGCAATGTTGCAGTGGCCTATTCCTACAGATTTAAAGGGTTTGAGGGGATTCTTAGGCATTACGGGGTATTACCGGCGATTCGTTAAGGGCTATGGCAAGATAGCCTGGCCTCTAACCCAATTGTTGAAGAAGGACAGCTTTGGGTGGAACTCGGAAGCTCAGCTAGCCTTTGATAGGCTAAAAGAAATTATGACTTCGCTCCCTGTACTGGCTGTACCAGATTTTGGTAAACCTTTCATTATTGAAACGGATGCGTCCGGGCGGGGTTTAGGAGCTGTTCTTATGCAGGAGGGCAGACCTTTGGCATTCCTCAGTCAAAAGTTGTCAGAACGAGCCCAGCAAAAGTCCGTATACGAACGAGGGTTAATGGCGGTGGTCATGGCTGTTCAAAAATGGAAGCACTACCTCTTAGGGAGGAAATTTATTGTCCACACAGATCAGAAAAGTCTGAAGTTCCTGGTGGACCAGAAACTCATGGGGGAGGGCCAGCAAAAATGGGTGGCTAAGTTACTCGGATTTGATTTCGAAATCAAATATAAGGCTGGGAAAGAGAATGGTGCAGCAGATGCCCTGTCCAGGCAGCACCTTGGAGCCATTTCGTGTGTGTCTTTTCTGGAATGGGAGGGCCTGGAGGACGAAATCCAGGCTGATGAGAAGTTAAGAGGGATTGTCCAGGAGCTGTTGCATGGGGGAAAGCAAAAGCAGGAGGGTTTTGAACTAAAAAAAGGGCGGCTATTCTTTGAAGGGAAGCTGGTAATTCCAAAGAACTCACCTAGAATCCCTCTTCTCTTGAAGGAGTTCCATGATTCGGTGTTGGGAGGCCACTCCGGGTTCTTTAGGACCTACAAACGCATGGCTGGTTTGGTTTGGTGGGAGGGGATGAGAAAGACCATCCACAACTATGTTAAGGAGTGTGAGATTTGCTGTAGGAATAAGTACCAAACTCTGTCACCCGCAGGGCTGTTACAGCCCTTACCCATTCCTTCTCAAGTGTGGGAGGACATATGTTAGGAAGCGGTTTCCAGAAGGTTTAAAGGTTTATCGGAGAAAGAAATATAGGGACCACTTAGGAATAGTGGGCCCTCTGGGAAACTAATTAAATCCTAATGGATCAGATTACAGGCTGAGCAGTTAGATTAGATTAGGAAGTTGTTTAGATATTTGTTTAAAATTCTGTTTTAGCAAAAATAGGGATTTTCTGTTATTCTATTTAGTTTAAATTGAATAAGCTCAGCAAGTAGGAAGTAGGCAGATTTTCAGAATTGCTTAGGAGTGATAGAGCTACTAAAGTGCTCTAACCTTCTGTACTCAGTGTCTACTTCATTAATATACTCTCTTCATTATTCTACTCTTCTCTATCTTATCTCTGTTCTAACAATTTGGTATCAGTCCACAATTCTGGGTGTGGGGGGATTACCACTGTTATTGCTGCGATGGGTGAGAATGTAGGTGATTTGGCAAGAAAGTTGGATGAGGTGATGCGCTTATTGAAGGACGATCGGCGACCAAGGAGACGGGGGCGGTCATCACCACCACGTCGCGATCGACAACGGGTGCACATGCGAGATCGGTGGCAGGGTCCTCTTCATGAGAATAGAGGGGACGGTCGTTCGAAATCGTGATACCACGACGATAGGAGTCCTTCCTATGGTCCCAAGGACCACTCCTTCTATGGTGGTCAGTCGGAACAAGGAAGTCGCTCCCCTTCGGTACGTAAAAGTCGCTCACCGAAACATAGGGATCGTCATCGTTACAAAGATCGACATCGAGATCGACATCGAGATCGGCGAATGGAATTACCAGTTTTTTTCAGGAGAAGATGCACTGGGATGGTTAGTTAAAATTGAACGATACTTTGGAGTGCATGAAATTGAAGGGGATGAAAGAATGGAGGTGGTGTTATTGGGGCTAGAAGGGAGGGCACTGCACTGGTTTCAATCGTGGGAGGAACTAGCTTCTTTTCCTTCTTGGTTGAAATTCCGAAATGCATTGTTGAGGAGGTTTCAGCCGGGCTTGGCCAGAGACCCTTATGGGCCATTACTGAGAGTTAAACAATTGGGCTCAGTTATGGACTTTATAGATGAATTTGAAAAAGTTTCTGGTCCATTACGCCACTTGGATCGAGAAGTAATGAAGGGTATATTCTTGAATGGGCTGCAAGAGGGCCTTAGGGCTGAGCTCAAGAGTTTAGACTTGCAATCACTTTCTGAAATAAAAGACAGAGCCTTGTTATTGGAAGAAAGAAATAGAGAATGGAAGGGAAAGCACATAATGGGTACAGTAGATAAAAGTTGGACCCAACCAAGGCCCAAAACTCATTTTTGGAAACCTCCACCCTCCAAAGACTCCATCATCCAGAAGTCTCAGGAAGAATCACGTGGAGAGAGAAGTGACAAAGCCCCACCGCCACGCACTCTCACTCAAGAGGAACTCCGGGAGCGGAGTCGTCGTGGTCTTTTCTTTAAATGTGGCGAACGATGGGGCCACGATCATGTCTGCAAGATGCGCAATTTTAGAATTGCATTATTGGAAGAATCGGAGGAGGAGTTGGGGGGAAATGAGGAGGATGAGGCTGAGAACGAACAATCTCCTCCAACATCAGTGCAGTTGCGCACAATCCGTGTTTCGTTGAATAGTTTATGTGGGTTCACAACTGCAAACAAGTCGTTTAAAGTTAAAGGATCAATAAAAGGGGAAGTAGTTACAGTTCTGATTGATACAGGGGCAGAAGGCAATTTTCTGTCTCCAACGCTTGGGTCTCCAGATATCTGAGTCTCCGTTTGTAGTAAAAGTCGCCACGGGCCAGTCTTCTCGCATGAAAGGGGTCTGTGAGCACCTAACACTTTTAATTCAGGGTAATGCAATCTTCCAATCATTCTTTCTCTTAGACATGGGCGCAGTAGATGCTATTTTAGGCTATGGATGGATAGCTGGGCTCGGGGATATTCAAGCCAACTTTCAGAAACAAGCTATAAGGTGGCATGAAGAGGGAAAATTCTGCTGTATCCAAGGAGATCCATCATTAAGCACAACAGAAGCATCATTAAAAACGACTCTCAGGAACATCCGGGCTGAAGCAGAAGGATTTTTAGTTACTGGAGAAGTGCCACAAGACCAAGATCAGACCCTTATGAACACACCAAGAGTTTTGTTGGAACTTTTGGTAGAATGTGAAGACGTGTGCCAATTTCCATTAGGATTACCACCGAAAAGGGCCTTGGATCACGCAATTATTTTAAAGGAAGGTTCTCAAATTCCTCACATTCGTCCTTATCGTTATCCTCATTATCAAAAAAATGAGATTGAGAAGATAATTACAGAAATGCTCATTGCTGGCACCATTCGCCCTAGTACCAGTCCATTTTCCAGCCCCGTTATTCTAGTCAAGAAGAAAGATGGCAGCTGGCGTTTTTGCGTCGATTACAGAGCTTTGAACAAGATTATTGTTCCAGACAAATTTCCCATTCCCTTAATTGATGAAATTCTGGATGAGTTAGGTGAAGCGGCTGTGTTTTCAAAACTCGATTTAAAATCGGGTTATCATCAAATAAGAATGAAAGACACGGATGTGGAAAAAACAGCATTTCGTACCCATGAAGGACATTATGAATTCTTGGTCATGCCATTTGGTCTTACAAATGCACCATCAACTTTTCAAGCACTAATGAATCGGGTTTTGAAGCCCTGGCTAAGAAAGTCAGTATTGGTTATTTTCGACGATATTTTAGTATTCAGTAAAACCTTGGAAGATCACACAGAACATCTGCGAGCAGTTCTACAAATTCTGCGGGAAAATTCTTTGTTCATAAACAGGAAGAAATGCTCATTTGGCCAGCCTGAGGTAGAGTATTTGGGCCATATTATTTCTGGTTCAGGGGTATCTGCAGATCCAAGAAAACTTGAGGTAATGAGTCAGTGGCCTATTCCTAAGGATTTAAAAAACCTTAGAGGATTTCTTGGCCTCACAGGTTATTATAGGAGGTTTGTCAAAGACTATGGAAAGATTGCATGGCCTCTAACACAACTGCTCAAGAAAGATAATTTTCATTGGGGTTTGGAACCTCAGTTGGCTTTTGATAAATTAAAGGAAGCCATGGTGTCATTACCGGTGTTAAGAGCTCCAAATTTTTCCAAACCATTCATTGTTGAAACCGATGCATCAGGTCGTGGGTTAGGCGCGGTCTTACTACAGGAAGGAAGGCCTATAGCATTTTTAAGTCAGCAGCTCTCATCTATAGTGCAGGCTAAATCAGTGTATGGGCAGGAATTAATGGCCATTGTCATGGCTGTACAAAAGTGGCGCCATTATTTGTTAGGAAGAAGATTCACGGTGTTTACTGACCAAAAAAGCCTCAAATTCTTGATTGATCAACGCATGACAGGGGAAGGACAGCAGAAATGGGTGGCCAAACTTTTGGGGTTTGACTTCGAAATTAAATACAAAGAAGGGAGAGAAAATCAGGTGGCTGATGCTCTATCAAGAAGGGTAGCTTGTAATGTGATCTCATCAGTGACCTTTCATACATTGGAAGGGTTAGAAGATGAAGTGCAGCAAGATGAGAAACTGAAGAACATTATCCAGCAGATACTTGCAGGTGAAGGGCAGAAGGGTTTTGAGCTGAAACAAGGCCGGTTGTTCTATCAAGGAAGAGTGGTAATACCAAAAAAATCCCCCCATATTCCTTCTATTCTCTTTGAATTTCATGATTCAGCTTTGGGTGGTCATTCTGGGTTTTTTCGCACTTACAAGCAAATTGCCGGATTAATTTGGTGGGAGGGTATGAGGAAGACCATCCAAGAACACATTAAAGTTTGTGATACTTGTAACCGCAATAAATACCAAACTCTCTCTCCTGCTGGTTTGCTCCAACCACTGCCTATTCCTTCTAGGGTATGGGAGGATTTGTCTATGGACTTCATTACGGGACTCTCTACAGCAAAAGGGGCTGATACTATCTTGGTTGTGGTAGATAGACTATCTAAATATGCACATTTTATTGCATTACAGCACCCTTACACAGCCAAGGAAGTGGCTGCAAATTTTATCCGAGAAATAGTGCGTCTTCATGGATTTCCAGCATCTATTGTCACTGACAGAGATCGAGTTTTTATGAGCACATTTTGGTCTGAGCTCTTCAAACAATCCGGCACCAAACTGAAGTTCAGCACCACCAATCATCCACAAACCGATGGCCAAACGGAAGTGGTGAACAGATGCCTTGAGACTTATCTGAGGTGTTTTGTGGGAGTCAAGCCCAAACACTGGATTAAATACCTTTCATGGGCGGAATTTTGGTTCAATACCAATTATAATGCCTCAACGGGTACCTGCCCCTTTAAGATTTTATATGGTCGAGAGCCACCAGTGCTGTTCAAGTCAGATTCATTATCCGCTATCGAGGAAGTCAATAAATCATTAGCTGAACGAGATATGGTGCTGGATGAGCTGAAGTGGCAGCTCACTCGAGCCCAAGAGAAAATGAAGAATCAAGCCAACAAAAAACGAAGGGATGTGATTTTCCAAGAGGGGGACATGGTGTATTTAAAGCTACAGCCTTATCGTATGAAGTCTCTAGCCACTAGAGTTAACCAGAAGCTCAGTCTGCGGTTCTTTGGCCCTTATAAAATATTGGAACGTATTGGACAGGTGGCATACCGCTTGGAGCTTCCCCAGGAATCATTAGTGCATCCTGTTTTAAATGTTTCATTGCTTAAAAGATGTTTAGCTAAGGGAATTCCATCACAGCCCTTGCCTATTGGTATGACTGATGAATGGGTATGGCAGATGCAACCCCTTGACATTTTGGCAGTTCGGGATAGCAAGGAGGCTGGGACAGAAGTGCTGGTTCGATGGAAAGGCATGCCTGACTTTGAAGACTCTTGGGAGCTGGCAGAGGACATCAAATTGGCTTTTCCATCATTTCACCTTGAGGACAAGGTGCTAGTTGAAGAGGGGGTATTGTTAGGAAGCGGTTTCCAGAAGGTTTAAAGGGTTACCGGAGAAAGAATATAGGACACTTAGGAATAGTGGGCCCTCCGGGAAACTAATTAAATCCTAATGGATCAGATTACAGGCTGAGCAGTTAGATTAGATTAGGAAGTTGTTTAGATATTTGTTTAAAATTCTGTTTTAGCAAAAATAGGGATTTTCTGTTATTCTGTTTAGTTTAAATTGAATAAGCTCAGCAAGTAGGAAGTAGGCAGATTTTCAGAATTGGCTTAGAAGTGATAGAGCTACTAGAGTGCTCTAACCTTCTGTACTCAGTGTCTACTTCATTAATATACTCTCTTCATTATTCTACTCTTCTCTATCTTAATCTCTGTTCTAACAACATATCAATGGATTTTGTTGGAGGGCTTCCTAAGGCTCATGGAGTAGACACGGTGCTGGTAGTGGTTGACCGCCTGTCAAAATATGCCCATTTTTAGAGCTTAAGTCATCCTTACTCAGCAAAGGATGTGGCTGCCCTGTTTGTAAAAGAGATAGTGCGGCTGCATGGCTTTCCCTCTACCATTGTTACCGACCGAGACTGAGTATTCATGAGTTCTTTTTGGTCAGAACTATTCAAGCAGGCAGGAACCAAACTGAAGTATAGCTCAGCTTACCATCCCCAAACGGATGGGCAAACGGAGGTGGTCAATAGATGCCTAGAGACTTACTTGAGGTGTTTTACCAGCACCAAGACCAAACAGTGGCCTAAGTTTCTCAGCTGGGCTGAATTCTGGTTTAATACATCTTACAGTGGCTCCACTAATACCACACCCTTCAAAGTGCTGTATGGAAGGGACCCCCCCGTGTTGGTTAGGGGGGATCAGCTAGTTTCGACTGTTGAAGATGTGGATCAGCTTGTGAAGGAGAGGAATGCAGTGCTGGATGAGTTGAAGTGGCAACTCAACCTGGCCCAAGAAAGGATGAGAAATCAGGCCAATAAGAAGCGGCTGGAAGTAGAATTTGAGGTGGGCGATATGGTGTATGTGAAGATTCAACCTTATAGGATGAAGACCTTAGCTCAGAGGGTGAAATCAGAAGTTGAGTCCAAGATTTTATGGACCCTTTGAGGTGATGGAAAAGATTGGTAAGGTCGCGTACAAGCTGCTGCTGCCACCCGAGTTCATGGTGCATCCAATTTTTCATGTGTCCTTGCTCAAGAAGTGCTTGACCCCCAATGCCTTGTGCCAAGCCCTGCCTCCTGGGCTTTCTGCTGATTGGGAATTGAAAATGCAGCCTGCAGAAGTGCTAGCAATTAGGGAGAATGTGAGGGGGGAAACCGAGGTGCTGATCAAATGGCATGATGCTCCAGAGTTTGAGAACTCGTGGGAATTAGCTGCTGACATCAAGCTAGGGTTCCCTGATTTCCACCTTGAGGACAAGGTGGTAGTTCAAGAGGAGGGATATGTTAGAGATAAATTCCCAACTGAAGGATTAAAGGTTTATAAGCAGAGGAAACAGAGGGGCAGTTTGGGTATTGATCTTTCCAAGGCTGGTATGGGCTCGGCAGTGGGGCCCAGAGATCCTAACAGAATGGGAGAGGAGTGAGAGTGGCATTCGGTTAAGGGGAATTGGGTATAACTGTCAGGGGAGGGAGGATATCCATTTTTATCTTTTTGCAAGATCTTAGGCTAAGAGAGAGAGAGCTGCTGAGTGCTCTATTGTATTTCTCTGTTACTTCTAATACAATACGTTCATTCCCCCTACTAGTCTCTATCATTTTCCAAAATTAAAAATAAGAAGCTCAGGTTGTTCTTTGACCCAATGATGAATTTTGAGCCCAAGAACCACAAAAAATGAATAAAGGAGTGAAGAATTATGATCTAGGAAGAGGCTACACGAAATTTGGGGTTATTTTGATGAGTTTTAATTTTAATTTTATGTTTGGTTTTTATTTGTAATAAGTGTAGGCTGCTTAGGATTTAATTGCATGCCTATTTAGTTTTTGGTGTTTATTTTCTTTGTAATTTTGCAAGGCATAGGCTAGAAACTCTTGGGATTTCTTGTGATAGGTTTATTGCAATTATAGAGTGGGGTAAGTGAGAATTAAGACACATCATTACTAGGGAGGTTACAAGTGTAGTAAGTGTGTGCGTTAATGACTCTAACTCAGCTTAAATGCTTGCAATTTCACTATATGTTCTACTACAGCATGAATAAAATATAACTTGGTTTTTACTAAAATTGTGAGAGTTTATCTCTTTTTGTTCTTGAGTGATTCAAGAAAATCCAGGACTTATCAAAGGTAGAATTTCATCCTTTGTGGCGTCTAATGCAAGACTTATCACTCACCTTCTCATCTACTCTTGAGTGTGGCGTCTATATCCTTCTTCACTAAATAAACCAAAAACCCAAAAAGAAACATCTTAAAAATCCATATGTTGCTCAATTTTTCAATCGGTTCTTCCTAAAGGTCCAATTTCTAACTTGGATTCTCATCACCTTCCTAGACAATGCTTTAATTTCCTCCATCATTCTTATTTTAACAAGAAAAATAGGTTCCCTGGACTGATTACAGCTCTATACTAGTGTAGAAATAGTACCAAATAGAGTAGGAAATGTATATAAATACTAGAAATAAGAATATGGAATCAAAGATGTTATTAACGGAGTTTCTCAGTAATGTGCTAAAGAAACCCAATGATGTGTATACAATCTGCAGAGGAAGGTTAAGATCTCTGTTACATACCATGAGAAAATGAGTGCAGAAAAGGAAATAAAATTTAATATTGGGATAAAAAACAGGTTCACCATTACATAAGCAGGGAGTGAAGAGAAAGGGCAGACCAGAACATCAGAAAATAAGACTAGAGAGTGAAAGGCTCTTTATGCCTAGGAGATTGATAGGACTCTATAATTTCCTAACTTTGTATCTCCACTTCTATTTCACTTATTATCTCTACTTCCTTATCACAAATAAATTATTCTTTCTACCCTAATTGGTACCAGTTCTTACAACAGTATCGAAGCTCGATTCAGTGAGCTCTGTGGATGGTATCCACGACATGTGCTGCTGCTGCGATGGAGACCAGAGTAGAGTAGAGAGGCAGATTGCAGAACTCCAGGCAGAATTAAAGGTGGGTCTAGCTCAATCAAACCAGGAAATGAGGTGGCACATCTATGAGATGTTACAGTAATATATGACTGCAAACAGCACCCGGAACAATCATCTATTCTATTCCAGAATCAGACCTTGATTGAGCACCAAGACCAGGGTCACGAGACAAGGAACGAAGAAGTACAAAGCAGGAAATTGAAGTTCCACCATTCCACCATTCTCTGGTGACGATGCATGTGGGTGGCTAGTGAAAGTTGAAAAATACTTTCGCTTTACTTAGGTGGACACTGCCCAAAAGCTATATCGCTATAATAGTGCAAGACGGCGAGGCTTTGACATGGTTCGAATGGTGGGAGGAACAAACACCCTTCCGTTCATGGATATGCTCCAAACAGGACCACCTAAAGCGTTTCCAACCGGGTACAGCAGTAAACCCGATGGGAACCCTTTTGGATGTCCGACAAACCGGAATGGTGTCAGATTATTGTCGAGAATTTGAGTTAGCAGCGAGAACTCAGATAAACTTGGGGACAGATACGCCGATGTGAATCTTTATGAACAGGTTGAAGAAGCAAATGTGGGCAGAAATGGCTGTAACTAGCTTTCAATGCCTACAGGAGATGATGAATCGTGCAATCTCAATGGAAAGCAGAAACCATGAATGGCTGGAAGAAGGGATGAATCCAGGTCGGCAAGTCGAACCTATTTTTCATGGAGCAGGGGCAGGATGTAGCTGCAGATCCAGTTGGGTTAGACAAAGCCTGAGAGGGTTCCAAGGTGGTGGGTCAAGACAAGAACTCAGAACCCAAGTTAGCCAAGTTCTCATTGGAACCAGGGGAGGCCTAACAAACAACACAACAATAGCAGCCAGCAGTAGCGACTAAGTAGGCAATTAAGCTCTGAAGGATGGGAGCTTCAAGTCCAATTGGAAGAAGCCTTTGCTATTCGAACCAATGCAGCAGGACAGCTTGAAGTGTTGATCAAATGGCAAGACTTACCAGAATTCGAGAATGTGTTTCCCTTTTTCCACCTTGAGGACAAGGTTGCTCTTCAAGGGGAGGGTATTGTTACATACCCTGGGAAAATTAGTGCAGAAAAAGAAATAAATTTAATATTGGGACAGAAAATAGGTTGACGATTAGGAAAAGAAGAGTCTTCATCTACAATTTCATTATTCTAGAAAAAAGTGCAGACAAGGAGCTGCTAGAGGGGATGAAAAGGCTGTCATTACAGTTGTACCCACTAACAAGTAATTATAGAATTATGGGAGCCTACATAAGCACAGAGGGGGTGAAAAGAAAGGGCAGACCAGAACCTCAGAAAATAAGACTAGAGGGTGAAAGGCTCCATATGCCTAGGAGAGTGTTACACACTTGGATCAGGAAAATATACAGGGGCAGAATAGGAATAATACACCTATTCAATTCACATATCAGAGGAGAGGGAAAGGGAAAGATGAAATAAGAAAGGAAGGAACCGAGATTTTAGGGAGCAATTAGAGGGGTTTGTGACTTTAAATAGTAATAAGGGGAATGAACAGGGTGTGGAAAAATGTGGTGAGTGATTTTTAGTGGAGAGTTTTTGGCCTCTCGAATGCCAAAAGGGGAAGTTTATGTATTTGTTTGATCTTTTCACTTTTACTTCTACCAGAGAATAAAATTAGGGATTATCATTCAGATATTTCCCTATTTGTCACTATTATTCTGTTTATGTCATTCCTATTATCTTACTACTGAAAGTAGGATTTGTGAGAATTACTATCCAATCGGGAGGAGTTCTTACAATTGGTATCAGATTTCACGATCCAGGCTTCACACCTGTGAATGGTTACCACACGCAGCTCTGAATTAATGGAGGAACGAGTTGAGGGTTTGGAGAGGCGGATGGCGGACCACGGGCAGATGTTAGAGACATTATTGAAACGGCTGGAAGAGATTGCTATTCAGCAACCTCAGCAAGCTCCAAATCCGAATCAGAACCCAGTTTCGGATCAGGAAGAGGACAATAATTCGCAGCCTAACAATTCAGATGGAAGGCGACGACGTCGGGATACCTCTCAGAACAGAGGCGACCATGGGCGGCGGGTCGATATCCCTCAATTCGATGGCTCCAATGCAAATGGATGGTTGGTACGGATGGACCGTTTCTTCCGCATCTCTGGCATTCCAGTCGGAGAGAAACTGGATTATGCAGTATTGGCGCTACACGGCGAGGCTTTGACGTGGTTTGAGTGGTGGGAATCTCAATCAACGTTCCATTCGTGGCTTCGATTCAAGCAAGATCTGCTGCGCCGTTTCGAGCCAGGAGCGGCATCCAACCCACTGGCGCCGTTGCTAAAAGTACGCCAAGTTGGCTCCGTGATGGAGTACCGCCGGGAATTCGAGTTGGCTGCTCGCTCGCACATGCACCTCGGCAATGAAACATTGATGTGTATGTTCCATGAGGGTCTTAAACCTACGATCGGGGCAGAGATGGCGGTAGAGGAGTTTGAGAACCTTCAAGTGATGATGGATAAGGCTATGGTCTTGGAAGCTCGAAACCAAGCATGGAGGGACGAAGGAGGACAGCATGGAGGAAGAAGACAAGATTCAGGCCTTAAAATTGGCTTGGGTCCTAATAGAAACTCCAGTTGGGCTAGGCCCAATATTCCTACTCATACCTTGGACACAAATAAAACGCCCCAGCCCAAGGAAACACACACTCACAGCTCCAATAACACTCCTGTTTCGAATTCAGCTGGCCCTCGAAGAAACTCTCGCTGGATTTCGGATGAGGAATGGAATGACCGACAACGACGAGGCTTGTGTTTTAAATGTGGTGACAAGTGGAGCTCAACCCACATCTGTAAATTTCGTCATCAACAATTACTATTAATGGGAGATGAAGAGGTTGCACCCAATGCTACCCCAGACCAAACACCCGACGAAGAATCTGAATTGGCGCTGGAATCTCTTTCTCTTCACCTCTCTTCTTTTAGTTACTGGGGCCTAACAACGCACAAAACTCTGAAAGCACGTGGCACTATCAACGGTGTGGAGGTTATAGTCTTGGTGGATCCAGGCGCGGAAGCCAACTTCCTCTCCTCCAAGTTGGTCCCAGTTCTGGGCCTCCCTCTCCTGCCATTACGACCGTTCCATGTCGAGGTTGGTAATGGCGCCATCGAACATGGTGTGGGTGGTTGTGAAGGGGTCCAATTGATGATACAAGGCATATCTATTGTGGCAAATTTCTTTGTTATGGAGCTTGGACGATCAGAAGTGGTGTTGGGTGCTGGTTGGCTCGCAAGTTTGGGCCCATTTGAAGGAGACTACAACACACTAACTCTGAGTTGGTTGTCTCATGGTTCCCGGGTCACCTTGCAGGGGGATCCAAGTCTGGGCAGATGTCGGGCAACAAGAAAGATGGCTTTGAATGCTTTAAAACATCAGGAAGAGGGATTTATGGTGACTCCTCTTTTTTGCATCGATACTGAGGAAACTCAGCCTTCAATTTCAGAAGAAACATTGCAGCTGTTGGCACAATTCAGTGATATTTTTCAACCTCCATCTGGCCTCCCACCACATCGTTTCCAGGATCATACTATTCCCCTGAAAGAACATGCTGTGATTCCCAATATCCGCCCTTATCGGTACCCGCACTACCAGAAAGAGGAGATTGAAAAAATAATTGAGGAAATGCTCCAGATTGGTATCATACGTCCCAGTACTAGTCCGTTCAGTAGCCCGGTGATTTTGGTCCGAAAGAAAGATGGCGGTTGGCGTTTCTGTGTTGACTACCGCGCACTCAACAAAATTACTATACCAGATAAGTTTCCTATTCCAATTATAGAAGAACTTCTTGATGAATTAGATGGTGCAACTATATTCTCTAAACTTGATTTAAAATCAGGTTACCATCAAATTCGAATGAAAGATGAGGACATTCCCAAGACCGCATTTCGTACTCATGAAGGCCATTACGAGTTCTTAGTAATGCCTTTTGGCTTGACGAATGCGCCCTCCACATTCCAGGCCCTGATGAATTCGGTGCTGAAACCATTCCTGCGAAAATTTACCTTGGTTTTCTTCGACGACATCCTCATTTACAGCAAGGACATCCACAGCCACCGTTCCCATTTGCTGCAAGTATTTGAGCTTCTTCGACAAAACCACCTGCTGGTCAATAAGAAGAAATGTTGCTTTGAGAATCCTAGCATTGAGTATCTTGGTCACATTATTTCCTCTCAAGGGGTGGCTGCTGACCCACGGAAGCTGCGTGATATGGTTGATTGGCCTTGCCCCAAAGATTTGAAAGGTTTGCGGGGATTTTTGGGACTCACGGGATACTACAGAAGGTTCGTAAAAGGATATGGCAGCATTGCTTGGCCTCTTACACAATTGTTAAAAAAGGACTGTTTCCATTGGAACGAAGAAGCGGAGTTGGCTTTTCAGCAGCGTAAGGCCGCCATGGTATCGGTACCTGTCTTGGTAGTCCCTTGCTTTTCAAAGCCTTTTCAGATCGAAACGGATGCCTCGGGGAAAGGAGTTGGGGCGGTTTTATTACAGGAGGGCCGACCAATTGCTTTTATGAGTCAAAAGTTATCCCCAGCTGCCCAAAATAAATCAGTATATGAACGGGAACTCATGGCCATTGTCTTTGCAGTTCAAAAATGGCGTCATTATCTGTTAGGTAATCCGTTTACTGTCTTTACTGATCAAAAGTCCTTGAAATTCTTGTTAGAACAAAGGGTGGCTGCGGAGGGTCAGCAACGGTGGCTATCAAAGTTACTTGGTTACAATTTTGAGATTCAGTACAAGGCTGGCTCAGAGAATAGAGTGGCTGATGCTCTCTCCCGCAAATTCCATTTCTCTTCTTTGTCATTTTCAGCGGCTGCTGAAATTGAAAACATCGAGGCTGAACTGTTGGAAGATCCTAAAATGAAGCTGATTGTGCAGAAGTTATTATTGGGTGAACAAGTTTCAGAGGGTTTTTCTTTGTCAAATGGGCGCCTAATGTACAAGGGGAGGCTAGTCCTTGCTAAACACTCCAAATGGATTCCTAAGATCCTAGCAGAGTTTCATAGCTCCAAATTGGGGGGACACTCGGGTTTTTTCCGCACCTACAAACACATTTCTGCCTTAGTTTATTGGGAGGGCATGAAAGCAGCAATATTGTCCTTCATTAAGGGCTGCGAGGTGTGCCAATTAAACAAGCATTCCACCTTGAAACCGGCAGGGCTGCTACAACCTTTACCCATCCCTTCGAATGTTTGGGCCGACATCTCAATGGACTTTATAGGGGGTTTACCAAAGGCTAAAGGTATGGATACAATATTTGTGGTGGTGGATCGCCTTACTAAATATGCACACTTCTTCCCTCTTTCACACCCATTTACAACAAAGGATGTCGCTGCGATCTTTATCAAAGAAGTGGTGCGTTTACATGGGTTTCCCTCTTCCATTGTCTCCGATAGGGACAAGATTTTTATGAGTACGTTTTGGGCAGAATTATTTAAACAGGCTGGAACATCCTTGAAGATGTCTTCTGCATATCATCCACAATCGGATGGGCAAACGGAAGCAGTAAATAAGTGCCTTGAAACTTATCTACGTTGTTTAACAGGAGTCAAACCAAAACAGTGGCCCCAATGGTTATCTTGGGCTGAGTTTTGGTATAATACCAACTATCATGGCGCCATCAAAATGACCCCATTCAAGGCCCTATATGGAAGAGAGCCACCACCGCTGCTGCGAGGAGGATTGGAAACTACTGTAGAAGAAGTTCAAGTCCTGATGTCGGAACGCAATCAGATGCTAGACGAACTTCACTTTCAACTGAATCGAGCCCAGAATCTGATGAAACAGCAAGCAGACAAGAAAAGGAGAGATGTCACTCTTGCAGTTGGTGATTTTGTCTACTTAAAACTTCACCCTTACCGGATGCGTTCCCTGGCTGCCAGGAGTAACCAAAAGCTTGCAGCCCGTTTCTATGGACCGTTTCAGATATTGGACAAAATTGGTGAGGTTGCTTATAGGCTCAAGCTTCCCGAATCAGCAAAGATACACCCGGTTTTTCACGTCTCCCTACTTAAAAAGAGCATCGGCCCTTCCATCACTCCTCAACCGTTGCCAGCTGGGTTATCCGAAGAAGTGGAGTTGCTGGTTCAGCCTGAGAAGATTTTTGACAGCAGGTTCAATGCCAAAGGCGAACAGGAGGTGCTGATGAAATGGCTCAACCTTCCAGAATTCGAGAACACTTGGGAAATGGTGGAAACCTTGAAGATTGCTTTTCCAGATTTTCACCTTGGGGACAAGGTGACTCTTCAAGGGGGGGGTATTGTTACACACTTGGATCAGGAAAATATACAGGGGCAGAATAGGAATAATACACCTATTCAATTCACATATCAGAGGAGAGGGAAAGGGAAAGATGAAATAAGAAAGGAAGGAACCGAGATTTTAGGGAGCAATTAGAGGGGTTTGTGACTTTAAATAGTAATAAGGGGAATGAACAGGGTGTGGAAAAATGTGGTGAGTGATTTTTAGTGGAGAGTTTTTGGCCTCTCGAATGCCAAAAGGGGAAGTTTATGTATTTGTTTGATCTTTTCACTTTTACTTCTACCAGAGAATAAAATTAGGGATTATCATTCAGATATTTCCCTATTTGTCACTATTATTCTGTTTATGTCATTCCTATTATCTTACTACTGAAAGTAGGATTTGTGAGAATTACTATCCAATCGGGAGGAGTTCTTACAGAGAGTGATAGGACTGTACTTTCCTATCTTTGTAATTTCCAGTTGTGTCATTGTATTTCCTTTCTGTTTCATTTCAATTCAGAAATATAACAAATAGGGAGAGCGAAATCCCACTAGCTTTTCACTTATTATCTCTACTTCCTGATCACTAATAAATTATTCTTTCTATCCTAATTGGTACCAGTTCTTACAATCTCATCAACAGCCCCTCTCAGTTATGAGTCAACTAATAGAAACCGCCACTAGCCTTATATCTCTTTTTATATCCTAACTAACTCCCAACTTTTTTTCCTTCCCTTCCCTACTATTCACTACCAGAGATAGTCACAATTGGGTCTGAAGCATGGCCCACCCCTTTTCTCTTATTTTTCTTTACATAAACCTTAAGCAGCCAGCAATACAAATTATTCCCTATCAAGATGTCCTCAAGAAGAACAGTGTGAAATGATAACCTAGCCTACTAAATATTCTACATCAAAGTTCTCCAATCCCTCTATAACACCCTACAAAAAGCTAGGAAGCACAAACACATTTATACCAAGACGTGTCTAACACGCGGGCTACACTGACACCCGGTGGACACGTGTCCTTCACGCGTCCATACATGTTAAAAAAAAATTGAGTTTGAACATACACTAGACACATGTCGGACACTGTGACACGCACAGAACATTGCGCGACATGTGTCGAGCATGGCACAACACACCGTGGACACATCGTCTTTTTTCTTTCTTGATTTTATTTTCATTTTCTTTGAAAAAAACTTAAACCCAAACCCAACCCAAGTTTATTGGACCAAAAAAACTCAAATTAGATATGTATTCTTGACCAAAAATAAGAGGAATATTATTATAGAATATTAAGGTGCTGATTGGTTTGTGAAAACATTTTCTATTTTCATTTTCTGTTTTCATTTTCTGAAAATAATTTTCATTTTCAATTTTTTAACTTTTAGAAAATATGTTTGGTTTGTGAAAATAAATTTTGTTTTCAAATTAAGAAAACATAGAAAAATGCTCAGTACATGAGAGAAAGAGAGTGGAGAGTGATAACTTAAGAGAGAGAGAGAGCACTTTGGGAGAAGGAGAGTGGTCATTGCAAGAGAGAGAAAAAGTTGTGTGGGAGTGGGAGAGTGGGTAACTTACGAGAGAGAGATCACTTTTTCATCAATTTTTAAAACAAAGTTCCAGTTATTTACAAGTATGCCACCGTGTTTTTAAAGAAAATATTTTCCCTTTTCTATCTCAATCTCTAGAGAAAACAAGAAAACAAGAAAATGCTGTTTTCTAAAATTGGTTATATTTAGAAAATATTTTCTGAAAACATTTTCTACAAAACATAACCAATCATGTTTTCAAAATATGTTTTCAAATTTTTAGAAAATGAAAATAGAAAACATGTAAACCAATCACACCCTAATTATGTATACATATATATGCCTACTTCTTAGGCTAAAAGAGAATTATTCTATTGGCTTGAGAATACATCAACATTTTCATGACGCTTAGAGATTTCTTTGTAGATGAAATGGTCCATAAGGCTGGCTATTAGACTCCAGATAAGTAGGAAAAAGAGAAATGTTAAATTCCTTCATAAAACAAAACTAGTATGATGCTAAAAGAAGACTAAATAATAAAGAATAAAATAACAGGGACAGCAAGCATACCCCATTAGACCTCGGCCTTGCCATGTTCTGGGGGTTACAGTTAAGTTGATCACTGTGCCTTGCCTCATGATAACAACAGGTACTGTGCGACCAATGTTTGACTGAACCTCAGAAGAAAGACTTTGTAGCAAATTTTCACCAACTTCGACAGTGCCAAATTTCAAAATTTGATCTCCAAGTTGTAAACCATCCTCTGCTGCTGGTGATGAATCTGTGATCTCGTCAACCATTGCAAAGGGTCTAGTAACTAACAAGTCAACATCCATTGAGTCAGATGAATGCCTCAGAAGAACATTTTGTGATGGTGCTGATGCAACAGTGTCTACAGTGGATGAGGTGTGAGTATCTGATCCATCACCATTACCTTAGTAGGGAAACATTAAACATGAAATGTCATTAATTAGTCTGTACGGAGAATACGTGCTTAGAACTAGAGGTATTCTGCCATTATTCAATGCTAGAAACAGCAAAGTCATAACTAATGTTACTTTCAGACAAATTATATAACCACACTGATTCTTTGCGAGTACCTGAACTCTGGAATGGCGATGATCGATTTCCAAGTCTCGCAGCATGCAAAATTTGTATATTTTGATCTATCTTCTCAGTTATGTCCTTGTGGTCATTACGCAGCTCTGCATAATTGATGAAAAGTCATCAGAAAAAGTAGCAACACACTGACACAACACTGATGCTACCCTAGCAACGTTGCTACAGATGCATAGTTATCACTCAATTCTCTATCTCAATCTAGTATTGCATATTCCTAAGTTTCCTAGAATTGCCAACTATACTAGTAAATGTAGTTCAAACAAAAACAAGCATAAAGGTGAAAAACACTACAGTGCACAGAGTAACTAGACTAGAACTACGGAGAACTATTGCCATTTGTTACACCATAAACAAAAGATTATGGCTCTTAAACCCACTATTTATTTGTGCAAAAATATTGGTGCTTGGAACTTACCTGCAAGACGACGTCGTTCAGCTCGAATAACTGGAATGTCGATATCAGTACGAGGAAAGCCCTAGAAAATGAGGCAACGTCTGGTGAACTCTAATTATTCATGCGAAAAGATTCTTAAGAAAAAATGTGGCAGAATATGAACGAACGGTGAAAGGAAAGCAAACAGACAGAGACAGAAAGTAAGGGAAAGAAAGAAACAAAAGGGGAACCTCGGAATCAACGAGGTTGCCGGAGAGTCCAGGAGCGCCAGGCTGAGTGAGGCGAGCGATGATAGCGTTCATCTCGGCCTCAACAACAGTCCGCTTGTCCATCAGAGACATGATCTCTGCCTTCACGTTTGTCGCGACCATTGTCAAAACCGCCAATTAACCACGGCAACTGTTGGATTTTGTTTGGTCAGTCGTGTTAAGTGATCGTATTGTCACTGTTTTTTGCTTGGTTTTGTTTTTATTTTGTTTTGTGGGCTTTGTTTGGATTGATGGGAGGGGATGGCAGGGAATGGAATGGGAAGGGATGAGATTTTTTAATATTTCATTGTTTGGATTTATTATATAGAGATGGAATGGAATGGGAGGGATGAGATCAATTTCATCCAATTCCATCATTTTTAACATTTCTCATCCCTTCCGAATCGAGAGGTATGGGATGGAATCACTCTCTTTTAAGCCAATTTTTTTTAAGAATGTATCATTCCATTCCATTCCATTTTATTAAATATCCAAATGATCATATAAATTTATATCTTATTATGTCGCATATCATTCCTCTATATTCCACTGCATGTCATCCCACTCCATCCACCATCAATTATCCAAACGAAAGAGAAACGTTATATTAGGAATGATACTTTGACATCGGTGTAAAATTTTGTACTCTTAGAGCATCTACAATGGAGGGATCAAATTTGGATCCCTATTTTGACCGCACATGTCATAACCGTACTGCCACGTAGACATTTTATCATAAAAGTACAAATAGGCACCAAGAGAAGCACTTACCCCTCCAATGACAAGTATCAACTTTGATCCATATTGTATTTTTACATGTTTAATTAATTAAAATAAGAATAAATTATTACAATTATTGTTATTTGATTTTATTTGAATTTCACATTAAATTAAAAATTTTAAATTATTTTTCAAAAGTTTTAATTAAAAAATGATTTTTAATTAAAAATTAATTATATATAAATAAACTAAAATTTGTAATTTTTAATAACTTTTTATTAAAAAATTGGTTTAATAGTACATATATGTCATGTAACACCCCGATTTTTATTAGGTTCTAATTAAGTGAAATTAAGGGTAATTGACCTTGGTTGGAATTTAATTGGGTTAGAGTGGATAAATTTCTCCTTATTAAAGTGTTATATGTTATTTATTTTATTTTCTTTGTGTGCCTATATGTGTATTTTTAATTTATGTTTAAAGATTTGAAAGTTAGTTGAGCATTGTAGTATTATTTGGGATGTTTTAGAATATTTAGTATTTTTTTTAGTAACGGGTGGGCCCCACAACACCTCTATATAATACCCATCAATGCCTCTACTAAGAAAACCTAATTTCCAAAAATACTCTTGGGAGCCTCCATCAATCCTTGTGCCTCCATTCCACTCTCTCTCTCTCAAAAACCAAAAATCATAACCATTCCACAACCCCAAATCCATACCAATTCTCACTCAATCACAAAACAAATCACATATTCTTGATCCTCTCACCAAATAGAACACTTCTACCGTTTCCATTTTTGAAAGAAGTCATCTTTGTACCGTTCGTGGGGCTAGAGAGAAAGTGAGAAGGAAAAGGGTGTCTCTACGCATAGCATAGGAGGTCTACGAGAGGTAGGGGTTTAGGCATTCTATTTTCATGCATATTGATGATGATTTTATGAGATTAATGTGATGGTCATTTTTCCCATTAGAAATTTTTGTGCCTTATTATTATTATTATTATGGTTATATATATATATATATATCTATATATATATATATATAAATAAAAGACAGTTTATCTGTGTGTATATTACTATTACATATTATTATTACATAAACTTATACCTACTAGCATGTATATGAGTTAATAATAGGTAGGTAACAGATAGAAATAATAATAATATGATAATAATAGTAATATTGATAGGGAAGATAATAATAAAATATTAACCCTAATAATAATAAAAACATAATACTATAAGAACAACAACATGTATAATATATGATATGTAATGATAATAGTATTAATAATGATAGTAAAGATAATAGTGAGTATAATTAAGGATAACATTACATAAGACAAAGTTAGAAGTGAATAAGATATATATATGATTTATGCATGATTTATATATGATTATATGAGCTGTAAAATATGTTTATACATTATTGTAATATAAAAGTACGATTATATGATAATATATATTACGTATGATTTATGTATGTTCATTATGTAATGTTATGAGTTGTATGTGTGTTTAAATGCTGTGATGTAATGATAAGTTATGATATTACGATATAGTGTTATGTACATGTTTAAGATGTAACGGAAAGTTAAAGTAAAGTGCAATAGCCTTCGGCATTACAATGAGAGTTGTTAAGGGAGGAATAACAACCTCGGCATTACAACCTCATTGTTAAGGGAAGGTGAAATACCAAGATAAAACGTTGTAGCCTTCGGCATTACAGTGAGAGTTGTTAAGGGAGGGATGGCAACCTCGGCATTTGTTAAGGGAAGGTGATATTCCCCCCTCTCCCCATAGTTTAGGATGAGCTCATGCCTAGGGGCCGGTGATGTGGAGGAATACAGGAGGGCGGGCAGTGCCAAAGATTGATTAATGCAAGATAAAGTTGTTTGGCTAAATGTATTATGTTATCTTATGAGTTATCAATTTTATATGTGTAAGGGCACTAGTGCACTACACCAAGACTTTATTTATTTATGCCATATTAACTGTCTAATTAAAATGGATAAGACCCACTTAGGTAAGACGTTTCGGGAAAAGATTATTTTAAACTTATATCTGAAATGAACTCATTCATGCTCCACTTATTTTATAATTAAACCCGGGGCGGCTTCCTCTACTGAGTCACTTCCCAGTGCTCACCCTATGTTTTTCCCCCATATTATAGAGGAGCAGACAGAGCAGGACCATGGAGCTAGCGAGGAGCAGGTCCAGCCTTAGTTTATTTTTCAGTCCTCCGCTTTATAAACCTATATACATTGATTTGCATTTCGGTTATGGATTCATTTCAGTTGTTTGAGTTATTTATTTCAAGTCCGGACCTATGTTAGCCGGCAGCTATTTATTTGACATGCATTTATGGTGGAGTCTCATAAGTCATTGCCTTTGGCTTATGGGGTAAAGCCTAATATTTATTCCTTGTGTGTTCATTGATTGTTGGGAGTTATTTATTTGATAGACTATTCAGTTTATATCTTGGCATGACTTATTATTTATCGATTATGTATTTCGCAAAGCCCTTATTTTTATATCGTAAACAAATTGCGAAAATTTTACTCCCGCCTATTTTCCGCGTATATATTTTAAAGTAAAGAATAGAACATGATAACAAAGAGTGACCCTTATGAAATAGCCTAAAATGACTTAAGCATTGAGGGCTATTTAGTAGGGATTACATGCCACATGTTATATTTTAATTGGTGCATTTTGAGTCCATGTTCAAAGGGACTGAAATTTCTCTTTCCTCGTCCCTCGTTGTCTTCTGTCCCTCCTCCAATGCTATATTTGATCCCTTCTTTCTTGAAACTTGTAACAGGGACCGATAGAGCATGCCTTTGGAGATGCTATTCTATTCAATAATATTTTGATAGAATATATTGTCGGTCCAACCGTTAAATTATAGCTACATATCAAAAGAATTATATGTGTCAAATTTCAAATAAATTGAACAACTATAAGATTGTGATCAAAGTAGTCTAAGTTACACAAATTTATGAACTATTTATTACGTCGATTTATAGACATACAAAAAATATATCAAATAATTTCTGATTAATATAAAATTTATTAGAGATGATCTATAGTACATAAGCTTTCAATCCAACGGTGAATTTTGAAAAAAAATCATATTCAATAAAAAAAAGTTTATCATAGCTAAGGTAGCTAAGGTATACATTTGATTTGAGGATTTCAGAATGAGAATCTTAGAAACATAATTATAGTTTTATTTATTTCTTAATTTTATTTTCTTACTTTTATTGTAAATATAATTGTAATGTGTACAATAATCATTCTAAAAATGATATATAATAATTTTAATAATTACTATAAACATAATTATTATTTTTATACATTATATAATTGTTATATTTATTTATTTCATTAGTATATTATTTATGATTATAATAAATAAATATTTCTACTACTATAATAATGCACAAAACAATGGAACTCACTTCTCATCAATAAGAAAAATAAATATTTAATTTTAACATTTTTAAATTTTTAAATTTTTTAGCGAAGAAAACTTACCATTGTTTTATTCTTATTAAAAATAATTATTTTTCTTTTTATTTCACTTGTTATCTAAATTATTTTTTATAAAAATAAAATAATTTAAAAATATTAAAATTAAATATTTATTTTACTCATTGAGATGTGTGTCCCATTCTTTTTTGTTTTTTAAAAACAAAAAATAACTACTATATTTTTAATTAATAATAATAGATCTTATGACACATGACATCACGTATAAATACATGACATTATTTGAATAGCTGAATCATAATTCTATGTAACGGTCCATGACAACCCAAAGATTTCTTATTCATATACCATGTTGCAGCTTATCTAGTGTCACCATAAAATAACAACAATGGTGGCTTATTGAGAAATAATTTTGAACTTTGATTTATTTTTTATTAGAAATAATTATGTTTTTTTATCCAAATTAGTTAATTTTTACAAAATTAAAGTATTTTTTAACAATATTAAAGTTAAATATTTATTTAACTTATTGAGATGTTGATTCCATTTATTTTTTATTTTTAAAAATAAAAAATTAACTATAGTTAGATTTTTAGTTATTAATAGTAGGTCAATGAACACATGATATCACCTATGAACATATGAAATCATTTGGATGGTATTGAACTATAATATTATGTGATGGTCTATGATCATCCAAAAAGTTTTCATATATGATGAACAGAAATGATATTTGGACGAACGAAGTGGATGAATAGGCGGAAGAATCCTGGTTTAGTTTAGTGTGATCCCAAAATAAAGTTACCCATTGTACACCCACCTTCTATGAAATGAAAACCAAATTTTCATTTCATTTCCCACTTCCCTCCTCCCCTCTTTCCCCTCCTTAGCTCCGCCTGTGTTGCCGCTTCCTACCTCCTGCCTCATGCGCTCGGCTTGTTGCTGTCGTACCTCACCCTGTCATCGTGCCTCACCAACCACCTCGGTGCTACTGTTCAATTGGGGTTTAGGGTTAAGTTCTTCCCCTACCCCCCACCCCCGCGCAGCTTTAGACTCCTCCCATTGTTACTTAGTTCAACTCTACCTCTATTGAGCCCGCGTTATAGTTACCGTCTTCTTCTTCTTCTTCTTCTTTTATTGATGCATCTTTCTATTTATTTTTATGCTTACTACTTCTTCTTCTCTCTATTTGTGCTTGCTCCTTTTCTTTTTGTATTTTTCTATTGCTTCTACTTCTTCATACTTTTTTTCGCTCTCTATTTCTATCTCTTTATGCATGTAGTTACTGCTTTTTTCTTGTTTCTATATATCTTTTTAGCATTGCAGAATTTTTCCTACACTTTAGGTGTTGTTAATATATTAAAGGATTTTGATTTAGCAACTATTTCTAATAGGTTCCTTATCTAAACTCTCATTTCTCTGCCCTTAAATCTTTAGCAAAGGTTTTATGTATTTGCTTAATTTTAAGAGTGACTATAATGTATGATAATCATGCACCTAAGATTTCCAATTCAAAATCTCTTACATGCCTGACCTCAAACTCATTGATCCTCAATGAAATCTTTTTGAGTGCTGATATGTTAATTTGATATTAAGTGATTAGGTATGTTTTGACCGATTTGTTCTTAATTATCTTATTAAATCTTTTTTTCCCAATTTTCCTATGTACTTTGACCATTCTTATATTAAAAATTGGATATTGTGTTTATAAAAGTTGAGGTAAATTAATTTGCAGTTATTTGCAATGAAATTAGCCCGAAAGTTCATGTGTATATGTTGTTATCTCTTAGCTCTTGGTCTTCAATTTGAAATGAATATCTTGTTGATGTTAAAGTCTCAATTTTTAACATTTTTCTGATATAGTCATGAATGATTTGAAACTTATAATGAGGAAATTAGGTTTTGGTTATTGTTGCCTTGTAACTCTTGGTCTTTGATTTGAAATGAATGTCTTGGTTAATAAATTAGTCCTGGTTTTTTTATTGTTCTTTAGTCTTTTACATTCATAAAATTAGTTCTTATATGCACATTATCCTCTAAATAAAATGAATGGTGGCTTCTTAGGATAAATCATCTTATGTTCGCAAGGCAAGTATCTTAATGTTCTCTACATGAAATGCTATGAGGATGAGAAAATGATTTTCCCCTCTTTTTTTAAGCTCATGTGACAGCAAGCATCTTAAACTCATATGACTGATAAGTTTATGTTGAATAGGTTAGTAAATTAAATTTAGAGATGCTCCTTCTATAACTTCCCATGTGTGGGTACACTCAAAAGTTATACTACTGTTGATAAGTTTTCTATTATAGCTTATAAGTTTATGTTGTAAATGTTGATAACTTTTTATAAACATTGATAAGTGGTTTTTTATTCTAATCGAGACTCTTGTCAACACATAACAAATGTGTAAATAACCATATAAGTATAGCAGTTCATGAGAACTGGTGGTTGAAGTGCTAATAATTATACAATTATGCTGGTAAATTGTGTATTTTGATCTTGACAGTGAATGTTACGAGGGTGGTGACATTTGTCACGACCCAGTGAGATGTCTAAAGGTGTGTGTTTGCAAGAGAAGGGGGGTTGATCGTGCTTGATTTTTCAAAACTTTTCCCAAAACAAATTGTAACACTCCAATAATTAATCCTCCATGCTATAGTCATTTCGGACTAACTATTCGAGTGTCACTTCTTGAACATCATAGCATATGTTATGTTTCTAAAATAGATACTGTGAAAATACGTGGGAATTAATTTCGCAAATATCATACTTCGAAAATAGGGGCAACGTCATACATATACCGTTCTGTTACATCATACATCAGTATTACATAATAATATACATACAGTCCTCTACTTCATCAATACAGATAGTCTCCCACATCATATATCAGTAATGAAACTAGTAATATAAATAATAATACAACTACATAAAAATCCCGACTAACACAGATCCGGAAATAACCTAATACACATGACTGGAAGAGAACTAAACGGGGCGGAAGCTTAAGGCCTCCGTCTTCAAATCCGCCTGGTGTCTCCGTCTCCAAGTATACCTGATTACCTAAAAATATATATCCACGATAGGGTGAGCAACTAAAAGTTACTCAGTAGGGGCGACTATCTCGGGTTTATTATAAAAAGGTGAAGCATGCTAGATTTCAATTCAGTAATTAGTTCATAAACTCAGTATCCCGAGATAACCTCATCCTAGGTGTGTCTTGCTCATTTTATTGATACACATATGTATTATTATATATATACCAGTCCTTGTAAATGTGCAGTGACCTGTGTGCATCTACCATGCAAAACACATGATTTTAATATAACACTGAGTATACAAAAATACAAATAGAAGTATAAATATTATGCTTTCTTTAGGTGTCATGTGTAATGATCTCTTTTTACTTTGAATGGCACTACCCTCTCTCTTACTATCCTCCGTCCTGCCTTGCTCCGGGTCATGAGCTCATACCTCTCTAGTTTCTACTAGACATCTGTGGGGAAGAGGGGTTTTATTCACTATCACTCACAAAACTGGTATTGGGGACTGAGGGGTGCCAACCCTCCCTTGCCAATCCAATTTGTGGAGAAAGCTACTCATAAATCTCATTTTCTCATTTCACATGACATCTTAATACAATCTTTATAAATTCATTCAATCATCAACAAATATCATCATTGTCATAATTTTATCAACTTTAACAACCCAATCAATTGCAGATTTTGGGGCAGATTCAACATGGTTTACCAATAAAATCACCATAATTATAAAATAACTAATCTGACCTCCACATTTTTATGAGATAAACTATACTAATAATTACAACATCTCCAACAAACAAAACTCAAAAATAATTTATATAGAGAGAGAAATAAATCTCGCAATAATGCTCATTACAAAGAATTCAGCACTGCACTTTCAGATTAAACTTATCTTTACATATTTTTCTGTATTAATCTAAAAGGTATTTGATTCTGAAAATTTTTATCAAACATCCTATATATCTTAACTTTCCAACAAATTTAATTTCACTAAATTTTGATTTAGTATATTTTTAATCATGAATTTTTGAACACTGACTGCTTAGTTTAAGAGCCTAATTCTATGAGTCAACTTTAAAAATTCATAACTTCCAAAATATAAAGTCAAATTAAGTGATTGCTGTTGGAAACCCTTCATAATTGAGTTAAATTACAGGGAAAATTAAAACCAACGAAAAATCATATCTTTGTAAAAAGAACCGAATTATTTTGTAAAACATGTCTATACGAGTTTTCTCCTAAAATTTTAGTAATATGAACTTCTTATCATCAAATAAATTTTAAATCTCATTATACCATCAGAAAATTACCAATAACATATGCCTACACTCATATAAACATGTTAATATCATAAGTATGAAATATCATGCATTTTAACCCAACCAAAAGTCCAATTTCTTAGTGAAAAACCCTACCTCAAATTGCTTCAAGATTGAACAAAACTTCAACAAATTCTTCAACTCTCTCTCAATCTCGGGTAGCCTCTTTGAAGGGGTTAATGGATGAGTTTCTTGAGTGTTTTGGGGCTGCAACTTGTGGAAAATGAGCCTATGGTGATAGTATATGGTATGAGTGGTGAGTTTTGGTGATTAAAGTGGTGGTTTGGGTTGATTTTGATGAAGAAATGGGGGAGGGAGAGAGAGCTACGGGTTAGGGTTAGAAATTAGGGATTTTGGAGAGTGTTTGAGTGTTATGAGGGGGTGGTGAGTGTTATAAGAGTGATGGGGGACTATTTTGCAATTTTAGAAAGTCTAGGGACCAAATTGCAACATTGAGGGAGAGACCTATATGCAATTTTACAAAACTTATGAAATTTCCCCCAAAATCATTTCTTTCACTCCTAATCCTCATTTTACTAATCCCTCATGCATAAATATGTTTTCACTCTCACCCAAAATACATTTTCACATCCTAAGGTATATATACTTTATAATTACTTTTAAATTACCCGATATGCTCAAAATCACTTTCATTAAATCCTAAAAATGCTCTAGTGTTTATAAATCATAATTAAACTATTTAACACTTTAAAATCATCCATATCTCATCATCACGTGTATACATTTATAAATCAACCATGCACAGATCATATTCATCATACATACTATACACTTACTTATAACACATAAAACATTCATGGTTCACATCAATCACATAGGTCAAACAATGCACATAGTACACCTTGTATACAATATACACATAGACCAATTAGGCCCTAATCAAGGTTAATTATTATTAGTTACCCTTAATTAATACGTAATTGAAAAGCGGGGTGTTACACAAATTCTTTTGAAAACACTTCTTAGAAGAAAAGCCTTCTAAGTGGCAGCGAAAACTCATTCTGAGAAAGTAAAGTTTCTGAGAAACTTTGCTTTCTTAGAAGATCAACCTTCTAAGTAAGTAAGTGATAAATATGAAAACTTTTTGAAGAGGTTCCTTACTTGCTCTCAGTTTGTTATAGACTTTATGAAAGAAGGTTTATTTTAATTAAGTGTTTTCTTTTGTTTAAATCGTGATATATCAGAGTGTTAAGGGAAGAAGAAAATCACACACATGATTTTATACTGGTTCAATTATAATACAACCTACTCCAGTCCTCAACCTTCAGTTGAGAGTTCTTATAAATATTCTTCTTAATATGCCTTCTCAAGCAGCCACTACTTTTAACACAGTAAAGGATTTTTCACCACATCACACTTGAGGTGGATTTTCTTGCCTCGAACACTTGAGGACTTTGCTTGTAACACCCTGATCTTTAATTAAGTCCTAATTAAGAGAAATTAAGGGTAAAGGACCTTAGTTGAGACTTAATTGGATATGAGTGGATAAGTTTCTCCTAGCTTAAAGTATTGTATGCAATGTGTTTTATGTGCCCAAGTATGTGATTTTATGATGTTTAAAAGTTAAAAAGGATATATGAATGTTAAAGTACGAGTCGGGACGTTTTAGAAGTGTTTTGGAGCTTTTTCACAGCCCAGTAATCGATTACCATACCGTGGTAATCGATTACAGCTGTTTTCGCCATGTGTAATCGATTACAAAATCGATGTAATCGATTACCATGTGCGCAGAACGCATTTTTCAGCGCGTTTAAGTGACGTTCGGGCCCCACGGTGACTCCAGAGCATGTTTAACCTAGCCACCACGTGTGTAAACCCTACTACCACTCTCATTCCATCAGAAAACCCTCTCTCTCCATCTTTGAGCCTCCATAGGTTTCTCTCTCAAAAATATACAAAGCCATAACCATTCCACGCCAAGAAACACCCACCAATTCTCACCCGATCAAGAAACCGACCAAATATTATTGATCCTCACACCAAAATACACATAACCACCGATTGCTTTTCTTCATCAAGTGTCACCGTTGTCACCGGACCGTTCGTGGGGTTTAGAGAGTGTGACACCCTAATAATTACCTCCTTATGCTTAAGTCATAATGAGTTAATTACCGGAAATTATCATTCTGTTTCAGAGTCAATTTTCAACATATCGATACGTGGAAAATAGGGCCGTAAAATTTTCAAAGTAAACGGCGCGAGTTCTAAATCGTGGCTTGTACGTGATGAGACATAATCTGATATATCAAACTATGAAACTGTGAATGCACATAACCATAATACAATAATACATGAAAGTGGCCCATTACATACATATAGATTCAGGTACATATAGGAATTACACATGTAAACGTAAAATCTAAAATAATATTACATTTGTAGAGTATTAGAGTTTCTAAGAATACCACAAGTGTGTACAGTCACTTATGATTCTCTTATAAACTCAACTAAACGTCACATAATACATAACATGGTAATACAAAATATCAGAGAAATAAGACTCTAAAGTGTAAGTCTCTCAAAGTGTCTGAGTCTTCAATCCTTTGTCAGTTTCAGCCTGCTCACCTAGTAGTGGGACCTGTGCCTCGATCTGAATCTAAAACAAATAATGTTAATTCTTTAAACGCCGCTAGCTCCACATCCATGGACACACAATGGAGACCACGGAAGAGGGAAACGAACAAAACCAAATAGCAACCAAACCGGATGCCATTTGTCATCCACAAGCTGCACTCTGTCCTAATTACACATGCAAAATCTGCACTCTGTTCTAATTACACATGCAAAACCAATCTCGATCAACTAACTAGCTTTTGTGGCTCAGAGAATCTGACATTACTACATTTTTGCTCTACAACAACGACTGAAAACTGTGGCAATAAAGCCAAAAACTGTTGCCTTAAGCTGTCGCAACGGTTTTCAAACTGTGGAGTATGCGACCGTTACCTATTTGTATAGGCAACGGTTTTTTACTTTAGGCAACGATAATAAAAAAACCGTTGTCGTTGATAATAGAATAGACAACGGTTTTACTTTCAAGTTTTTAACAACGGTTTTTATTTGTTTCCTTAATTAGCAACGGTTTTTAAACTGTAATATTTTTTATATCAATTAGTACATGATTTAAGCGTTGCTCTTTTATTAGCAACGGTTTCTAAGTGTTGAGAACTTATTTCTAGCAACGGTTTTTTAAATGTTGCATTTACTAATAGGCAACACTTTTTTGAGTGTTGTATTTGCTATTAGACAACAGTTTTGTATGTAATGTATTTTCCACTAGGCAACGGTTTTGTAAATGTAGTTTCTCCTGATGGATAAGTTAAGTTCTACATATTTAAATATGTTTACTTTAATAATAATATAACTATTAAATTTAAATTTAATAATATCATAACATTTATATATCAAATCTTATCTATTATTAAGATCACAAGATCTATATATACAATAATAATCCAAGAAATGACATCCAAGTCAAGATTACTATCGTCTACAACTCCCAAATTACATAATAAAAGATCAAGAGTTTGATAATATTCCATCAAAATTCATTATCAACTTCTCCATATCTTAAACTCTTTCACTACTCTTTCATCTATTTGATGTTGCTCTTTGTGATTAGCTTCTTTCTCTTTTAGGTTCCTGTAAAAAGATATGAAAGCAAATACAATTAACTTACACAAATGATCAAGAATGCATTGGAGCAACAAGACACCAGATAAAAGAGCATAATTAATTTTAGCAAATTGGAATAAGTAGAATTTACAAGTCATAGACTAAAATGATACTCTCAAATTTTTAGCAACTCACTTTTAATTTTGAAATAATAATTTCCCACCTCATGCCCCAAATGTTAAACAATCATACTTAGAAACCTTAATATTCAACATATAGTATAACAACATAACCATAAGTCTTTTGATTTTTAAGCAAAACAAAGTTGAGAGAAAAAGAATAATTCTCAAAATCCTAAATTGATTAACCATGCATGATTTGTCTAAACTTAATTCTTTACAATCCTCTACAATCCATTTTTGTAATTTTACATATGCTACCAATTCTTTCTCAAAAATGAAAATCATTTCTTGTAGTTGAAGCATACATATAAATAAAGAATAAAAAAACAGAACATAGAAAGAGATTTGACCTAAATGTTACCAATTGTCATGTGTGTTGTGATACCTCTCTGGCTTCTCTCTGCACAAAATCAGTAAGGAATGTGTTCCGTACCTTTGACCGAGGTATGAACTGTCGCCGGAATCTGACTCCTCGCACAGCAGTTCTCCAAGGCGCTTGGGGTGTTTTCCCTGAAAGGACTCCGAAGCTTAAGTCAATATCAGTATAAGCGTGAGAACTCAACTGAAAGCGTACCTGATACTATGATGGGACACCCTATTTATAGAGGGGGTTTGGAGCCATTTCCGCGCCGCTCACGCCGCACGACTCGGGGTAACGGCCTTCCCGCTTTCTGTGGCGCGTTGAGGCGTCCCGCGTTGTGTCGATCGTGGCTCCGGATTTCTCAGCGTCGTTATCCGCTCGCTTCCGATCGCCGCCCTAATCGGGGGCTCAATCTTATCCGACCTTGGGTCGGGTCTCGGGCCGGTTCCCGGATCCTGCTCCGGATCCAAGTCCTTTGGGCCTCCGATGGTTATTGGGCCTTGAGGGTTTAATGGGCCTCGATCTGGACTCGCCCATCGCGGGGTCCGAGGTCCGACCTTGGGCCTTCTTTGGGGTCGTTACTGAAGTCTTGAATTGGGCCGCCGGATTGGGCCACAATCCGAGGTGTGAACATTGCCCCCAGCTCGGAGCTCGGGCGTAGCCCGAGGTTCGAGTTGACACACCAAGAGGCGCCTCGAAATTCCCGCCACCCTATCTCTGACGCCTGTCTTTTCACATCCCATCGTGCCGCTTGATGCGTGACACGATGCGACTGGAGACGAAGCGTTTCCGAGATGAGTTTTACGACTTCCAAAACTGCCCCTGCTTTTGCCCGCGAAATGTCGGGAATGCCCCTGTCCGGGACGTGAAATGACACTTTTGCCCCTGTATTTTTGGCGCTATAAATACCGCCTTGGGGATACTGTGCTTCTTCTTCCACCTTCAAACTCTCCAGCGATTCTTCTCTTCTTCTCTTTGCTTCCGCGATCCCTCCTCCTGCTCTCCGCCGTGCTCCGCCCTTGCTCAGAAGCGTGCCGCTGTCAGAGGCTTCAGAGTTCGCTGCCTTCATCACCATTGGTAGTTTTTTCTTCTTCCCTTTGAGTAAGTTCCTCTCTGTTTTTGGTTCTTGCATTTTTTGCATTTTCTTTAAAGCCTTGGTTGCAGTTATGGCGTTTTCTCGCCTTTCCTACCGCGCATATGCCCCATACATTTTTGGGTCTACTCTTTCCTGGGTCTGGGAACTTACCTCTGGCCTGTATAAATTGTGCCTGAACTTCTTCCTTTCCTTGCTGTTTGTTTTCGGGCGTAGGTTACGATAGGGGCTCTTCGCCCTTAATTTTTCCATTTTCATCCTCCATAATGTCTGGATATGCCACCTCGGCCCTCGGATGCCCCTGCTCGGGGCTCCGTTCCAGGCCCGAGCTAGATGGCAGTTCTTCCCTTTATCGAGGGTCTCCATATTTTGCTTTCTTCGTTCGGAGCGGTGACGTCGGAGCTCGGCCTCCCATAATTGGGATCCGATTTGCCCCCCTTTTTCCTTTCATTGGAAACCATTTTAAAACGTCAAATCCCGATTTCCGAGAACAGTTTCTAAACTGTTTAAAATGGTTTCCTTTGTAGGTAATGGGTAAACGTCCGAAGCCACAACTCCAACGTCCACTGCTACTCAACGATCAGTATGACTGGGCCGGGGAGGAGGCCCTTGGCATAGTCTCGGTTGTAGACGAGGATTATGCCTCCGCCGCCCATTCCTGCGAGCAATTATTCGCTGAGGGGGCTCACGGCCAGTACATAATCGAGGCCCCTACTGCTGACGAGAGGGTTCCCTTCAACAATGGCCAGGAGCCGGTCGACTTCTTTTACATGTACGACCTGCCCCTAACCCGGATGGGAATCCGCATCCCCTTCACCGACTTCCAGATTCGGGTGCTGAGGACGGTTTGGGTTGCGCCTTCTCAACTACACCCCAACTCCTGGGCCATGGTCCGTGGGTTTGAGCGAGTTTGTGAGCACCTCGGGCTTCCCGTTTCTCTAAGGGTGTTCTTCTACCTTTTTGCCGTCACCCTCCCCCACGGAACCGAGGGGTGGATATCCTTCCGAGCTCACTCCGGTCGGAAGGTCTTCACCCTTTTTGAGGATTCCGTCCATAATTTCAAGGAAGTATACTTCCGGGTCCGCGCTGCTGGGTGGCATTCCACGACCTCGGAATCTCTTTTTCATCTAGGGTTTCTAGCTTGTACGCCCCTTTTCCTAGGGTCTCTTTTACTCGATATGGCCCTTCCCAGTTGGCGGCCAGCTTCCCCTCTCCTGGGTTGGGAGCTCCGATGTTTGCTCTTCGTAGGACAAAATCGCCCTTCTGGAACCTTCTCGGAATCACTCCCTGGTTGTACCTTCTTGCCACCCTTTGTTTGAGGGCCTCTTCCCGGATCCTGGCTGCGTCCCGATCCTCTTCGACCATGTCGAGCTCTGCCTCCCTTGCCTCCGAGTTTCGAGCTTCTTGGTAGCTGATAACTCGGAAGCTCGGTTCTCCAAGCTCGACTGGGATCATAGCCTCACTACCATAGGAGAGTTTAAAAGGACTCTCTCCCGTAGTAGAGTGCGGCGTCGTTCTGTAGGCCCATAGGACACTCCCGAGCTCATCTGCCCAAGATCCTTTTGCCTCGTCGAGCCTTTTCTTCAGTCCCCTTAGGATTATTTTATTAGCAGCTTCGCACTGCCCATTGGCTTGGGGGTGCTCCACGCTAGTGAACCTTTGCTCAATGTTCCAACCTTGTAGGAAATCTCGGAACTTTTTGTCGGTGAACTGCGTTCCGTTATCCGAGATTATAACCTTCGGGACCCCGAAACGAGTTATGACGCTCCTCCAGACGAACTTCCGACATTGAGCTGCCGTTATCGTGCCGAGAGGCTCTGCCTCGATCCACTTGGTGAAGTAATCAATTGCTA
Organism: Aeschynomene evenia; assembly: GCA_013621005.1. Classification (NCBI taxonomy): domain Eukaryota; kingdom Viridiplantae; phylum Streptophyta; class Magnoliopsida; order Fabales; family Fabaceae; genus Aeschynomene; species Aeschynomene evenia. The sequence continues at coordinate 20,452,555 of CM024266.1, forward strand.
CCACCAAGTATTTCACCAAGCCCGGAGCCGTTGGGAAGGGCCCAAGAAGGTCTATACCCCATTTGTCAAAGGGCCATGATGCCGAGATTGGGGTCATCTCCTCGGGAGGCGCACTGTAGTGGTGACTGTGTTCTTGGCACTTCACGCATTTTTTCACGTATTCAGCCGCATCTTTCTTTAACGTTGGCCAAAAGTATCCTGCTCGGGTAACTTTCAGCGCTAATGTCTGGCCCCGAGGTGATTACCTCCTGCCCTTAGTGGACTTCCTCGAGGACATATCTGGCTTGGTCTTCGTTTAGGCACTTCAGTAGGGGTTGACTGAACCCCCTTTTGTATAACTGCCCTTCCACCACTGCGTAGTATGGGGACCTTCTTCTTACCAAGGCCGCGACCTTCTCATCATCCGGAAGGATTCCGAGCCTGAGATACTGGAGGAGCTCGGAGATCCAACTCGGCGACGTTATTATGGCTGTGACTTCCTGCCCTTCTGCAATCGACGGCCTTTCTAGGGTTTCTTGAATCAAGGTTTTGCTTGTCCCTGTAGGCCTGGTACTTGCGAGCTTCGACAATACATCGGCTCGGGCGTTCTCTTCCCGAGGTATGTACTTTACCTCGGATTTTTGCAGTGGTTTTAATAGCTCGGTCACTACTGCAGATACTTCTTTAGCTGCTCATCTCGGCCTGGTATTCTCCCCCGATCTGAGAAACCACGATCTGCGATCACTGCAATAGTGAGCCTTTGTGCTCCGAGGTCACTTGCCAACTTCAATCCAGCAATCAAGGCTTCATACTCCGCCTGGTTGTTGGAAGCTCGGAACTCAAATTTTACCGACATCTCGACCTGGATTCCTAGATTGTTTCCAGGATGATGCCGGCTCCACTGCCCCTTAGGTTAGATGATCCGTCCACGAATAATGTCCACTGGACCTCTTCTTTTCCTTCTTCATCGACCATTTCTCTGACAAAGTCCGCTAAGGCTTGCGACTTAACTGCATTCCGAGGTTCGAAAATCAATCGAACTCGGAAGTTCTACTGCCCATGACACCATTCGTCCTGCCAGGTCGGGCTTCTGTAGAATCTGCCTCATAGGGTGATTTGTTCTAACTACCACCGTATGGGCCTGGAAATATTGCCTCAGCCTTCTTGCAGTTGTGATCAACGCGAAAGCACCTTTTCTAACTTCGGATAGCGGACCTCGGGGCCCTGCAACGCTTTGCTCACAGAGTAGATAGGCTTCTGCACCCTGTCTTCTTCTCTTACCAGCACCGCTCCAACTGCCAGCTCTCCTACCGAGAGTAGAGGTACACACCTCTCCGACCTCCGGTTTAGACAAGATCGGGGGAGCCATCAAGAATTGCTTGAAGCTTTGGAAGCTTCTTCACAATCATGGGTCCAACTGAAATCCGTCTTTTTCTTTAACAGCTCAAATAGCGGCAGGGATTTCCGAGCTGACAGCGGGAGGACCTTGATAGCTAGGCTAACGACCCGTCAGCCTCTGAACTTCTTTCACAGAGGTCGGGCTCTTCATATCCAGAATGGCTTTGCACTTTTCTGGGTTGGCTTCGATACCCCTCTGGGTCAACATGAAGCCCAGAAACTTTCCGGCCTCGACAGCGAAGGCGCACTTCAGGGGGTTCAATCTCATCCCCTGGTCTCTTAGTTTTCCGAACACGGTTTCCAGATCGGAGATCGTGTCTTCCTCTTTCTCGTTTTTACCAGCATGTCATCTATGTACACTTCCATCCTGGTTCGATTTCTGCTTAAGACCCTGTTCATGAGTCGCTGATAAGTGGACCCGGCATTCTTCAAACCAAGGCATCACTTATACATAGTTCGCCTTGGTGTGATAAGCCGTCTTCTCCCTCGTCGTTGGGATTCATCGGGATCTGGTTATATCCGAGTATGCGTCATGAAGACAAAACGGATCCTGACGCAGCATCCACTAGGCTATCATGCTCGGTAGCGGGAAGGGGTCTTTGGGGCAGCCTTGTTCAGGTTGTGTAGTCTACACACATCCTGGCTTCCCGTTTGTTTTTGGTACCAATACGAATTGGAAGCCATGTCGGGTACTGAACCTCCTGATGAAACCGGCCTTGAGCAGTGCTTCCCACTGCTCGATCATGCTTGGGCCTTCTCTTCCGACTTCTTCTCTTCTTCTGTTGCACCGGCTTGGTGCCGGGTAACGACAGCTGATGAACATCACCTCGGGGCTGATTCCGGGATGTCCTTTGCTTCCCACGCGAAGAGGTCGGCATTTTTCTTGAGACTGGTCGTGCCCCTTTACCTATAGGACTTAGTTGCGCTGATCCGAGTATTTTTCGGGGCTTTTCCCGATCTGCACCTCCTCAGCTGGCCTTCTGGCTCGGCTCACTGGGTTTCGGATTAACATCGGTTCACGTTGTTGACCTCGCTCTTGGCTCTTTATCTTTTTTTCTTCTTTTTCTGTTTTTTCTGTTTCTTTTTCTTTTTCTCTCCCCCCTCACCCTTGTCCTTTCCGTGACCTTCAGGCTATTGATGTAGCACTTCCGAGCTGTCACCTGGCACCCTTCACCGTGACGACCTTGCCATCCTCGGTGGAATTTCATGACCAAGTGGGGTACCGCACAACTGCCCCGAGTTTGCACAGCGTGGGCCTCCCCATGATCATGTTGTAGGCGGAATTAATCCTCGCACTATGAAATCTACCTCCACCGTTCTCACTAATGGCTTGGTGCCCATTGTGAGATATAGGGTGATGTAACCGTCTGGCTTGATTACATCGTACCCCGAGAATCCCACGAGATCTTCGTCATAGGCCTTTAGGTCGGAGTCCTTTAGCCCATCTCGTCGAACGCTCTCCTTGTTACAGCTCGGCGGAGCTTCCCGTGTCGATCAAGACCCTTCGGATCTCCATGTTTCTGGCCATGACCGACACCACCAAGGGGTCCGCGTAGTCAGCAACTACCCCGGGGTTATCTTCCTCAGAGAAGGTGATCGCACCGGGGCTTTTTCCTGCGCCTTCGATGCCGTTTCCTTTTTACCTACGCTCAATATTTCCTTGAGCGCCCTTTTTCTTGCTGCGGCACTAGCTCCACCTCCCGCAAACCCCCTGCGATGGTGTGAATCGTCTTTACCACCTCGGAGCTGTTTTCGGGCTCTGCCTCATCTTCCGGCTTGTTTCTCTTGTTTCTCGGGTTCCGCCCTTCATCCTCAGGGCTTTTTTCCCTTTTTCTCTTCGGCCCCTCTGTTCAGCTACGTACTTCGCGGCTTACCAGCTCGGATCAGTTCCTCAATAGCATCTCGGAGGTCGTAACAGTCCTCCGTCCGATGCCCGTGTTGCTCATGATAGCTGCAGTACAGACCTCGGTTCGTGCTCCCCTCGTTCTTACCGGTCTGGGTCTGGGCAACCGCTCAGTCTGCTGAATCTCCTTGTACACCTCCCCAATTGATCGTGACAGGGGGGTGTAGTCGGAGATTTCCTCTTGTAGGGCCCGATCATGCTTCTCTGATCTCTGCCTTTCCTCCCTAGGCTTTTGAGGTCGGGATCTTTCTGACTTTCTTTCCTCATTCCTGTCTTCCGCCGATTCTCTTTCCATTTTGGCCATCATGGCCTCTTCGGCCCTGATGAACTCGGCCGCTCTGTCCTGGATCTCCTCCATGGTCGTTGGCTCCGACCTGGAGAGGGACTCGGCAAATGGAGACCAGCGGAGTCCGTTGATTAGGAGGGTAATTGCATTGGAGACATGCAAATCCCTTACTAGGAGCGCCTCAGCATTGAACCTTTCAAAATAGGCTCTCAGCGTCTCCCCTGCTTCTGCTTGATATTCATGAGGCTCACAGCTGACCTTGGCTTTGTTTTCCTGGTCGTGAAATGAGCAGGAATTGAGCGGCGAGGTCGGCGAAGCAGTTGATAGACCTTGACGGAAGACGGTTATACCACTTCATGCCGTCTTCAACAAAGTAATTGGGAACGCTCGGCATCGTTCCTCGTCTTCAGCTCTGTCGTAGTCCATCCTGGACTTAAATGCCTCGAGATGCTCCTCGGGATCGGTGGTCCCATCGTATTTGAGTCCTGGTGGGGTCCGACCCTGGGGCATCTTGTATCTAAGGATGTGTGGGCCAGCGGCCCTTCAGCCTTGAACGTGAACCCTCCCCCTTTCCACCGCCCGTACTTCGGTACTCGGTGTAGGTAAAGGAGCGTTCGCGATCTTCATTGTAATTTTGGGACTGCATGTCCCTTTCTCTTTCTCGGATCTCCTCGATCGTTCTTGGCGATCATCGCGTTCCCGATGCCGACGTTGCTCGTCAGACCTCGGTCGCTCCTGCTTTTTCTCCGAGAGTGCTCGTTTCGACCTTTTCTGGTCGGGCCTTTCTGCTCTAGCTCGAGCTTTCGGAGGCGGTGGGCTAGGTCCTTGACCTTTTTCCCGTTCGTGGAGAAGCTTTTCCTCCACCTTCTGGTTTCGGCGTTCCTCCCTCCGGAGTTGGTCCTCCAGAGGAAGTCGCTTCACCATTTCTTGCTCCAGCAGTCGGAGCCTCTCCTGTTGATCCCGGATGAGCTGCATCATCTGGCGCACATCGGGTTCAACAGAGGGTCCGACTCCATTATTTTCAGCAGCCGTGTTGGGCTGCTGTTCAGCTTCAGCTCCCCCTGCTTCTCCGAGGTTCAGTTCATTCTGGCTCGGGGGGGGCTGAGGTTGAGACTGGTCGGCCCCGTGGATCGTTTCACAATGCCCGTCTTGCGCTCCTTCCATCGGTTCTCCTGTTGCTTTTGGGTGGACGAGGCGGGCGGTGGTCTTTGTTCTAGCCAGTTTCAGGTGTTTGCTTCGGTCCCTTAGAAGGTAAACCGACTTCGAAAAAGTGCTGTGGTGGGTCCCCGGCAACGGCGCCAATGTTCCGTACCTTTGACCGAGGTATGAACTGTCGCCGGAATCTGACTCCTCGCACAGCAGTTCTCCAAGGCGCTTGGGGTGTTTTCCCTGAAAGGACTCCGAAGCTTAAGTCAGTATCAGTATAAGCGTGAGAACTCAACTGAAAGCGTACCTGATACTATGATGGGACACCCTATTTATAGAGGGGGTTTGGAGCCATTTCCGCGCCGCTCACGCCGCACGACTCGGGGTAACGGCCTTCCCGCTTTCTGTGGCGCGTTGAGGCGTCCCGCGTTGTGTCGATCGTGGCTCCGGATTTCTCGGCGTCGTTATCCGCTCGCTTCCGATCGCCGCCCTAATCGGGGGCTCAATCTTATCCGACCTTGGGTCGGGTCTCGGGCCGGTTCCCGGATCCTGCTCCGGATCCAAGTCCTTTGGGCCTCCGATGGTTATTGGGCCTTGAGGGTTTAATGGGCCTCGATCTGGACTCGCCCATCGCGGGGTCCGAGGTCCGACCTTGGGCCTTCTTTGGGGTCGTTACTGAAGTCTTGAATTGGGCCGCCGGATTGGGCCACAATCCGAGGTGTGAACAGAATGCTTCAAACATTTAAATAAAAGGTAGTTCCACAATAAATAAAATCATTGATTGGTAAGTAAGTAATGCATAGAGAAAATGTCTCATTTGTGTTGTGATACCTCTCTGATCTTATTTGATTGTCTCAAATAAGTTTTGAAATTTGATAATTTTAAATTCTGAATTACAAAGGCATAAGACAATGAAACTTCTTTTTAAGCCCCAAAACACAACTGATTCTATTGCTAAACATTTGATCGAATCCAAGTATAGGTGATCAACAGTATTTATGTTTAGTAGATCAAAAGACATTAGTTTGAATTTATACAAGCAACTGTGATTCATCAGAACCTTACTGTTAATTCATTCTATTGTTTAAATTTTTGCTGGTTAGATATACAAGCAATTGAATTTATATATCTTACTTTTACTTAGCTTAAGATTCATAATGCTCCATTGGTTGAATAGCATTATGCTCCATTGGACAAAATGAATTAGAGTTAGATATACAAGCAAGTATTCTGCTGCTTCATAACTAACTTTAATAAATGGAAGAAATTTATCAACTTTAACCTTACTACTCTATCAAATTTATGAATCTGTGTTTTTTTTTTTGGGTAAAATGAGTTTCTATCAACCTGTTTTGTTCACTTTAATCTTTTTAAACTTGGTTCTTATGTTGTGAAGCTTTTACTATTTACAGGATTCAAAAAACATAGAAAAAGTGATTATTCAATTACTTATGCCAATAAAGTTCTAAATTTGAACAGTTTCATAAAGAAAACACTTGATTGGTTTTTATGATTTCTTCATTTTGAAAAGGTCAGCAAAATCTGAAACTTGTGTTTGTTCATCTCTTCATAAATTGAGGGTGGAACATCAAGTCAAACTTGTGTTTGTTCCTGATAAAATCAAGTCAAACTTCATAAATTTCCTAAGCTGTCATGTTCCTGATAAAATCACTAGTCCTTCTGTTATGTAGGGAGATAACATATTGTATTCACATTCCAGAAAATAAAAAATTAAAACAAACACATACACACATACAGAGACGCAAGGAAACAACTTCCAAATTCCAACAATCAATCATTTTTAATTATTAAACACAAATCAAATAATAAATAAATAAAAATAAAAGAGCATAGAACAGAGCATAACAAAAAGAGCTCATTAAATATGATAACATTGTAAAAAAATATGATTCAGACTTCAAGAATTCAAGTACTTTCAATTCAAGTATTTTTCTTAAATCATACTGATTTAGAAATGCTCATTTAGAAATCAAATTATCAAAGTATCAAAAATTAAAGTAACTCACCTTCTAATTTCCAAAAAATCAGAAGCAGAATTGCAGGAACATAGGTGGGCGGCGACTGCGGGCTGAGGCGGCGAGATGTGAGCGGCGACCGGCTGGGCTGAGCTGAGGCGGTGCGGTTGTGCAGAGGCAGCGCGAATAGGCTGGGTTGTGGACTGAGGCGTTGGCAGGCGGAGGCGGTGACTGCAGCCAAGGCTGGGCTTGAGGCGGTGACTACATCATCGATTCATCATCCTCGGACCGCCACCACCATCGACAGCAGCAACAACGGCAGCGTGGATCCCTTCCCTCCTCCCTAAAGCATCTCTTCCCTCGGAGGTGACTACATCATCGATTCATCATCCTCGGACCGCCACCACCATCGACAGCAGCAGCAATGGCGGCGCGGATCCCTTCCCTCCTCCCTGCAGCACCTCTTCCCTCGGCGGTGCACCGCGAACGCGCCTTCCCCGATCTCGATCTCTCTTTCTCCAAGCCGCCTCCGTGGCTGGGCAACCTCCACATCTCCCCTTGCGGCTGGCCGCCTCCCTCTTTGACTCACCCTTTCTAAACCTAAACCTAAGTGTGTGTGTTGTGTGTGATGTGTGTGATGTATGTGAGGTATCATGTATGGTATGCAGGTATGTTAGATTGTTAGGTTAGTTTTTATTTTTATTTAATAATAATTAGGGGTGGCAATTGTGCGGGGCAGGGTCATCAGGGAGTACCTTCCCCACCCCCACCCCATGCTTGCTGCGGGGGGAATTTGGCCCCAACCCCCACCCCACGGAAAAAAAATCCCCACCTGCGGGGCCCCATGCAGGGCAGTCCCCACGGGGTCTCCATTCGGCCACGGGAGTCCTAGGAGACCCCTTGGGGAATTTCCACTTGTGTAAAAATAAATTTAAAAAAAATAGAAAAAAATATAAATAATAAAAATTTTAATTACTTAAATCATGATATTGACAATTTAGAATTTAAATTTAACATAATAGTTCAACAAACATAGTTATCAAAGAATTTTAAAATAATAATAAAATACGAAATGACCATAAAGTATAAATAAAATAAATAATTTTAAAAATTAAAGATATTTTAATTAGGACTGACACCCGCGCAGAGTAGAGGCCCGCAGAGGAGGCAGAACAATGACAATTGTTGAGGCTTGAGGTTGAAGAATAAGGATGAGTTGAGTGAAGTGGAGTTAGAGTTTCTTTCTTTCTTTCTTAATTGTGTTACTTAACTTTAAGTTTAAGATCTAATCATTTTTTATTTTAAACATGTCTAAGCCCAATAAGTTTGGGGATTAATGTTTTTTTATATAGTGTATTTAAGTTGAGTTGTAGGAAATAATTTGGACCATATTGTCCATATACATCATTTTAATACTATAAAATTACTTAAATCTTCTTCGAATAATATAAATAAATATTTTACATAAAAAATATAAATAATATTTTAAAAATAATATTTGTGCGGGATGATGCGGGGTCCCCCACCCCCACCCCCATTTGGGTAGTTATTTTTTCAATTATAGAATTAAAAATTACAAAAATAAATATACATAAAAGATAACTACCTCTATTTAGAATTAAAAAACTACAAAAATAGATAAATATAAAAGCTAACTACCTCTATTTACATATTATTTTTTGACTATTTATTTTATTTTTTCTTCATTTTATACAAAAAAATTAAAAAAATAAACAATATGATTCGACAATAAAAATACGGCTTGGCGGGCACGATGTGCCCGACAAGACGCTAGTTACTTATAAAGAGAATATTCAAAAAAAATTTTACTTTTTTGTTTCTCAAAATAGATTAAACAAAAATTAAGAAAAATTAAAAAAATTAAAAGTAACTACCATTTATAACTTCTATTATTCAAATTTTCTCTAATGAATAAAAATGAAATTTGAGAGAACTTTAATTAATTTAAATAATATTATTTTATAAAATATTCATCAAAAATAAAAAAAAGCGACAAAAGTTCTTGTCGAGTCGCTATTTATTATAATTATAATTTAGCCAAAGACAAAAATGAAAAAAGAAAAGGGGGTTGAGTTTTGTCTTTTGATTTGAATGGTTCTCGAACGCTCTTCTCTTTTTTCTAAAACAAGTTGTTTTTTTTTTACCAAGTTTAATTTTTTTATTGAAAAAAAAATCATTTCCTAAAAATGATAAACAAGTATGCCTAATAAATTCAATCTATTTGTTTCTTTAAATTTTAATCAAAACCAAAATTATATAATTTTTTTAAAAATATTTACTATTTTGATGTATGATTATTTAATCATCATCGGGATTATAAATTGTTAAATACTTGTGCGAACTATATCACCATGTACCTAACAATTTCTAAAAGACACCTAACACACAAACATTTTCTACAATAACGATTTAATAAGTGTGATTTAAGTTAAGAATACAACAACAACATTTTTTATGTGCGGCTTAAGTTATAACAACGGTTTTTATGTGTAACATTTACAAAACTGTTGTCTAGTATCAAAGGACAACGGTTTTTTAACTGTGGCTTAAGTTAACAGTCCAACAACAACAGTTTTTTAAGTGTGGCTTAAGTTAACAGTCCAACAGCAACGGTTTTTATGTGTAATATTTAAAAAATTAAAAAACAACACTTATAAAACCGTTGTCTAATATCTAAACTATGCAACGGTCATAAAACCGTTGCATATATACGATAAGAGTACGGTTTTATAGCATTGTAAAATAAAAATCGAAAAATAATAAGATTATGCAACAAATGTGTAAAACCGTAGCCATAGATACCCTGACGCAACGGTTTTTTAGGCGTTGTAAAATTTGGCGTTGCCGTAGCCAGGATTTGTTGTAGTTAAGGTATACACAATATGGTATTGGGGACCGAGGGTGCCAACCTCCCTTGCAAATCCCATTTGCAGAGAAAGTTACTCATAAACTTATTTTTCACTTCACATGACATTTCATCATAGTTCTGATCAATCAAAATACACATACAACACATATAATTGCACATATCTTTCAGATTCACTTACATTAACACCTTAATCATGAATGCATGAAAATATTCATTTGTAATTTCTTTAATAGATCATTAAGAACTTCTTTTGATAATTTAGTACTGATACATATACATATGCTTATAATACTGTACTACAGAAAAATATATCATGAAGTTAAAATCATAAAAATTGCTAAAATATCATAAAACTGAGAATCTGCAGAAAAATCCTGCGACCTGGTCGCTAGCGAGCTCCATGTGGCCGCTAGCGCCCAAGGCGGCTAAAACACCCGCTAGCGCCTGTAGTATGGCCGCTAGCGTGTGTACCTCCGCTAGAGGCTAGAGTTTGGCCGCTAGCGCGTGTTGCGATCCTGTTCTCAGCACAGTTCATCTCAGTTTATGATTTTTGATGCATAACATCATTACAACCGAATCTAATGCATGAAAAACATAGAAATACATTATCTAACATAAATCTAACCCCTACCTCTTGTAGTTTTGCTTTCTAGAGTTAAGAACCACTATGTCTCTCTTGAAGCTACTTGCTTATGAAGTTTCCTCACTCTTGATGATGGTGATTGAGATTCTAGAGCTCCCAGATGATTTCTGTTCGGTTAGAACTAATGGATTTGATGTAAGGATTCTGTGTATGGGCTTTGTTTCTAGATTGGATGAGTTTTGGTGAAGGAATGGTGAGGTTTGAGTGTTTGGTGGTTATGGAGTTTGTGTGATTTGAGTTTGGAGGTTGGAAGTGTGTTTTGATGGAGTTTTCTGAGTAATGAAGTTACCTCAGAGTGAAGGAAGGTATTAAGGACGGAGGGGGACCTATTGACAATTATAAAAAGTAAAAGGGCTAAAAGATAATGTGAGAAATGCAGAAATCATGTTCTGTTATCGAGCTGGTCGCTAGCGAGCTTACTACGGCCGCTAGAGACAGTCCTTGCCACTTTCCTCGCTAGCGAGCTGAAGCTAGCCGCTAGCGACAAAATGCTGATACATGACAGCAACAACAGCAGAAACTGCTTTTCATGTTCTAAACCTTGAATTACTCTCTAAAAGTTCCCAAACCATCACCAATACTCTAAACAACCTCAACATACTTATATAAACTTATACATGATCCTAAATGCTTAAAACCTCTCATGATTCCTAATTAGATTGTTTCTCTAAACTCGTTTTCCTATTTCAACCTACATTTTTAATCATAATGCAACATAAATGTCATTTTATCATACACATATAACACATAACACACATAACACATGTTTAACCATGCAAGTAGGGGTGGACGTGAGTCGAGCCAGCTCGTGAGCCAGCTCGGGCTCGACTCATTTATGGCTCGTTTATTTGAGCTCGTGAGCATATGAGCTGAGCTTGAGCTTCAATTTAAGCTCGATTATTAAACGAGTCGAGCTTGAGATTTACCCGGCTCGACTCATTAGCTCGTGAGCTGGCTCGATAAATTATATATAATAAATAATAAAAATAAGTATGATAATTAATAATAATAAATTTATAATAATAAAATACTAATTCAACAAAAATATAAAAAATTATTAATCTTTATTTACACTAAATAATTAAAATTGCATTTGAAAATAATAAAAATACTAAAATTCTAATATACTAAAAGTTAAATGACTCATATATAATATATTGATAATAATAATACACTCAAACTTAATAGTTAATACTAATAAAGCATAATTCATAAAACCCTAAAAATCAAAACTTTCTAAATCTTAACCTACTCCCTCATACGGTCACTCATAAGTCATACACTCATACCCTCACTGGACTTGTGCTTCTCCTTTGCGGCTGCTCCTCTGTAGTTAGAAACGGATCTGTGGCTGGAAGCGGAACTGCTGAGCCTTGCGACTATGCTCGGTGCGGTGCGGCCTGCAACCTCGCGCGCGACTTCGGAGCCCTAAGCCTGGAACCTCGCGACTGGGGTGCGGTGCGATCTCGGCCTGGTGCGGCGCGGTGTGAGTTGCGACCTCAGAACCGGCGACCTCGAAGTCTGCGTCCTCTCTAGAGAGTATGATCACTATTACTTCTTTAATTTAATCTTCCTCCGTTTTATTTGTTGTTGAAATTAAATTTTTTACTTCTGATTTTTATTACAGTACCTTGTTTGATTGTTTTATATAGTAAATCTTAATGCAATAGCATATTGATCTTTATTATTTTTATTAATTTGCTCATTCTTCCTATTCTATATGGTTAGTTTGTTTATTGTTTTTACATTACTCTTCCTGTTTGAGCACTATTTTTATTGTTTTTACTATATTATTAATGGTTTAAATTTCTTTCCACTAATTTCTTAATGATACAACTAGAATGTCCACAAATGAAAGTGGATTCCATTTATCAAATGAACTCGAAAATGAGAAAGAGCCTCCTGTCGAAAATGATATTTTGTTGCCAGATCCAGAAGTAGAGACATTAAATCAAAATGCTGGAGATATTGGTGCATGTGAAGATGAAGAAGGGGAAGGGGAAGATGAAGAGGGTGTTATCAAATTGAACAAAAGGAAAAAGACATCATTTGTTTGGGAACATTTCAAAGAGGTGACATCTAATGGAGTTTCTAAACATCAATGTCTTCATTGTAGAGCAAACTATGCTATAAGTGGCTCAAAAACTACTAGCCATATGAGTCGACATTTGAAGAATAAATGTCCTGGTTATAAGAAGATGATGCTTGCAAAACAGAAGCAGATAAACTTTCCGCTTGATAGCTCAACATGTCAAAATGTTGTTGGTCCCGCTTTGATAGCTCCGGGAGGTAAATATGATCATGCAAGACAAAGAGAAGCTACATCACATTGGGTAATGATGCATGAACACTCATTTAGCATTGTGGAGGAGCCTGATTTTGTATACATGATGAAGTGCAATAATTCTGCTTATGAAAAGATTGGTCGAAAAATGTTGAAAAATGATTGTTTGTTAGTGTATGAAGCTGAAAAGAAAAAGTTGAAATCAAGATTGAAGGAAATAAGCAAAATTAGCTTAACTACATATCTGTGGAAATCACAAAATCAAAAGATTGAGTATATGGTAATCACATGTCATTATATTGATGCAAATTGGGTGCTGCAGAAACGTGTCCTAAATTTTGTTCATGTTCCTCCCCCTCGACGTGGTGTGGATATTGCAGATGTCATCTTCAAATGCCTTAAAGATTGGGGAATTGAGTCTAAGATCTACTCTGTATCAGTAGATAATGCAGCCTATAATGACTCATGTTTGAGGGCATTAAAGGATATGATTTCAAGACATAGAAAGTTGATTTGTGGTGGAAAATTATTTCATGTGCGTTGTTGTGCACATATCTTGAACTTGTTAGTTCAAGATGGACTTGGGGAAATAGCAGGTATGATTACAAAAGTATATTATTTTTTTGTTAGTTTTCATATGGTTATTGTGATTTCGTTTCTAATTCATATTTTTTTTTTAATTTGTTGATGATAGGCACAATTGATAACATACGAGAAAGTGTGAAATTTATTAACCAATCTGAGGCAAGATTGCGCACTTTCTCTGATATTGTTCAACAATTACAACTTCCTGGAAGAAAGTTGATTCTTGATTGTCCTACACGATGGAACTCAACCTATCAAATGTTGTCTACCGCATTGCAATTCAGAGAAGTTTTTGAAAGATTTGAAGATCGTGAGCCAAGCTATAGATATCTTCCAAGTGATGAAGAATGGGAGAAAGTTGCACAAATAGCTAAAGTTCTTGAAGTTATCAATTGTGTGACAAATATTGTTTCTGGAAGTGACTATCCTACTGCAAATTTATATCTTGCGGAGGTATTTCGAATTCAGTTACTTTTGGACCAAGCTGTGAATAGTGATTATGATTTTGTTTCAGAAATGTCTAAAAAAATGAAACTGAAGTTTGATAAATATTGGGGTGAATGCAATCTTATTATGGTAATTGCTACTATTTTAGATCCAAGATGCAAATTGGCAGGTTTGAAGATGTGCTTCCAACAACTATATGGACAAGAATGTGCAAGAAAAATGAGTGTGGTGCAACAAGTGTTGATAGAGATATATGAAGAATATGTTGCTTTGTGCAATGAGCAACAAAGTGAAAATTCTTCAAATCTAGATAGTGAAAGTGATGGTACCTCAAGACAAAATTTGAATTCTTCACTATGTGGGTGGTCTATGATGTTGGATTATGTAAGGCAAGATGAAGCTATTCCTGCATTGAAATCTGAATTAGAGACTTATTTGGAGGAGCCAAAGTATTTCCAAAGAGAAAATAATTTAACTAGCTTTAGTGCTTTGGAATGGTGGAAAGTAAATAGTGGAAAATATAAGGTATTGTCTAAAATGGCAGCTGATATTCTTGCCATTCCTATATCAACTGTAGCCTCAGAGTCAACATTTAGTGCTGGTGGGAGGGTGATTGATGCATATCGAGCCTCTTGGAGTCCGGATACAGTTGAAGCTTTGATGTGTGGAGGAGATTGGCTTCGAGTCTTTCATGGAATCAGGAACAAATGCAAGGTAAATTATTACTATCATACGATATATTATTTAGTATCCACTTATTGATAAACATGACATTTTTTACCTTGTTTTTTAGGTGGAAGAAAGTTCTAAAGAGATTGCTTTGCTACTTTGAACTTGTTGTAGTCCAATTGGTGAGGTTCTTTTTTATTCTTGTCTCTTGAATTTGCAATAACCAACATTAAACGTGTGTTCTTTTTAATGTTTTCTTTAATTATGTAGGTTATGATTGGAATTTCAAAATACCATCGATGCAAGGAATTGGAAAATATGCACAAAGGACCGAAGAATTTTATGATATTAGAATGAGTTGTTTTGCTTTTTAAATTTAAGACAAAATTGTTATATTGATTTTGTTGTTGTATTATGGATAATTTGTTGAGTTGGTTATTATGTTGATTTTGCTTGTTGTATGATGGATAATTTGTTGAGTTGATTGTGTATTTAATCACATTTTAATAGTGATTAATTTGATTATTATTGATTTTTTTTTTTAATTTTATATACTCAATCAGGTTGAAATCGGGCTAATCGAGCTGGCTTGTCGAGCTCGACCAGCTCGCGAGCTTCTGGCGAGTCGATCGCGAGCTCAGATTATAACTCGTTTATTAACGAGCCGAGCTCGAGCCGAGCCAGGATTCTGTCGAGCTCGAGCTCGAGCTTCACTCAGCTCGGCTCACGTCCACCCCTACATGCAAGCATATCAAAACACGTCCCAAATGCATATACATCCTAATTATACCTTAAGTAATGCGATTATTTCTCAAATCATCTTAGTTAAGGTATGATTAAGCTCTCGGGGTCTTACAGAGAGAGAAAGCGTATTCACGGGAAACGTTGAGCTAGAGTGTTGTCATCACAGTTTTGCTTTTGTCTTCTAAGAAGTAGGGGTTTAGACATTCTAAATGTTGAATTACACGCATGACGATAATGATTTTTGATGAAATTGATGTTCTTGTTGTTTTTCCCATTAGGGTTCATGAAAGGGGTAAATTGTACCGATTGGCTTTGAAATTAAAAGTGTTTTCACCGATTAAAAAGTGTTTAAATTGTATTTTTATGAATGATTTTCGTATGGCTATGTTTTCTAATGATTGGAACGATTCTAGGTTATTATTTTGACCATTGGCTATGATAATTTGTGTTTTGGAACTCTAGAATCGTGTTTTACGACATTGTAATCAATTACCACGAGTTCGTAATCGATTACAGCAAGTGAATTTCCAATCGTCAGAAACGCGTACTCTCTGTTAATCGATTACAGGGGTCCTGTAATCGATTACCATCCCGTGGTAATCCTTTACAGCACTGCTGTTTGTACGAAAATGAACCGTTTTGACCCTTTATGCACCCTAATGTGTTCTACGACTTGTATGAATGATATGTATGAATATCCTATGGATTATATGTGATTATATATGTTGTTTGAAATGAATATATGGTGTATATGATGAATGAGTACATGTTATATAAAGAGATTAATGTGCAAAGTGAAAAGAAAGTTGAAAACACATAGAGTAGCCTCTCCGTTCGTGATGAACGTTACAGGGGGCTGGCAACCTCGGTTGTAACGACTCACTAGCGGAAGGTGAATTACCCCCTCTACCCAATAGTATAGGATGAGCTCATACCTAGGGTCGGCGATGCGGAGGTTACAGGAGGGTGGTCAGGCCAAAACAATGTAAATGATCCACGAGCACCAAAAGGGCGTGCTTTAATTAAAACGGATCCACAGGCATACTAAGTATGCTTAAAAGACTCAAGATAATCTAAGTAAAGAATCTGAGATATGCGTTACAGACAAGAATGCTATTTTATCTTATGTTTGTTTATATGATAGTCAAACACTTATCACACCACGTATTGATGACTGTTTATGTTCTGTATAACTGTTAATTTAAAAGGAACAAGACGCACATAGGTAGTCGTACCGGGATAAGATCATTTTGGAACTTATAATTGAATTGAATTCATTCATGCTTACTTATTTATTAATTAAACCCGGGACGGCTCCCCTACTGAGTTACTTTCAAGTACTCACCCCATGTTATTTCACCCCTTTTAGATGATGAGTATCAGCAGGACGACGACGCGAGTTTGGAACCCGAACAGTCATAGACTATACCTCATTTATTGCTATTTTACCGGATTTCATTTATAGACCATGTCTTTGAGTTATTTCTTTCGTGGATTATATGTTGTTGAGTTATTTGTTATATTTCCATTTATTTTTCTAAGTCCGGACCTTTGTTAGCCGGCAAGTATTTATATTGATGGATTGTATTAGTGGAGTCTTGTAAGTCTCGTTTTTGGGCTCATGATATTACACCTATTATTACCTTTGATTGATGTGTGACTTGGGAGATTTTGATTGATTAATGTATTACATTGAGGCATTATTCAGAATTATTATTTCTACGTCTATATACGTTGTATTATCTCGCAAGGCCCTTATTTTGTATTCCGCAAACGATTTATGAAAATTTCTCCCACGTATTTTCCGCGTATATGTACTTTAAATATAAAAATATTTATGATAACAGGAAGTAACCCTTACGAAATGGCCTAAAATTTCTTAAGCATTAAGGGCTATCTAGTAGGGTGTTACATTGCTCGTCTCTAACACTTGAGGACTTTTCGTGCCTTTAAACAAAGGACTTTTCTTGCCTCATAATCTGAGGACTTCAAGTGCCGTCGAACACGAAGGACTTTGTGTTTTTACAAAGAGAGTTTTCTTTTCGAAAAACACTATCAAGATTCCAGGCGCAACTGGGAAACACACTTGATAGACTTCTAGATTTAACTTACACGAATGTAAGAATAAAACAGTAAAGAGCTAGAAGATTTTTAAACTCAAGGTACAATCAGTTAAGAGATGTCCTTCTGAGAGAATTCAAAGTTTTCACAAAATGGATTTTAATTTTGATAGAGTTTCAGCACTTTGATTCAATGTGGTTCTCGCTAGTGAACTTCATGCATTGTTCTAGTATTTATAGAACAAAATCCCGTGAAATTTGAAAGCATCATGTACTTCATATCCCTTGTAGGATAAGTTATACCTCAAAATGCTAGGACATATGAGACCTATTAAGGAAGTTCATAACTTTTTCAAAGATACTTTAATCACTAGTTACCTCGCATTGATATGCTCAAAGATCATTTAGACGTAATAAAATTTTGTTGGTAAGTTTGCTCTTTTTGCTTATAGGTTCTAGTTGAAATCGCTAGTAACTTTATTAGTATGTTGGTAAGTTGGTCCCATGAAAAATATTCTAATGAATTAGTAAATGTCAATGAATGCAATACTTTTGGTAACCTTCACTGAGAATGTGATGAATCCCACGACCTCGTGGTGACTTTCACTGAAAATACACAAATTACCAGCATAGCTGTAAAGTTACCAACACATCCAACACTAACTTATCAACATAAGTATCAAACTTACAAGTAAGCATCCATGTTGAAGACATTGTAAGTTCTAGAACCCTTTTAAGAGTAATTAAAATTTTCAAATTACTCTTATGCAACTAAACGTTTTAATGATAACTCTCTTAAGTTTAAAGATAAAAATTTTGATTGAAGAAAGCTAATGTGTGTGCTAAGTGTACTTAGAAAGGTTCACATGAGATTGACATCCATACATATGAGACCAAAAACGCATCAAGTAACCTTGGAATTTAAGAAACATCCAAAGCTTTTAAGACATAAAAAAGGAGTGTCTCAGAAGCCCTAGGTGAAAAATGCTCCTCTGAGAAGAGAACAAAGGGACATATTGCCATTGGCAAAATATATTGTCATTCACACTATATAACAACCATTGAAAAATATTAAATCAATACAAAGGGATCAATACAAAGGGACGTATTATTTTGAAACAATAAACACAAATTACAAACGTATAGAAAAAATTATCAACGATCTCTAAATTATTAACCAACATATGCTCACAATTTACTAACAACTACAATGATATACCTATTTAACAATACTGTCAAAATGGAAAACTTTAAAAATTTTCCATTCTTCACCCTTCATAACAATCATTAAAAACTATTAAATCACTACACGAGGACTAGGGGTGTTCATTTTAACTATTAACTTGAACTGAACTGGAACCATATTAAAATTAATATAAATTGAATTGTATTTTTAAAAACTGAATTGAACTGAATTCAAAGTAGATAAACCAGTTTTGAACTAGTTTATAATATAGTTAACCAGTTTTAAAACAGTTAACTAGTTTAAACCAATTCATCCATTTTAAACCTGTTCAAGATCAATTCATCCATTTTAAACCAGTTTTAAATCAGTTCAAAACCAGTTTATTCATTTTAAACCAATTTAAAACCAATTTTAAGGCAACTTATCCATTTTAAACCAATTTTAAATAGATTAAAAAATGAATAACTAATTTTTGAGAGTGTAATGTTCTTTTTCTTCACAAAATCTGCTTTTCCAGACCAATTTTTCAAACATGTTCTCAATTATTGTAAGGATGCATAACTGATTTTACTTTCATGACAAGACTACTACTAGTAACTAAGTGATTTTACTTTCTTTCTCTCGAATTGAGCCTAGTGGGACCATAACTGATTTGGAATATCATTTTCCCTCTCTTGTTGCTGCATAAAAATAATACTTTTCGTGTTTGGGATGAGATGTTGAGAGTGTTCGGGTTTCAGAGAGATGGTGAGGGAGAGAGGCGCCGCCTCTAGAGAGAGAAGGGAAGAGGGAGGGAGAAGAGAGGGGAGGGCGGAGACCGATGGTGGAGAGTCGCGGTCTCCGTAGCCATCGTGGCCGCGAGGCGCCACTGCCGCCTCGGTACCAAAAGAGAGAGAGAGAAGGTGGAGGGAAGAAGAGGAAGGAGATGTCGCGGCTTTCGCAGCCACTGTGGCTGCCACGGCCGCGACAGGAGAGAGGAGAAGAGACGAAGAGAGGGCAAGGGAAGCGGCGACCATGGTGAGGAGATCAGAAGGAAGAAGCCGCCGTCGCCGTAGCAGAAAGAAAGAGGGAAGGCGCTGTGTGTTCACCGTGGCCGCTGTGAGGATCTCAGAGATCTGAGGGTGCGTCGGTGATGGTGATGAACGCGAGACCAGGGAGTGTGATAACCGGGAGCCTTCTGCCGCTGCGACACAGGCTGCTGCTGCGATCCCGGCTTCTTTTGCATGGTGGTGGTGGCTGTTAGGTCATGGATGAGATCATGAGAGTGTTTGGGAATTAGGGTTCCTAGTAATTTTTGAGAGGTAGTGGAAGATTAATTTAGATTGAGGGAGAGAATGAGTCAAATTTTATGTTTTAAGTGAATAAAATGAAAATCAGTTTAAAACTATTAAACTGCTTTTAAAAACTAGTTTTTAAAATATAGTTCAGTTTAGTTATAAAAATGGTTCAGTTTAAATCTATTTTTAAAAACCAGTTTTTTTTAGTTTGGTTCCAGTTTAGTTACAGTTCAATTTAGATAAATAGTTAAAATGAACACCCCTAACGAGGACATATTATTTGATGACACATACATTTAGAAACACTACACACGACTTACCATATTATAAAAAACATTACCAACATTTTATTAATCTAAATAACCAACATACGCACATAAATTACTAGCAACTACAAGTTCACTATAATGTTTTCATCGAAATCATATGCAAACAATTTGCCCATAATACAGTAATAGGCTAATAATCATTAACATAATTAGGTATAATAATTTTAGTAAGCAAAGAACTTATACTAACTCATATATCAATAAAAAAACGTGACTTTGACTTTATCAAACAATCACCATAACACTTCAACCAATTTTAGTTTTATTTTACCTTAGGTGAGTTGATTGAAGGGAGAGGAAGGCCACATTTGGACGTTGAGTTAAGTGACTAAAGTGCAGAAGGTGAGAAGAGAGAAAATGGTGAAGGGAGACAACGGTGGTGTGAGGAAGGTGAGAAGGGAGACAACGATGGTGTGAGCATCG
The DNA here is from genome assembly GCA_013621005.1 of Aeschynomene evenia. Lineage (NCBI taxonomy): Eukaryota > Viridiplantae > Streptophyta > Magnoliopsida > Fabales > Fabaceae > Aeschynomene > Aeschynomene evenia. Next base: position 20,472,780 of record CM024266.1, read on the forward strand.
CAGAACAGAGGTAAGGGATGAAGTGAAAGGGTTTGAGGTGAGTGAAGAGAAGAGGTAAGGGATAGAAAATGGATGATGAAGTGAGGGAGGGCGAAAATGGAGGTGAGAGTGGAAGGAAATGGATGATGAAGTGAGGGAGGGGAAAACGGAGGTGAGAGTGGAGGAAAAATGAAGTGCATAAATGTTAGGTGAGAGAATGATGGGAGGAAAATGTTTGGTCTTGGGTTTATGTATGTTTCCTTTAATGAATGGAGCATATTAGCAAAACCCACATTCGTCCGTTACTTGTCCCACATTACTCATTCACATATCATTTCTGTATGATGAACTATATAGTTATTGTAAGTTTCAAAAGTGACAGATCAATTTTTTTTTTTTGCTTGTGTGTGACGTGACTCAATATTTATAAGGGAATTAAAAATCATTGAGTTTGGGGATGAAAGAATAAAAATCTTAAAAATATAATTAATAGCTAAGGCATGTTATTGTTTTCTATCTATTTCTTAATTTTATTTTCTTACTTTATTGTCTGTACAATCATAATAGTTACAATAATTATTATAAAAATGACATTTAATAATTTTGATAATTACTGTAAATAAAATGTTATTTTTATACATTATATAATTATTGTATTTGTTTATTTCATTAATAAATTAATTATGATTATAATAATTAAATATTACTACTACGATTTTGCTCAAAATACGGGTCATTTTAGTAATTTACCCATTTTATATAACCCTCTCTCTTTTTCATTGCTTTTAACTACTTTATGGTCACGATTTCTTTATCTACTCGAAATATATCCTAGAGCCGATCACTGCATGACACACTATGTCTATACCATCAAGACATAAAATCATGTCTGCAGGTGAGTAATCCCCTAAATATACACTCTACTATATTTTAACCACATTATAGGGTCCACCTAAAATAGGTGAGCCTGCGCTTGCTGCAACATTAGAAAGTAGATAATTTTGTTTTGTCTCAACTATCATAATCATATAAAAGCAAAAATGATATCCACCATTGATACTATATAAGATCCAATATCTAATGCAAATCTTGTTTTATCACATTTTTATGACCACAACTTCAACCTTAATACCATAACGAACAAAAGTAAAACAAACTTAACACACAATATTAGTGGGGTGATCAAAAGGCAGAGAAGAGAAAAGGGAAAAGAAGAGAGATAAGTTTTTCTCTGAGAACACGTAATTTGGAAACCATGGCGAGAGATTTTGTTGCACGTCAGATGTGGCTATGGATCTCTTTGCATTTTCTACTCCATGTTAATTTCCACCATGGAACTTGTTTTTATCTTCCTGGTGTAGCACCTCAAGATTTCCACAAGGTCATTTAGTTTTTATTTAAATTCACAAAAAATGCTTGTATTTCACATCGTTATTGTTGAATTTGCATGTTCCTACCATTTTCATTTGTTTTTGTGTCAGACTAGTACCATGGCTCTTATATATTTTCTACATATTTTTATCTGAGACTTGAGATCTTTGTTCCATTTTGGAATTTCAGTAATGATGATTGTGGTTTGTTGGGTACATTTCCTTATACATGAATTTGTTAGATCTAACCATTTTGAGATAATGTTGGCATATTTAATGGGTCGTAGTGGCTACCATTCTAATTGATTTCTTCTACATTCTTTTCTTTGTTGATATTGATTTTCGTTTAGTGACGAGTGAGAACTAGAGAATTTAACTTTGAAGTTCATTTGTTGGATTTTAATTGCTTAATGATTAGGTCATTTTTATGAATATAAATATAATAATTATGCTTTTATCATGCAATAGAGGAGAGAGATACATAACAATTAGATAAGTATTTTTCTTTGTATGTATCACTATTTATTTACATGTTGAATTTCCTTTTGCTTAAATAATTAATGTGCGCTTTAGAGTACATATACCTTATGTAATTAGTGCCTGATTGACCAAAGTTTACGAGTTTGCTTTCGATGCAGCCTTAACATAGTTAAACATCTTATCTTTACATATGTTCATTGATGGATGACAGGGTGATCTGTTGAGGGTGAAAGTGAACAAACTAACTTCCGCTAAAACACAACTTCCTTATTCCTATTATTCACTGCCTTATTGTCGTCCAGAGCATATTGTTGACAGTGCTGAGAACTTGGGAGAAGTTCTTCGGGGTGATCGCATAGAAAACTCACCTTATGTGGTTAGTTTAATTTTGTGTAGAATTTTTACTTATTCATTTTATTTTTCAAAATAAAAGTATGTTCTTGCATAAAAATATTGAAACAATTTCATTATTCCAGTTTAAAATGAGAGAACCACAGATGTGCAATGTTGTTTGTCGTCTAACTCTTAACGCGGAAACAACCAAAGAGTTCAAGGAAAAGATTGATGATGAGTATCGGGTGAACATGTGAGTTACTAGCTAATAATGACCATAAAAAGTTCAATCGTATTTGTGTGTAGTTATTCGTGTGACAAAAAATTTTACAATAATGTTTGTCGTACAACAGAAATACGTCCAACAAGTATCCAACGTGTGCTATACATGTTATGGGATGTGTGCTATTTGTATAGTATACATGCGACAAACATTATTGTATTCAATAACGCAGCATTATTGAAAATTTTTATTCTATGTCCTTGCATTGTTGCAGGATTCTGGACAATCTTCCTCTCGTAGTTGCCCTATGAAGGCCTGATCAGGAGTCTTCCTTAGTATATCTACATGGCTTCCTTGTTGGTCTTAGAGGACAATATGCTGGAGTAAGTACTAGTTTAATTACAATTTATTTTAAGTAAATCTAGACTTTTAAGTTCCATAAAGATTTTCATTGCAACAGTACATTCCTTAAATTATTAAATATAGAGTTTAGTTCTAATTTTTTTTTTTGTTAGACGTGATTTTTATGCTTAGGGATATTTTATAATGAGAAATATTTTAAGAATTAAAAAGTATGCTTTTAATCATTTAATGGCTAACTTGTTATGATAAAAATATTTTTAAACTAGAAATGTAGATTGACTTGTTCCTTTTCAGCCATCGATTTGAATAAGTGTTGACCTTTATTACACAATTTGACAGAACAAGGATGAAAAGCATTTTATCCACAACCACTTAACATTTGTGGTTAGGTATCACAGAGATCCAGTGACAAAAATGTCAAGGATTGTAGGCTTTGAGGTGAAACCATTCAGGTCATATAATTGTTTCATTCTTAAATATGCATTAGTTTTGTACTAATTTCATAATAATTTATTGGTTAATAATAATGTATAATGATATTTTTTCATATGGATAGTGTGAAGCATGAATATGAAGGTGAATGGGAAGAGAACAATCGCTTAACTACATGTGATCCCCATGCAAGAAAGTTAGTTTCAGGCTCTGAAGCCCCCCAAGAAGTTGAAGAAAATAAGGAAATAATCTTTACTTATGATGTTGAGTTCGAGGTTTGTTCCATAATTCATGGTAAATGAAGTAAGACGTTGGTTTTTGTTTTTTATTTTGAACTTGCTAATAAATATACATGTTGTAGGAGAGTGACGTGAAATGGGCATCTCGTTGGGATTCTTATCTTCTAATGGCAGATGATCAGATTCATTGGTTTTCAATCATCAATTCTCTTATGATTGTGCTTTTCCTTTCCGGTATGGTTGCAATGATAATGTTAAGGACACTTTATCGTGATATATCCAAGTATAATCAATTGGAGACCCAGGAAGAAGCTCAAGAGGAGTCAGGGTGGAAACTTGTCCATAGAGATGTTTTTAGGCCTCCTTCAAACTCAGACTTACTATGTGTATATGTTGGAACAGGTGTTCAGTTTCTTGGAATGATTCTTGTCACAATGATGTTTGCAATATTTGGATTTCTGTCCCCTTCAAATAGAGGAGGGTTGATGACAGTCATGCTCTTGCTTTGGGCCCTTATGGGATTGTGTGCTGGATATTCTTCAGCACGTCTTTACAAGCTTTTCAAAGGGGAAAAATGGACGAAAATCACTCTCAAGACGGCATTTATGTTTCCCGCCATTGCCTTTGCAATATTTTTTGTACTAAATGCTCTAATATGGGGTGAGAAGTCTTCTGGGGCTGTGCCGTTTGGAACAATGTTTGCCCTTGTTTTCTTATGGTTTGGCATTTCGGTTCCACTTGTGTTTGTTGGTGCTCACTTAGGTTTCCAAAAACCATCAATAGAGGATCCTGTAAAGACAAACAAGATCCCTAGGCAGATCCCAGAACAACCATGGTACATGAATTCAATCTTCTCTATTCTAGTAGGAGGGGTACTCCCATTTGGTGCCGTCTTCATTGAGCTTTTCTTCATTCTCACTTCTATTTGGCTCCATCAATTTTATTATATATTCGGGTTCTTATTCATTGTATTCATCATCCTCATTGTCACTTGTGCTGAGATCACAATAGTTCTTTGCTACTTCCAGTTGTGCAGTGAAGATTACCTTTGGTGGTGGAGATCATATATGACCTCAGGTTCCTCTGCAATCTACCTTTTCTTGTACGCTGGTTTTTACTTCTTCACAAAGCTTGAGATCACAAAACCAGTGTCTGGAGTATTGTATTTTGGGTACATGTTACTTCTTTCATGTGGTTTCTTCGTGTTGACTGGCACAATTGGTTTCTATGCTTGCTTCTGGTTCATAAGGCTAATCTATGCGTTTGTGAAAGTTGACTAGTCCATAACTAGTGAAAGAAATATTTGGATTGTTAAATAATTTTAAAAATCATATTTTTTATTTGGAACATGTAATTTGGGCATTCTTCAGCTATTCTTTGCTTCCATCTTTTAAGTTTTAACATTAAAAAGTTTAAACCTCTTTTGTATAGGTTATTTTATGTAACACACTAATAATTTATTCTTTATGCTTAAGTCGTTATATTATCGAATGTTATTTAATTGTTTGGACTAATCACTTATATCTTTGAAAAATACCATATATGAAAAATAATAATAATTTTTCTCAAAATTCAAAATCCATTAATTTAAAACAAGTGACTTTTGCGTTGAACATGATTAATATTATGATATTAAATTAAATACAACCAATAGATAATAATAATCTCTTACTAATAGATACCAAATGCAAATCATCACATCATATAATTATCTATACGACAAGAGAATTCACAAAAAGTTAGTTATTTTTTGGTCTCTCCATTCAAATTAAATAAAAAGAACTTATAAAAAATAAATTAAATAAATAAAAAGAATAACTATTCTCTTAATACAAATTACATTTTAACTATCTCATTTTTTTTACATATAAATTTTAGAGTAAACCCCCAACTTGGTCCCTGACAATTTTCGCGATGGACAAGGTAGTCCCTGACATTGAGAAATTGACAAGTTAGTCCCTAACAATTTCAATTTTCGGACAACCGTTAGTCCCTAAACGGTTTCCGTTATTTCGAGGGACCAAAATGACTTATTTATTAATTATTAGGGACTAATAAAAGAAATTTAATAAAAATGGTTTCTATAAATTATGATATGAACATTGACTCATATTCATTCTAATTATGTATTAATTGCAAGCTATATATAATTACTCCGATAAAATATTAAGTCTCTATTTGGATGTATTACTATAAAAAAGCAAACATGTTGGGTAATTTTCCAATTGAAGAAGTAACAACATTTTATTACTTTGTTGTAGAAAATAATTACATGCATATAATAAAAAATAACAACTTAATATAAAACATCATTCATTTGAAAAAACTTCTTTACCAAATTAAAGGCAGTTTTAGAATGAGATTTCAAGGATAAATCAGAAGAACGTGGAACAAATTTTAATTTAAGTGGTCAGGAGATTTGTTGTGCTTGTTTTATTGTCTTAAACGTAAATAAAAAATAAAAAAATACATTGTTTTAAAAACAGAAAAATAAAGAAAAGGAAGAAGAACAAGTAGAAATAACGTTAAAAGAATTAATATCTTGATTGTACAATATCTTAAATAATATAATATCTTGATATTAATAATGTTAGAAGAATTAAGATTATAAGATTAAGATCAAGATTACTATATAGGAATCATTTTTATTAAATTTATTTTATTAGTCCCTAACAATTAATAAATAAGTCATTTTGGTCCCTCAGAATAACGGAAACCGTTTAGGGACTAACGGTTGTCCGAAAATTGAAATTGTCAGAGAGTCACTTGTCAATTTCTCAATGTCAGGGACTACCTTGTCCACTGCGAAAATTGTCAGGGACCAACTTGGGGGTTACCCTAAATTTTAAATGATAATTTTTTCTTTTTTTTTTTAAACAAGCATTCTCTTTAATAATCATTTTCTATATTATTTGTCTTTTTTTATCCATTATCATGAGAAAAAACTTAAAAAATAAAAGATATAAGTTGACAAAGAAAACTAAAAAAACGTCTTGACGGGCACGAAGTGCCCGGCAAGACGCTAGTAATAATAATATGGATTTAATTTTCATTCACTACAATTTTTTTATATAGTCATCCAATCATGTACTACCACGTCAGTCATGATTATATTTTCTATCTCCCACTACTTGAAAAGTAATACAAACGAAATATTTTAATTGAATGACAATGTAAAATATCTTTACACTATCAGTGAATCAAAATTAAAATCTAATAATATACTATAACATACATGTTATTCATAAGTTGTTAAGTATCAACAACTCATACTTATATTACATAAACAACTAATAATAGTAAAATATTCAACACCTATGATGCTCTTGTAGATCCACGTGTTGTCTCATTTGAAAGGGCAAAAACGGAATAAAGAAGAGGGGTGAGAAACTTCAAGAAAAATCTCACCCTACAACAATAATAATCATTTTTAACGTGTAATTGTCGAAAAAAGTTAATAAAAGTATTGTTAAAAGAGATATATTAACATTTGTTTACCATTAAAAATAGAGTAAATACCCAAATCAGTCCCTGAACTTTTTTAGAGTGTCCACATACATCCGACCTTAAACAAATTTTATTAGTCTCTCAGTCCCTGAACTTGCATTCCATGAGACAAATTCGTCCCTCCATTAAGTGTTCTCGTTAGTGGCTGACGGATTTGTCTTACGTGGACAATTAACTTTGCCACCTTGCAGTTAATTGCCACGTCAATAATGAAAGTCTTTTTGAGGACAAATTAGTCCTTATTCCTAACCTCCATACTTCACTCATCACTCGTCCTCCATTAACACACACCTCTTCAGCACCCATCCTTCACCCACCAAATCATTACTGTTGTACAACCATTGTTCTTCCTTTTGCAGATATTTTGGAGACTATATATCATCACCACATAAGAGGTTCTCTTGCTCAAATCCACATACCCCTTTATTTCCCCTCTATTGCCTCTTGTGTTGTAAGTAGATGAAGGGAGACAAGGGCAATGGTAAGGAAAAGGGTCATTACTGTAAGTAGATTAAGGAAATATCTTAATAATTGATTTTAATAAAAAAAACTATGAAGAAAATAAAGATAAAAAAACCATAACTTTTGTGAGATTATGAGGACTACCCTTAATATTAGATTGCAGTAGAGAGAAAAATATTGAAGAAGGAGTATCTATCAAATTATCTTCTTTACTATTTTAATTTGTCTTTTATAAAATAAAAAATGGTTTAATTTTCTTTCATCATCAGCTCCAAACTTAACAGCCCAAAGTGAAAAACCCAATGAATCTTTCAACAACAAAATAAAATTAATGAGTAGTAATACTTCGCAAAAAGAGTAGAAAAGAAAGTGGCTTTAAACAAAAATAATAAATTAGATCCAGAAGAATAAGAAGGGGTTGCTTTTTTTTTCTCTATTGTCATGTGAATAGACCTCACCATTTCTATTTATTTGATGGAGCAAGGTTCATTGGAAGTAGAGTATATTAGAGAGAGAGTGTACAACGATGGTATGGTACTTTGAGGATTGGTGGTCAGGTGTGATAGGTGGAGGATGGGTGTTGAAGAGATATGTTAATGGAGGAGGAGTGATGGGTGGAGGATGAAGGTTAGGGACAAGGACTCATATGTCCTCTACAAGATTTTTACTAATGACATGACACTTAACTGCAAGGTGGCAAAGTTAACACTCCACATAGGACAAATCCATTAGTCACTAACGGGAACACTTAATGTAAGCTCCAGAACCCTTCTGAGAGAATTAGGCATAATTCTCTTAGAGCAATGAAAGTTTTAATGATAACAAGGTAAGCCATAAGTATAAAAATTTTACTTAAGGTTGTACTAATATGTGCGCTAAGTGTCTCAGAAAGCTTTAAATTATTGCAATACCATGAGCAAAGACCAAGACAAAACATCAAGTAGCCTCGAGATCAATTGATAAAATCATAGCGGCAAAAGATATCAGAAAGGATGTCTCAGAAGCGCAGAAGGTGAAAACATGTTTCTGAGGAAAGAACACTGTCGCCTCAGAAAGGTCTTAGAAGACCTTGCGACCAGTAGTTCTCAGAAGGGTCTTCCCTCAGAAGGTTCGCCTCAGAAGTCCGTACAACTCTCAGAAAGTTGGACTCAGAAGCAACCAAGTGTCTGGACTCAAGGGATCGCAAGAAGTCTCAGAAAGCTCGCTACAACTAGCCAAGGAAGTGGGAACACGCACACTGTGCAGTTCTGAAAAGTTTCTCATTTCGCGCTGACTATAGGAGGGAGCCGTTCTGAAAAGGACACAGCCACATAAGCAAAGTGAAAGCTTCTAATTTCGCGGCTCTTTGATGCCTATATATATGAGTTCAATTCCAGAGCAATGTGACGAAACTCTTGCGCTAAAAACTCTTGATTAAACGTGCAAAAACTCTGCTGAATTGAAAATCATCTGCGAAAACTTAGAACTTTCTCAGAAAGACAATTTTACGGAATTGTTCTTTCAACTTTGCGAAAATCTTCTAGTTCTGTATTGGTGTAAATTCTTACAATTGTAAGTTAAATCTAGAAGTCTACTAAGGGTCAAATTAAGTTTGTAACTTAATCTTAGTAGTTGGTTTACAAAGCAAAAACAACTTTCCGAAAAACGCTAAGTCCTTCGCTGTTTGAAGGCAGTTTAAGTCCTCGAAGTGTTTTTGAGGCAAAGTTTAAGTCCTTAAGAGTTTAAGGCAAAGAAGTCCTCTAGTGTGAGGCAAGGAAGTCCTTAAGTGATTAAGGCAAAGAAGTCCTCTAGTGTTGGAGGCAGGGAAGTCCTCTAGTGTGAGGCAAGGAAATCCACTTCGGGTTGTGAAGTGGTGGAAGTCCTTTACTTGGTAAAGGCAGTGTTGTCTGGGAAGGCACTTTAAGAAGAATATCCAAGAACTCTCAACTGAAGGTTGAGGACTGGAGTAGGTTGGTTATAACCGAACCAGTATAAAATTCTTTGTGTTAAACTTTTCTCCCTTACTCTTTACTTGCATAAATCTTTGAGGAAAACTTTGCCACGATTTTAATTAAGAAGTCTCGTAAAAACTTTATTGATTAAAATCAGAAAGCGTTTAAAAAATTCTAACGTAAAGTCATTTTCTTAAAATTGCTCAGAAAAGAACTTTCTCAGAAAGACTAAGTTCTCAGAAACTTAATCTTCTCAGAAAGTAATCTCCGCTGCAAACTCTTAATTCTACTTTCTGAGTAAAAATAGCTTTCTAAGTAAAAATTTTAAGAAGTAATTTTAAAACTTGCACGATTCAACCCCCCTTCTCGTGCACACATACACTTTCACTTAACAGAGGGATGAATTTGTCTCACATAATGCAAGTTCAGGGACTGCGGTACTAATAAAATTTGTTTAGGGATGAATGTGGACACTCTAAAAAAGTTCAGGGACTGATTTGGGTATTTACTCTTAAAAATAGTCACTACTAGAAACATGCGTATTATCGAAAGAAATTTATCACCCTGTTATCGACGGATAATGCAGGGTCGGGGTTTTTTATTATTAAAAATTAATTATCGACGGATTATTTCGAAATAATCCCTCAATAATATTCTTCCGCCCAAAACAAAAAAGTTTTTTTGATCGGATTGGTTTTATCGACGGATGGTGTTGAAATTTTCCGTCGATAAAACCCTAAACCCTAAACCCTAACTACTAATTATCGGCGGATAATATCCGCTGATAATGACCTAGCTAAACCCTAAGATGGGGAATTTTTTATCGACGGATAGTTGTTATGTCATCCGCCGATAATCGAAACACACCGTTTCATTTAATCGGGCGCGCTCTATCGGCGGATTATATCGACGGATGTATTGAAACAATCCGTTGATAATCCGTGAATATGATCCTTCCTCATTTCGCGATTGTCTCTCTCTCTCTCTTCTCCGCTCTCTCTCTCTCCGCCGCGAAAACGGCCAATTCCGCCGTCGTCCGCCGCCTGTTCGACCACCGGGAAGTACCAAACGGTTAGTCTCTTTCTCCTCTACATTTTAATCAATTTAGAATTTTTGTTTGAGGTCTCTAATGAGAAATCACTTTTTGTATCCTTTGACTGCCGCCCACCGCCGCCCACAGCCCGCTGGCTGCCGTGACGAGGTCCCTCTCTCCTTGGTCTTCAATTAGGTATTTTTTCTTAATTTTTTAATTATTTTTCGTATTTTTATATATTTTGTTTTTTATTTTCTGTATTTATAAATATTAATTTATTTATTTGTTAAATTTTTTTTATTATTCTGATATTAAAATTTATAATTTTATAAAAAAAGTTTTAAAAAATTGTTTATAAAAAAATTTAAAAATGTTTTTAAAAAATTATATTAAAAAGTTTACAAAAACTATTTTTAAAAAAAGTTTTTAAATTCTGTAATTAAAAAAATAAATTTTTTAAAAATGTGTTTTTGAAAAATAAGTTTTAGTAAAAACAGTTTTAAAATAATTATAGTTTGTAAAATTAAAAAAAAGTTAGATTTAACAAACTTATATGTTATTTAAAGTAAGTAATTTTTCAATAACAAATATATTATTTAAATGATATATATGAGAACAATTGTTGATATATTCCGGCGATTGGAGCTTATGTTAATATTTGGTATGTTTATTTATTAATTTAAATGATATGATTGTGTTGTTACTGTTGCAAAACCTTAGGGTAGATGACATAGTCTGAGACCGGTCCTTTAACTCCGGCAATACTGGTTGATTGATTTGTAAATGAAATGGGAAACTTTGTTTAAAATTAAGGGGAGATTCTGTCAAAATTTTGAGAAATTAAATAACTGTTGTTAAGTTATCTAAAATTAAGGGAAACTCTGTCGAAAGTTTGTTTGAGTTAAGATTTAACAAACTTGTAAAAATCATTAGTGTCGTATTATTGGTGGGATTAGATTAACTAAAAAAACTGTTATTAATTACTCCTAATTAAACTTCTCATTTTAGGATTGTCCAATAATTCAAGGGCAATGTCATCAACAAATAGATCATTGATGTATGATAGGTTACACCCGAATAGGGGGAATTAATCCAGAATTTTATGCTGGAGTTAAAGAGTTTGTGGGTTTTGCTTCTATGTCTGAACAATTTAGGTTAGAGGGAAAAGTCAAGTGTCCATGTGTCAAGTGTGTTTGTAGGTTTTTCTATGATTTTGACAAGATTAAGGTTCATCTGTACAAAAAGTAATTTATGGATAATTATTATGTATGGACAGTCCATGGGGAAGTGAAGTTAGTAGAGGATCAATTTGTCGGAGGTAGTTCAAGTGGGTTTGATGCTGAACAATATGGGGAGGGTAATTTCAATTGGGGTGATAATCCTGGGTGTTATGAGGAAATGATCCATGATGCCTTTAGGGGGCAACATCATCAAGATTATAATGAACCCAGAGAGGAGGAACCAAATCCTGAGGCGCAATGTTTTTTTTTTCTTTGTTAGAATCTGCGAAGACACCCATTTGGGAGGGTTCAACCCTTTCTGAGTTGTCACTGGTAGTCAGGATGTTGTCTATATAAAGTCTGAGGCAAACCAGAGTCAAAGTTCTTTTGATCAATGAGCAACTTTAATGAGTGATGCTAGTCCACGACCAGAGTCATTCTCAGGACTATTATGGGCAAAGAAATTAGTTTCAAAACTTGGGTTGAAATCAGAGAAAATTGATTGTTGCATGAACGGATGCATGTTTTACTATAAGGAGGATATTGAATTAGTTGAATGTAAATTCTGTCAGGCCCCTAGGTTCAAACCTAGAAGAGCGAAAATGGGAGGTATAAGCATATTCCCAACAAAAGGATGCACTATCTGCCCCTTATCCCTAAGTTAAAACGCTTGTATGCCTCTATGAGCTCTGCACCTCACATGAGGTGGCATTATGAGAATAGGAGAAGTGACGGGATAATGACGCATCCCTCTCATGGTGAAGCATGGAGGCATTTTGATAGGTGTCACCCTCAATTTGCAAATGATCCACGGAATGTTAGATTAGGGCTTTGTTCAGATGGGTTCACGTCAAATAACTTATTTAACAAGCCCTATTCTTGTTGGTCTGTTGTTGTTACCCCTTACAACCTCCCTACTGAGATGTGCATGAAAGATCCGTACATGTTTTTAACATGTGTAATTCCTGGCCCTGATAATCCAAAAGCTAAAATTGATGTTTTCCTCTAGTCACTCGTAGATGAATTTAAGCAGTTGTGGCACAATGGGGTCTTAACCTATGATGTTTCCATCAAAGAAAATTTCATGCTAAGAGCCGCTTTGATGTGGACGATTAATGACAGTTCAATGTACATTGTAGACAACAATGTACATTGTAGACAGCAAAAAACGCCTAAATGTGTACGTTTATCAGTATAAGTATGGTGAAAATAAAAAAATAACATAAAATGAAATAACATATTCATCACTAAAATAACATATGAAATAAAAAAAACTCAATCAATCAAATAAAAAAAACTCAATCAATAAAATGAAAAAACCAATTAAACAATGAAAAAAAACTCAATCAATTATATGAAAAAACTCAATCAAAAAAGATAAAAATCACGTTCAATCTACATTGTAGACATAAAAAACCTCTAAATATAGCAACTTTATCATTATAAGCATGGTGAAAATGAAAAAAAAACACGAAATGCATCATTTTTTCTTAAAAAGTAGCACCTTGATCACTAAAATAATATAAATTATCACTAAAAATAATAAAATGCATTATTTTTAAAGAAAATTACAACATTTACAAATAAAAAAATCAATCTAATATCCAGTAAAATATAACAAAAATTACAAAAAAAAACCCAATCAAATAACACAAAAAAACTCAACTAAAATAATATAAAAAATCCAATCAAATAATAAAAAAAAACTCAATCAAACAATTATGAAAAACCCAATCAAACAATGAAAAACCCAATAAAATCACGTTTAATGTGAAATGGGGACAGCAAAAGAAACTTTTAATTATCAATAAAAAATCGATAATATTTTTATCAATAAAAAATTGACTTTAATAAACACTCAAAAATTGACCTGACATAAAAATAACCTAACATAATAACATAAAAAACCCAATGTTATAATTAGAAAAACCTCAACTTAAAAACATTCAAAAAACGCGTTAAGACACAAAAAAAAAACTTTAAAGATAACACATTTATCACTGTATTGATGAAAAAAAAAGAAAAAACAGAATTATCACAACGTCCCTGAAGGGTGCCGTAACTAAAAATAAGAAAAAATGGGAGTCGCCACCAATTTTAATTACGGAAAAATTGGAAAACCTTTGTTTTGTACAAAACTTGTCTTTTTAGAGATAAGGTTCGGGAGTCGAATTACGATTAGAGAAGGATGAGAATTTAATCTCACTGTATTCCTAATACATCCGTATAAATACGATTACCCTAGAGAAAATTATGCAAATCTATATTTATAATTTAATAACATTTAGTTTTCCCTTTAAGTTATTAAAATAAACACATAATAAAATAATATTAAAAAAAAACAAAATGATTTAAAGATTAATTTTGGGTTGACAGGTTGTAGCCTGCCCCGACGTATCCTCTTGTGCAATGAGGAACTCAAACTCACGTCGTTCTTGTAGAAAATGTTTGTGTGTTAAATGTTTCTTTTTTTAGAAAGTGCTGAGTACATGGCGAGTTATGAGTCGCACAAGTACCCTATTCAAAATTTCGAGGATGATTATATCATACAACGAAATAATAAATTGTAAAAAGGATTTTGTAGGATTTTTTTTATGTTAATTAGATAGAAAATAAATTGAGTTTTATTTAAAAAAAAGAATTTGTTATGTAAGGGAAAAAAATTTTAGGGTACAGGACGATATGATTCGCACAAGTACCCCACAAATTACGACCCTCGAGGATGATTAAATCATAAAACGAGACCATGAATTGTAAAAGAAACATTTGAATTTGGTTTTGATATTAATTGAAAGAAAAAAAGATTGCTATTGAAAAGGAATAACTTATTCAATAAAAAAGATTTCTCAGGGTACAAGACGATGTGATTCGCACAAGTACCCAAAATAAAATTTCGAGGATGATTATATCATACAACGAAATAATAAGTCGTAATAATAAAACATAATAACAAAATGAAATGAGACACACAAAAAAAAGGATTGTTTTTCTTTAAAAAAAAGATAATAATAATAATAATACATAAGAAAAATCCCTAATTCTCTTTAGAGAAAGAAAGGTAAATGCCGCCAGAGAGAGGTTAACAGAGAGAGAGTGGTGGAGAGAGAGTGAGAGAGATTGCGATCGAGAAATAGAGGGAGGTTGCCGTCGTTACTTACCGGGACTGTCTCTGCCCTTGCTGCTCGATGCTTCTGCCGCCACTGCCAGCTACCTTGCTGCCGTTGGCTATCTCCGGTCGCTGCTATTGGAGTGAGGCGCCTCCGGTTGCGAAAGCGGGGAGTCGAGGGTGGTGGCTAGCTCGCTGCTGCCGCTGCGAAGGAAGGCGGAGCTGCTGCGAGTGCCGCCTTCTTTGGTTGGCTGCGACTGTTGCTGTCAGGGGGAGGACCGGTGCTGTGGTGGAGGAGGAGGGACCGTGGCCGAGGGAGGACGACGGCAAGAGGTGGGTGTGGGTGAGAGAGGGCGCCGACCGGGGGGAACAACACCGGCGAGAACGAGACCGAGCGGAGTGGAGTGCCGTGGTTGCTGTTGGCGCTTCCCTGGAGAGCTTCTGCAACCGGTTAATGCCGCCACCTTCGCAGGGTGTTGTCACGGCTGGATGACGACGACCGTGACCAGGGAAGGAGTGGCAGCAAGCTGCTGCTGTTACATGACCAGTGGTGGTGTTGGCGGGGCTGCTTCTTTGCTGCCATTGCTGCTTTGCTTGGGTGTTGTTCTCACAAGGAGGCTTGGTTTCAGTAGCTTGATGATGATGATGATGGTTATGTGATGATGGTGGCTATGGTGATGATGTTTAGAGGATGATGGTGGTGGTGCGCCATGCTATTGCTGCCGCCCTTGTTCTGTCTTGCCTTTTTTTTTTTTTTCTTTAGTATGTTTTGGCTTTTTATTTTATAATGGTGTTTAATTAGGGTGAATCACATATTAATGTTGATTGATCTTTCACTGATTTTGATTTGCTGCAATTTATTTTATTTGATTCTAATTGATTTTATTTTGATTGATTTTGTTTGATGTTAATTGATTTTATTTAATTTTGTTTTGATTTTGTGTGATTAGCTGAGATTGTGTTTGATGTGATGAGATCATGTTAGATTTAATGAGATTATGATTGAAATTTATTTTTTATTTTATTTTTTTGACTTTTTCTATTTTTCTATTTTTGAATAAAAATCCGGACAAAATACGGTTTGAAGGTAGTGAAACGTGAGAAGGGGGTTGAATCACGTTCCAACTATAAATTCTGTTTCTGAAAATTACTTAAAAATAAAGATCAAATATAAACTTGTCTTGCACAGCGGAAACAATTGTTAGTAAATAAACAGAAACTTAGCCTATAGACAAGGCTATAATAGATCTTGAAAATATATTTACTTTCAAGGTCTTCTAAATGATAAAGGTTAAAACTTTAACCTTCAACACTTAGACAAAAGATGATGATGATTTCGCAATAAGCTATATGATGTGTATGCAATGTTGAATTGTAAAACAATTAAATAAAGAGTAAGGGAAGAGAGAAAGCACACATAGAAATTTTATACTGGTTCGGCAACGTGCCTACTCCAGTCCCCAGGATTCACCTGAGAGTTCACTATCACCACCACAACAAGGTGAACTTTCTTGCCTCTGCTACACCACAAGGGGCTTCAACCTACACCTTCACCAAGGTGACTCACTGCCTTTGAAAACCACAAAGGACTTCACTTGCACCATAACTAGGTGACTAACTGCCTCTGGCAACTCCAAAGGACTTCAATCCTTGCCTTCAACACCGAAGGACTTTCTACCCTTGCCTTAGACCCTCTAAGGACTTCTTGCCTTACAAAAATAAGGACTTTTTTTATAAAGGATGTGGTTTTTACCAATCAAGAACTTAGATGCAACTAAGTTTGAACCTTGATGGATTTTTCTCTCAAAGAAATAACTAGCAAAGCTAGGATAAACAAATAAAGCTCACTCTTTTAAGAATTACAACCTTTACCCAAATAAAAATAAGAACTTGAGGTTTAGAGGTTGAAGATGAAGAGAAATAAGGATTCAATTCGACAGCGTTTTGACACTTGTAAGCTTGGGTAGTGTCTTGAATTCTTGGGCATTGAGGTCTTGTATTTATAGGAAAAATACCACCTCATTTTCGAAATTCATGTGCATGATCTCCACCCTTGGTTTGAATTTGAAATCTCTTGATCCAATGGTGAGAATTGCTTGATATGATTTGAAATTTGATCTTCCAAAAATAGAAAATCAAATAAGAGGAAGTTTCATCTTGGCCCTTGAATTTGAATTTGTGCCTTGATCTTGTGGTGTGCATTGCTTCATCCAATTTTCACATAATCTTGCAAAACTGCAAGCTATGTTGCGCCACTTTTAGGAGAGAGAAAGGCTAGGATTTTAGCTTTTCTTGCTCCACAAGTGTGCCTCCATGTTGGTACGAATTAGGATTTCACAATTTCTCATTTTTTGAAAATCCTAAATCACCAAACATGGTCTTCCAGGGAATCTTCTATAGGTAGATTCTTGAATCTTGAATCTTGAATCTTGAGGCTTGAGATTCTTCTGGAATCTTCACAGAATTTTCGGGAATCTTCTAGCTTTGTGTAGAATCTTCAACAGAATCTTCTGGTCCCGCATGGAATCTTTAGGGAATCTTGTAGATTCAAATAGAATCTTTAGGAGGCTCACAGAATCTTTTTAAAGTGTCCGTAAAAAACATTCTGTTACTTAAATGCAAAATATATTCTAGAATAAATTCTAGATAATTATTTTTATTTAATAATTTGCATTTAAATCTGCATACAAGGTCTTTCTAGATTTTCCACACACATATATATTTCGAAAATATTAACCAACATTATGTAAAATAGAGATTTGATTTTTATTCCCTATTTTATATATAATTTCGAAATATATGTATATATTTATATATTGTGCATGAATATTTAAATAGAGATATTTGATAAAGAAGATTCTCTATTTAATTTCATGTATTTTCCATAATTAACTTTTTAGGAAATCATAGAGTCTTCCAACCAAACTTTCCTTAATTAGAAAAGCTTTGACTTGGTCTTCAAAAATTAGAATAGCTTGTCCTCCAAGCATGCATGTTTGCGCCACTTTTTGGTCTAAATGTAGTCAAGATGTGTCTTTTTATTTTGTCAAATAAATTAGATCCTAAAACACACTTAACAAAAAATTAGTCAAACCAAATTAAAACTTTTATTTTAATTAAGAATTTTATCATTCAAAACCTTCAATGATGAGGTAAAGGGTTCTTGGAGCTAACAATCTCCCCCTTTTTGATGATAACAATTCTAATTGAAATAAAAGTTTTGATTTGATTACAAGGGAAAATATTTTCTTAAGACTTGAAGCCTTAGGAAATTATTTTCAAATAAACAATATAAAAAAATAAAAAAAAAATAATAGAAGAGAAATACTAAAAAGAGAAACTTTAATTAAATTAAGAAAAAACATAAACATGAAATAAAATAAAACATAAAAGAAATTAAAGAACATAACAAGTGCAAGAACTTTTAAAAGAACTAAAAAAACTTTAAAAGAATATTTAAAAAAAAAAACATAGAAAAGGAATTAAGCTCCCCCTAGAGCTAGATAAGTTCTTGATGTTCTTGATCTACATTCTTCAATGTTCTTGAAAAAGTCTTCCTTTATCTTCAATTTTCTTCTCCCCCTTTGTTTCATCAAAAAGGTCTTCACTTTTAGTACCCCATCATGCTTGGAACCGTTGAGAACTTGAGATATGAATACAGTGTAACATATTCAAACCTATCCAAGTTGATATTTGCAAACTTGAATATGCGAGTCAGGAGTCTCGCATGAGGTAGACGACCAATGATGTATTCTTGATTTGTGTTTAAAGAGTCAGTGATTTTATCAAGAATCAATCTTGATAAATTAATCTTCAAATCTGTCATGAGGTAAAAGAGAAGCATGGTATCCTTTTTGCGCAAGAAGTTTGTAAATCCAACTCGTGGTAGGAGATAGAATTGGACAATTTGAAACATCATCTTCGCTTTGTCCGAGAGATCACTCACTTTCAAACATACGGGATTCATGTTGTAATTCCCGCAAAGAACATTGAATACATCATTAGGACGAACGTCGTCTTGAATGAACCATTCCGGGTTCCCATTGATGATGATGCCTTCGTTGTCTATGTTGCATGCATTGGAAATTAGATTCTCCGAAAGATAAATTGATTGGCTTCCAACATGACTAGTCCATCCAATGGAGCCATAAGAAAGCTCAGAGTAGAAAGCTTTTACTGCCATGGGATAGACAACTTCGTCGTCCATTATCAAAGAAAGTAAATTTCTTTGATGCCTTAGAGCGAGACGAAGGAGTGGCATCTTGTAAAGCATCATTGGTTGGAGAACCTTTTCAATGGTGACTTTCCTTAAGATAAAGTATGTTTCAAACTTTCTTTGTGAAGCAGAATTTGCAAACACTTTATCATCAACAACATACTTTTCATTGCTTCTTGATATGCCATGAGGAATGAGATCCATTGTTTCTTTAAAGATTAAGAGGTTGTGTATGGGTGTGTGATCAACTGCCGAATTGAATCAAACTAAAACTAGATAACTTGTAGACAAGTGGAAAACCTAGGTCGTTTTCCCAAGGAATTCAAGAAGTGAAAGGTGATTATGAAAGGTTAGGTTTGGGGATTTTAGCATTAAATTTCAGAAATAAGAAAATTCAAACAGGATGTTAAAATAGGTAGAAGACACTAGCTCAAGGAATTCAAATTATAAAACATATATCATTGATTCATTATCCTCTCACTGATCCTTTCAAGAATAAAATTGAATTTCAAATCCAAATTCAAATCTGAATTCAGATCAAGTTCTTATGAAAATCTTCAAACATTCATCTTAATACACTTGAATTAAATCTGAAATCTCAAAACCTAATCCAATTCAAATTTCTAGATCAGAAATCTCTAGATCTAGATGTTCTCTCAACTTATGTTTATTGATCAATAACTCAAAAATCTCTAGAATTATTAATCAATTGGATTCATAATTCAAGATTTAGAAAATCTTCATGATTCTTGAATCATAAATCAAGAAGAGGTGAGAAGAGAGAATTCGAAATTCTTGAATGAATCATGAAAGAAATGCAAGAAATACCTCAATTATATTGCTAATCTCAATATCTTTTACAATCCTCCATCCTCAAGCTAGCTATGAGTTTAGCTCTCCATGATCATGGAGAACTCAGCAAGAAGAAATGGAAGAAAAGAGAAAACGAAAAATGAGAGAAAGCTAGAGAGAAAATGTAAACTATCTCTAATTCTAAAACTTGAATTGTAAAAAATGAATGTAAAGTGTTCCCTCCAAATCTGATGTAGGACATAAATAGACATAAAAGAAGGTGGAAATGTCTAAAAATCCCATACACTAAACAATTACAACACATAAGGCAAGGGTACAATGGACAATGCACAAAATTATGACACTTAAGGCAGCTCAGCAAAACTAAGTTTCTGCCCGAAATATTGCAGCCGCCTCTAATTGATGATTCTGCCCTCGATCCCTGAAGCAAAGTTGTAGCTCTATGTCTCAGCTTTCCATAGCCACCAAGATCATCCAATTCCAGTGAGTATAGCTCGAGATATAGGCAAAAGACTGAGTGCTGCTCCAGATTTCTGTCACATTCGCTGCAGCAACTTTGAGTCAACTTTTGAGCTTCTTCTAGACTTCAATTGCTTTCGAGCTCTGAAGATGAAATGAAGCCTTGTGCCTTAGCTTTCCAATGCAACTGAAATGGAGTGATTTCAACATCTGTAGCTCCAGCTATGGCTTCTGCAACACTTGCTGTCCAGGATTGTTGTCCAGAATTCTGCAGCAAGATTGACTCAACTTGAAGCTCCAATTTGGAATCCTTATGGTCTGAATCAGCTTTATAGTTCTTCATCAACTTTGTAGACCTGTGTCTAAGCTTTCCAACAAGATAAAGAACACAAAATTCCAATTTCTAGAACTCAAGTTATAGGGAAATTACAGAGTAGTGTCACAAAGCACAAAATGCTGAGAAAATGCACAAAGTTCCAATCAAGTACCAAATGCCTAATATGATGCAAAAGTAGCTCATTCATCTCAAAAGTGGTCAAATTACATGCATACACTAGGGAAATAATCAATACAAATAATGCTATATCAGTGTGTATGTGTATGTGTTGCGCAAATAGAGAGGGAAAATGAGTAGAAAATAAAGCTTTGTTGTGTAAGATTGTTGAGGGATGAAAGAATATATAGATGGTGTATGGAGGGGGTATGGATTGCGAAAAAGAGGAAAGAAAAGAGAGGGAAAATCTAAAAACATATGCAAGGATTTTCCATGTGAATATCTCTCATCAAAATACTCTTAGAAATAGACATTGTAAATCAAGAAAGAATAAACAATATTTTCCAATATTATCATTTAATTTGAATGACAATAATTTAAGAAAATAAATTTTTTTTTTCAAGAAAGAGAGAGAGAGAAATTCGAATATATATATGTATGGGTGATAATGAGGGTAAATCAAAAAGATATGATGTGAAAATAAGGATATATAATGATTTTTCATAAAAGATCTCTTCCACCAAATCTAGATTTACTCTAGATAATACCCATTTAAATCCAAATAGGAATAATCTTAATTATCAATATCATTATTTAGATAATAAATAAAAATATTTGAAAAATTCTGTGCATTCTTTACCTTTACATATGCATCTTGCATTCTTTATTGCTTTAATAATGGTTCTTTACACTGTTTGTGCATATTTTCACTTTCTTGGTTAGTGTGGCAATTTTATGTCTTTTTGAGGCTTGTTAGTGGCATTTCGGTCTTGTTATCTTTGATGCACTATTGGGTAGTGTCTTTGGATTTCAGGGACCTAGGCCGGAGCTACTTCGAGTCTTGGAAGCATCGGGAGCGTCGGAGCGAACAAGCGGACGAAACGGCGAGCCGGAGAAAAAGCTGCATCTTTGGGTTTACTGTGTTGGTCGCTAGCGACCAGCATTATGCTTGCTTGGTCGCTAGCGACCGGGTCGTGACAACAGCAGTAAATTATGCAGAATTTGCAATTTAGTCCCTAGTTCATTTTATACTTAAGACCCCTTTTGTAATTGGGCTGAACACCTTTTATTTTCTTTAGTTTTAGTTTTAGGTTAGGTTATTCTAGAGAGAGAAGCTCTCCCTTCTCTCTAGAATCTCTCTTTACATTTTTCTTTACATTTTCTCTCTACACATTACATACAATTCTCCAAGTTTAATTTAATTTCTAATTTCATTTCCATCTTTGCTATTGCTTTAATTTCTTGTTTCTTACTTGCTTTAATTATGGTTGAGTAGTCTCTTTGTTCTTGGTGTTGGGGTAATGCTAGAATTACATTATCCCTTGAAACCCATTGCATGATTTTGCTCTTGCTTCCTAATCTCTTGGTTCCAAATGCAATTGAAGTTTGTTTGTGTGGATCCATGATTGCTGATTTTAATTGTATATCTTGAATGCATATTTGATTTCTTGATTGAGAGATTATTGTGCATTTGAGTGTTTTTGGGTGTTGAGTGAGGATTATCATTTGATGCCCATTTGCTAGGAGAGTAGGAATAATTCTTGATTGAGAATTAGGTTTGAATATGTTTAGGATAGTTTTACTATTTTGGTTTGGATCCAAATCATTTTGGTTGAATAATTCTTATGCATGTGTAAGTTGCTTGCAAGATGTTTGATAAAATGATTAGGTGGGTTTAGGATGAGGAAAATATGGTTTGATGCATGTCCCAACACCAAGACTCTTTTGCATTGTTATTTTCTTTTATTTGCATAGCTTTATTCACTTCTTGCACAATCCCAAATCTACATATACTATACACACTAGATCAATGATATAAGCCTCCTTGAGAGACGACTTGGGTTGACTAGCTATACTACTATAGTTATTCAATTAAATATCTTTTTGGGAACTTGTTTTTAATTCTAAGCTGGTTGTAGCTAAAAGAATTAACGACGCTCTTAGCTAACACCAATTTTTGGCGCCGTTGCCGGGGAGGCTTAAGTTTTGATCTTTGTGCATAGTTATTACTATTTTATATTAAAAAATACACAAAAACACAAAAACAAAATAAAAATTCTGCATTTTTTTGTTTTAGTGCAGAATTTTTCTGCATTATTTTGTTTTTCATGTCTCTTACACCTTCTATACTATCTATGGATGACTCGGTTGCACCCCGATCCACCGCTAGAACGTTTTGACCCCGAAAATGGAAGAACCTTAAGGAACTAAAGGCGTTCTAGAGGGTTGGTGGTGTTGAGGACATAAGAGTGTTAGGTGTTAATATGTTCTAACTCTTTTTTTTTCTTTCTTGTTTTTCTCTTTTGTTATTTTCGTTCTTTCATATTTTTTCTTATTTTGAAACTAACATGGATACTAATATTTACTTTGGTGTCCAAGATTGTTGTTCTTATGACTATGTAGGGAATGAGAATATGACATTTGGTGAGGCCCTTCAACAAGAGGTGGACCGGAAAATGGCAGAGATAATGGACATTCTTCATGAGTTAGCCACAATACCTTCTTTGGAGTTGGATGTTTCTCATATGATGAATATGGCAATGGGGTTTCCATGTGAGGTATACTACTTCTCTTTTGAGGATAAGGTCAAGTTGGATGAGCTTTTGGAAACATGTAGGAGGCTATATGATGAGTTCTTTTCACCTCCGCCACCATACACACAAATCTACACCTCACCACCATACCCACTATCATACACTCAACCATCACCACACCCAAACCCTTACCCACACCCTTCATACAATGATGCTTATCAACAACCATATTATGAGCCATCACCACCCTATTACCTTGAACCATCTCCATACCCTTATCATGAGCCCACCCTATACCCATACCCAACCGAAAATCCAACCCCACCACCCATAGACCCATCTTCCTCATCTCAACCTCTTGCATTTCTTTCTAAGTGTAATGAGGAGGAAAGCTCCACAATGATCCAAATCATAAAGCTTCTTTGGGAGCAAAAACAACGAAATGAAGAGCTCTTGCGCCAACAAGATGAAATGCAAAGGAAGCTTATGCAATTGGAAATTGCTCAAGCCACATCCTCTAGCAACCAAGAGGCATCACTACACTCATCTCCATCTCCATCACCATTATCCAACCCACAACCTTCCCCCTCACCCCAATTGCCACATGCATCACCATCACCACTCTCACCTCCACTACCACATGAAGAGGATTGTGCTCTGGAGCAATTGGATTGGACAACTTTGAAGTACATGGTGGAAGAGCTAGCCGGGGGATTTGAGGAGCCTCCACCTCCACCTCCACCCTCACCACCCTCTATTCCCTTGGAGGATTGTCCACAATTTTATGAGCCTTCACCTATTGAGGTATTCTACGTTTTGGAGCCTCGTGACCCCTTGGATGGTGACTTTGGAGTGGATGCCGAGGAGAACTCCGATGATGATGAGATAGTGTACGAGGACCCACCGCCGCTACCATGTGAGGAAAAAAGAAGTGGAATTATGGAGAGTTCTCCTCTTTGTGTCGAGGCTACTGTAGGAGCTTCTTCATTAGAGGATTTCACCATGGGGCCATGTGAAGCGGTTTGCGTTGCGGTCATTCCTTCCCTACCCTCGATCGAGTTCATTTTCCTTTGTTCGAGGCCATTCTCCCTCTCTCGCCATAAGTACGCCTTCCTAGAGACGAATGCACAACTCCTAGCCATTTGTAGGGAGTCAACATCTTCTCAACTTGAGGCATCTTGGGAACCAAAGTCTTTCGGTATTGTCCATGTGAAGGCTTCTTGTGAGGTTCACCATCCCTCCTCACTTGAAGTTGGTTGCTCTTGGGATGCTTTGTCAAAGGGGAGTTCTCACTCCCTAAGGAACAAATTGAGGGCCAAGATGCATGGGTCCAGAGACAAGAAGAGGATTGTGTTTCATGGTTTCATTTGCTTATTATGGGATCCCGGCGGAGGCGTTGAGAGCACTCCGTGGTGGAAGCTCCATGACCAATTCAAGCATAAGCCGCCTTGAGGGAGTTTCTACAACTTTCTTTTATTTTATGTTTTGCATTTAAATTCAATAAAGCATGTTTAGGTAAATTTTCACATGTTGTGTGATAGTTTAGGTTGTTTGTTTGTTTGAGTTAGTGACTTGTCCATCATGTTTTTTTTGTTTCTAGTCTTTTTATTTGCATTTCCATGTGTTAGGAGTTATATTTTCGTAGCTTAGGGTAAGTTTGGGGGCAATTTTCAAAATTCTGCAGCATTTTGCTGCATAATGCTGAATTCTGCAGCATTGGTCGCTAGTGACCAACCCCTCGTCGCTAGCGACCACCCACTTGGTCGCCCAGCCACATGCGCCTCGTCGCACGCGCTTCGAAACACTGCCAAATTTAATTTTTTCTCTTGGTCGCTGGCGACAATGTTGATGGTCGCTAGCGACCAGCTTCAAGAAAAAAAAAAGTCTGAAAATGAAAAGCTTAGGTAGTTTAGGTTCACTTTGTGTGCTCCTTGACTTTCTTTGTTGCTTTGTAAATGTTTTTCTTGAGACATTCATCATTTTTAGGTGGTTAGGAGTTCCAACACGGTTGCATTTCATTTAGATTTTAATTCTTGCTTGGTGATTGATCTTTAATTGTATAGATGATTTGTGTCTGGACATGCACCTTGTGAGTTTTGAGCCTTACATTGAGTGGCCACATTACATGCCATTCCATTCTTGATGTGTGTATCTCTTGTGGACTTTGTCGTTCTAGGGTTTGCCTTGTCTCTTAATTGAGGCTACGTTTCATATATGCATTCTTGAGTGTAATAGAGGCACCATTTTTCTTTAGCTCACGGCCGTATTGCCCACCCTCTACATTACCATTGCAAGCCCCTTTGAGCCTTATATCCCATTCATTGATCTTAGCTCATCTTTCGCCTAAAAAGTGAAAAACCATTTTACACCCTACCTTGGTAAGTGGAGTAGCATTGGTTTGATCATTTTGTGTGCTTGAGTCTAAGTGTGGGGGTTTGTCGTGGACGACAAACTTTTAAGTGTGGGGGAGGGACATATTGATGTGTTAATGTGAAAATTGGT
Organism: Aeschynomene evenia; assembly: GCA_013621005.1. Lineage (NCBI taxonomy): Eukaryota > Viridiplantae > Streptophyta > Magnoliopsida > Fabales > Fabaceae > Aeschynomene > Aeschynomene evenia. The sequence continues at coordinate 20,498,475 of CM024266.1, forward strand.
TGGAATTGTATGTAAAGAACATGTAATTGAAAAAAAAACAAAAAAAATTCTTTTTTAATAATATGAGCAAAGGAAGAAAAGCACACAAAAGCAAAGTAAATCAAAGGTAAAGGACCTCATGTTTGGGTATTTAAAGGTTCAAAGTGCAAGAAAAGAGCAAAGCTCTTGTGCTTGTGCCTTTGTGTGCTTAGAATTCTCCCTTTGTTTTTGATTGAGACTCTCATAACCAATGCTAGTCTAATTTTCTTGGGTCCTTTAGCTCACTTATCCATACATTCCACACCTTAACCTTGGCCTCGTTACAACCAAAATAAAGTCCTCTTGATTCTTGGGTGCATTGAATGTTAGTGGTGGAGATCTAGAGGTTTGGCAAACCTACGTTGAATGCTTGGTCTAACAAGAGAATTGAGAGGAAGACCAAGCCACTATATAAGTGAGTTGAGAGCATACACACTTCCCTGAGGTCCTTCCATTTCATCTATGCATTTTAAGGGATTTCTGCTTGGCTCGTGATGTTGTGCCTATTGATGTTGAAATGCTTGGTTGTTGGAATTTCTTGCTGCTTTAATTGTTTTCTTGGTCTTAAGCCAGAGCACTTTTGAGCATTCTTTGAAAGTCAAGTAGCAACTTGTTTCTTTTGTTTTGATTTCTTAGCTTTAGGATCTCTTGCATGAGGACATGCAAGTGGTTAAGTGTGGGGGTATTTGATAGGATGCGAAATTCTGTGCATTCTTTACCTTTACATATGCATCTTGCATTCTTTATTGCTTTAATAATGGTTCTTTACACTGTTTGTGCATATTTTCACTTTCTTGGTTAGTGTGGCAATTTTATGTCTTTTTGAGGTTTGTTAGTGGCATTTCGGTCTTGTTATCTTTGATGCACTATTGGGTAGTGTCTTTGGATTTCAGGGACCTAGGCCGGAGCTACTTCGAGTCTTGGAAGCATCGGGAGCGTCGGAGCGAACGAGCGGACGAAACGGCGAGCCGGAGAAAAAGCTGCATCTTTGGGTTTACTGTGTTGGTCGCTAGCGACCAGCATTATGCTTGCTTGGTCGCTAGCGACCGGGTTGTGACTGCAGCAGTAAATTATGCAGAATTTGCAATTTAGTCCCTAGTTCATTTTATACTTAAGACCCTTTTTGTAATTGGGCTGAACACCTTTTATTTTCTTTAGTTTTAGTTTTAGGTTAGGTTATTCTAGAGAGAGAAGCTCTCCCTTCTCTCTAGAATCTCTCTTTACATTTTTCTTTACATTTTCTCTCTACACATTACATACAATTCTCCAAGTTTAATTTAATTTCTAATTTCATTTCCATCTTTGCTATTGCTTTAATTTCTTGTTTCTTACTTGCTTTAATTATGGTTGAGTAGTCTCTTTGTTCTTGGTGTTGGGTAATGCTAGAATTACATTATCCCTTGAAACCCATTGCATGATTTTGCTCTTGCTTCCTAATCTCTTGGTTCCAAATGCAATTGAAGTTTGTTTGTGTGGATCCATGCTTGCTGATTTTAATTGTATATCTTGAATGCATATTTGATTTCTTGATTGAGAGATTATTGTGCATTTGAGTGTTTTTGGGTGTTGAGTGAGGATTATCATTTGATGCCCATTTGCTAGGAGAGTAGGAATAATTCTTGATTGAGAATTAGGTTTGCATATGTTTAGGATAGTTTCACTATTTTGGTTTGGATCCAAATCATTTTGGTTGAATAATTCTTATGCATGTGAAAGTTGCTTGCAAGGTGTTTGATAAAATGCTTAGGTGGGTTTAGGATGAGGAAAATATGGTTTGATGCATGTCCCAACACCAAGACTCTTTTGCATTGTTATTTTCCTTTATTTGCATAGCTTTATTCACTTCTTGCACAATCCCAAATCTACATATACTATACACACTAGATCAATGATATAAGCCTCCTTGAGAGACGACTTGGGTTGACTAGCTATACTACTATAGTTATTCAATTCAATACCTTTTTGGGAACTTGTTTTTAATTCTAAGTTGGTTGTAGCTAAAAGAATTAACGACGCTCTTAGCTAACACCAGCCATATGTGTCATCTTGGATTTTAATTTTTCTTCCATGAGCCACATGTAGAGATATAAGAGGCCCATTTGATTTTATCAAAACCCATAATAATTTTTGAGGCCCAATAATCTTGATACAAGCCTTTACAGCTTGCCTGAGGCCCAAAGCCCATCAATAGTTCGAGGCCCAGTTAAGGTCCAAAACCTGTATGAGGCCCGAGACCCATACGAAAGCCCATCAACTTTTCTTCAATACGGGTGGTCTTCATATAATAATTAGCAATACTGTACACCCGGTTTCTTCAAAAGATCTTCAGAAGGTCTTCAAATGAGGTTCAGAAAAATTTTCCGAAGCTCATATGTTTTCATAAATAGTCTTCAAAAAAAATCTTCAAACTCTTGAGACAAAACTCAAGGCCTTCAAAAAGTCTTCAAACACTTGAGACTGGCCCAAGGTCTTCAAAAATCTTGAAATTTGGCCCATCATGAAGAGATTGGGCGCAAATTATAGTCTTCATAGGTCTTCAGTTGACTTTTTGTTGACTTCTGTAGTGGTTGATTTTTCTGATGACTTCTGATTGTTGGCATGTTGATTTTTCTTCATCTTCTAGAATACTTACCAACTTTTGGGGAATACTTAAAGCTTTTTAATTTTCAAAAAGATTTTCGAAAATAATTTTTAAAAGCTCTTTAGGGGTTAAGTATACCTTTCAGCGTGCTAAAACGATCTTCAGCTATAGGTTTTGTAAATATGTCAGACACTTGATCTTCCGTATTCACAAACTTTAACTCAATATCGCCTTTCTGCACATGATCTCTAATGAAATGATGTTTAACATCAATATGTTTAGATCTAGAGTGCTGAATGGGATTCTTAGCCAAAGCTATTGCACTTGTGTTATCACACATAACGGGAATTTTATCATACCTGAGATTGTAGTCAAGTAGTTGATTTCTTACCCATAAAATTTGTGTAACATATCCAGCAGCAGACACGTATTCTGCTTCTGCGGTTGATAGTGCAATGGTATTTTGTTTTCTGCAACTCCATGTGATTGTGCATCCCCAAAGAACACATAGCATCCACTGGTGCTTTTTCTGTCCACCCGGTCTCCGGCGTAATCAGCATCATAGAAACCTGTAACCACAGAGGAGATACCTTTCTTGTACCAAAGGCCAAGATTAGTAGTACCTGCTAAGTATCGAAGAATACGCTTGGCTGCAGTTAGGTGAGACTGTTTTGGACAAGATTGAAATCTTGCACAAATGCCAACACTTAACTGTATGTCAGGCCTAGATGCAGTTAAATAAAGCAGAGACCCGATCATACCTCTGTAGGTGCTTTCAGACACCTTTTCTCCTTCTTCATCCTTGTCAATGACTTGTGATGGATGCATCGAAGTTTTCATGGGACTACACTTGTCCATTAAGAATCTTTTGAGAAGTTCTTTGGTGTACTTTTCTTGATGTATGAAGGTTCCATCAGCTTGTTGCTTGATTTGAAGTTCTAGGAAGAACTTCAATTCTCCCATCATACTCATTTCGAACTCCCCCTGCATTAGATCTGCAAACTTTCTACATAGGGATTCGTTAGTAGCACCAAATACTATATCATCAACATAAATTTGCACAATTAATAAATCAAAGTTATCAGTTAGAGTGAAAAGAGTTGTGTCCACTTTTCCACGAGTGAATCCATTCGTAGTCAAGAAGCTACTAAGTCTATCATACCAAGCTCTAGGAGCTTGTTTAAGACCGTATAACGCTTTAGACAAACGATAGACGTGCTCGGGATAGGTTTCACTGATAAAACCTGGAGGTTGCTTGACGTGGACCTCTTCACTGAGGACACCATTAAGGAATGCAGACTTCATATCCATTTGCTACAATTTTATTCCTTTATGAGCAGCGAATGCAAGAAGCATCCTAATGGCTTATAGTCTTGCAACTGGCGCGAAGGTTTCGTCGTAGTCGATCCCTTCTTGCTGGTTGTATCCTTGTGCCACGAGTCTAGCTTTATTCCTAGTGACCTTTCCAGATTCGTCTAACTTGTTTCGGAATACCCACTTTGTGCCGATAATTGTTTTTCCCTTGGGTTTCTGAACAAGCTTCCAGACTTCATTCTTTTCGAATTGTTCGAGTTCGTCTTCCATGGCTTCCACCCAACTGGGTTCATCCAATGCTTCTTGAACTGTCTCAGGTTCGATTTCTGAAACAAGTGCAGCATTAGATTGAAATCTAAGGGATCTTCTTGTTCTTATCCCATGAGATGGATCGCCAAGAACTTCGTTATCTCTGACAGCTTTGAGATCGTTTATTCCGATCTTTCTTCTTAGAACGGGTTCTTGAACTTCACTAGACTCAACCCCTTGAGGAGTAGAGGGTTCTTGAGCTACTATGACTCCTGGTTCATCTCCCCCTGAATCGGGTGATTCCTTCATAACTTGATGATCATATTCTACAATAGGTGTTTGATCATGACTTTCGCAACCTTTGGTTGAGATAGTTAGATCCTTCAATTTTTCTTCGATGTCATCTAGATTATGTTGGATGTCTTGCTTTAGTTCCTTGAACTTGATATGGATGGTTTCTTCGACTATCTTCCTTTGTTTGTTGTACACCCTGTAAGCTTTAGAAACAGCAGAATATCCTAGAAACACTCTGTCATCGGATTTGGAATCAAACTTTGACAGCTTGTCCCTTGTGTTAAGGATAAATCAAGGTGAACCAAAAATATGAAAATAAGATATATTGAGTATTCTTCCTTTCCAAAGCTCATATGGAGTTTTATTGAGACTCTGCCTTAAGAAAACATGATTTTGAATGTAGCAAGCTGTATTAACAGCTTCTGCCCAAAAACCTTTTGATAAACCACTTTCCAAAAGCATTGTTCTCGCCATCTCAATGAGGCTTCGATTCTTTCTCTCAGCTACTCCATTTTGCTGTGGAGTTCTAGGAGAGGAAAATTCGTGAACAATACCAAGATCCTCACAAAGATTTTCAAAAGCATGATTTTCAAACTCACCTCCATGATCAGAACGAATGGTGGTGATGCGAGAACCTTTTTCGTAGAAACCATTTTTCGCAATGTTTTAAATTTTGAAAACGTCTCATCCTTAGAAGCCAAGAAAATTACCCAAGTGTATCTACTGTAGTCGTCAACTATGACAAGGCAATAATATTTGCCCGCAAGAGAAGCCTGTCTTGTAGGACCAAAGAGATCCATGTGAATTAGCTCAAGTGGTCTAGTAGTAGAGACTACTTTCTTACTTTGGAAAGAAGCTTTGGTCTGCTTTCCCTTCTCACAGAAATCACAGGTTGTATCCCTGTCATAGCAGATCTTGGGAAGCCCCTTGACCAAACCTTTCTGAGATAACTCAGAAAGTAACTTCATGTGGGCATGACCCAACTTCTTGTGCCAAAGCCACTTGTCATCCTCAAAGGACGCTAATCATTTCACATCTTGATCCAAAAGGTCCTCAAGATAGATGACATAGGTGTTGCCTAGTCTTCTTCCCTCGAGAACAACTTTACCTGTCTTCAGATCAATGACGCTACAATATTTGGCTAGAAACTCAACCTTTAAGCCTTTGTCACAAAACTGACTAATGCTTAAAAGATTGTGAATCAAACCGTCAACAAGCAATACCGCAGATATTTGATGATCATCGGACTTACAAACATTTCCCTTGCCGACGATCTTGCCCTTAGCTCCATCACCGAAACACACTGTTCCTTTCTTCTTTGGTTTAACATCCTTTAACCAGTGCTTGCTTCCGGTCATGTGCCTTGAGCACCCGCTATCCAGGTACCACCTTTTATCCAGCCACTGGTGTTGTGGCACTTGATGGTTGATCTGCGCTTGAAGTTCCTGCATTCACAGATGAAGGATTTTTAGGTACCCATACCTTCTTGGGTCCTTTCTTGTTAGCCTTCCCAGCATCTGGTTTCGGCTTTTGAGACTTCCACGTCTTTTTAGGTTTTCCCTTCCACGTGCCACCCTTGGTGTAACACCATAATAATTACCTCCTTATGCTTAAGTCATAACGAGTTAATTACGGGAGATTATCATCCTGTTTCAGAGTCAATTTTTAAAAATATGGATACGTGGAAAATAGGGCCGTAAAATTTTTAAAGTAAAAAAGCGCAAGTTCTAAATCGTGGCTTGTACGCGATGAGATATAATCTGATAAATCAATTATGAAACTGTTAATGCACATAACCATAATACAACATTACATGAAAGTGGCCCATTACATATATATAGATTCAGGTACACATAGGAATTACACATATAAACGTAAAATCCGAAATAATATTACAATAGTAGAGTATTAGAGTTTCTAAGAGTACCATAAGCGTGTACATTCACTTATGGATCTCTTATAAACTCAACTAAACGTCAGATAATACATAGCATGATAATACAAAATATCAGAAAGATAAGACTCTAAAGCGTAAGTCTCTCAAAGTGTCCGAGTCTTCAATCCTCTATCAGTATCAGCCTGCTCACCTAGTAGTGGGACCTGTGCCTTGATCTGAATCTAAAACAAATAGTGGTGGAATTGGGGTGAGCTCCACGGACTCAATAGAGGGATCACTCCGATTTATTTTAAAAGTAGTGATACATGTATTAGTTAATTAATATTATTTTCAAAGAACACATTCATATAAATTTCCGGAGTGTAATACCTATATGCATCTTTGATAATTATATTAATGCATGCATCTGATATGTTAGCAATGTCTAATACATAATTAAGATACAATATAATACAAATAAAACATTAATTATGTCATGTGTCATGATCTTTTACTGTAAATGGCACAACCCTCTTACTTTCTACCTCCGTCACTCCGGTCCCCAAGGCTATGAGCTCATACCTCTCTAGTTTCTACTAGGAATCTATGGGAAGAGGGGTTTATTCACTTTCTCTCAACAAAATGGATAGGGACCGAGGGTGCCAACCTCCCTTGCCAATTCCATTTGCAGAGAAAGTTACTCATAAACTTATTTTTCATTTCACATGACATTTCATCATAGTTCTGGCCCATCAAAATACACATACAGCACATATAATTTCACATAACTTTCAAATTTACTTTTATTAACACTTTAAGCATAAATGCATGAAAACATTCTTTTATAAGTTCTTTAATAGCTCATTAAGAGCTTCTTTTTCTAATTTAGAATTAATATATATACATGTGCCTATAATACTGTACTACAGAAAATACATCATGAACTTAAAATCATAAAAATTACTAAAATACTAGAAAACTGGGAATCTGCAGAAAAATCCTGCGACCTGGCCGCTAGCGCGCAGCAAGTGGCCGCTAGCGCCCAAGGCGGCTAAAACACCCGCTAGCGCCTATAGTATAGCCGCTAGCGCTTGTACCTCCGCCAGCGGCTAGAGTTTGGCCGCTAGCGCGTGATACGACTCTGTTCTCAGCATAGTTTATCCCAGATTATGATTTTTGATGCATAACACCAATACAACCAAATCTAATGCATGAAAAACATAGAAATACATTATATAACATAAATCTAACCCCTTACCTCTTGTAGTTTGCTTCCTAAAGTCAAGAACCACTATGTCTTTCTTGAAGGCTACTTGCTTATGAAGCTTCCTTACTCTTGATGATGGTATTTGAAGTTATGAAGTTCCCTACTGATTCTTGTTCGGTTAGAATAAAAGGAATTGATGTAGGGATCCTAAGTATGAGTTTAGTTTCTGATTTGGAATGAATTTTGGTGAAGAAATGGTGAGGTTTGAGTGTTTGGTGGTTATGGAGATTATGTGGTTTGATCTTGGAGGGTTGAAGGTGTTTTTTGGAGTGAATGAAGTTACTTCAGACTGAGGGAACGTTGTAGGGACGGAGGGGGACCTATGGGAAATTATTACTAGATGAGGGACTAAAGAAAAATGTGAAAAATGCAGAAATCCTGTTCTGTCATCGAGCTGGTCGCTAGCGAGCTTACTGCGGCTACTAACGACCGCTTTCACCGCCTCCCACCGCTAGCGCCTGATTGTAGTCGCTAGCGATAATCCTTACCACATTCCTCGCTAGCGAGCTGGAGCTAGCCGTTAGCGACGGAATGCTGATACATGACAGCAGCAGCAGCATAAACTGTTTTTACATGATCTAAACCTTCATTACCCCCAAAAGTTCCTAAACCATCACAATACTCTAACAACCTCAACATACTTACATAACTATACATGATCCTTACTTAAAACCTCTCATGATCCTAACTAGATTGTTCTCTAAACTCATTTTCTCATTCAATTTACATTTAGATCATAATGCAACACAAATGTCATTTTGTCATACACATAAGTCACATAGGGCACATAACACATATTCAATCATGTAAGCATATCAAAACACGTTCTAAACGCACATACATCCTAATTATACCTTAAGTAATGCGATTATTTCTCAAATCACCTTAATTAAGGTATGATTAAGCTCTCAAATCACCAGATAAATTGTTTTCAAGTGAAGGTACACACAATGAATTCTTAAAGTAAGTGAGAATAAGATTTCTCAACTGGCTTTCTCAAGAAGGTCAGATTTAAGGTTAAGAAACCTAGATCATCTGTACCTTTTAGAAACACTCACTTTACTTAGAAAATAATGTAGAGAAGATGGAGCAAATTGTAATCAGAAACCTAAGAGGTTTCTGTACTTAGAGTTCAATTATGAATGAGAACATTCAATAAGTTGAATTTGTTAAGCTTTGAAATAATCTTCTCATACATGTTTATCACCTTCTTGAAAAGATACACCACTTTAGAATAGGTGAGAAGTAAAGTGTTCTCAGTTTTTGAATTAGCCTGATGAGAGCTCTTACTTACACTTATCATAAAGCTCATGCAAGCAAGAAAGCATTTTCAAGGTAGTTATCAGTAAGTGTATATTTGTAAAAGAATGATCTTGAAATTAGATTCAAAATAAATAATTTACAAATCTGGATTGGTCAAGAGAGTAAGATATGCAGGATATGCAATTCTGCTTTCTCAAGAGATATAAAAATGCAAGAGAGCAAAATATAGTTGAAGTCGACTTGATATATCTTTTGAAAAGAGAATTTTAACTCATAAAACAATTTTCAGAAATTCGAATAAGAAAAAGTTTGTTTTGAAAAAGTATTCTCATACATATGATGAATTGGCTTTCTCAATCCTTCATTGGACCTTTTAACCTCTGCAATCATGAGATTGCTCAACCCCAGAGGCCTGGCTCTGATACCAATTGAAGGTGTGTGTTAGCACGAGAAGGGGGGTTGAATCGTGCTAAGATTTTCAAAATACTCTTCTAAAACTCTTTCTTTCAAAAACACTTCTCAGAAGGGTATCCTTCTGAGTCGCAGCGGAGAGTCCTTCTGAGAAAGTAAAGTTTCTCAGAACCTTTGCTTTCTGAGAAGATCAACCTTCTTGGTGATTTCTGAAACTTGTAGATTATAACTATCAAGTGTAAATACTGTAGTTATAATGAAAGAGTGTTAGTATAAATAAAACTATATTAACATGATAATATATTCAAGATATACATGAGATATTAACATAGTTGTAGCAACTAGAAGCCATGTATAGAGACACTTTCTAGATAAGTTATCTAATATGAAAATTAGGAACTTATTCAAGATAATATCTACGCACATAATAATATACTATAAACTTCAGAAACACATTCTTGTTCAAAGAGAAATGGTCATAGAGCCTCAGAACCCTCATACGAAGTTTCTGATATTACTTTCTGGTGAGAGCATAATTTGTACTGGTTCATTACGTTATTAATATCTCTCACCCCAGTCATCGAATCAAAGATCCAACCGTTCAAATGTTAGAACTATGTGTCCTTAACATTCTCATAAATTTTCAGCTCGATCCAACGGTTAACGAATCCGTATATGAAGAACTACGATGACTGGTTTATAGAAAATCTGCTCTAAGAACTCATTATGTTCTTGCACGTTTTCACTTCAAAAGTTGTCTTCTCTCTTATGTAATTTTCTGATAGAAAAGCTAGTTAATATCATGCATCTTATACTTTATATAGAGTGTGAATTAAGATAAAGATAAGCAACTAGAAATTAAACTAGCAATAAAGTTCAGAGAGAAGTATAGAAAGTGAACACAATTTTATACTGGTTCGGCCAATGATGCCTACATCCAATTCTCAAACAATTGTTTGAGTTCCACTAACTTTCTTCAAAGTTACAGATATTATCAAGCCTTCTCAGGCTCTCTCAAGTATTCTTTCTTCTAGCCTCTTCAGGCTTTGCAGTGAATATTCTTTCCATAAGCCTTTCCAGGCTAAGCATAGATATTCTTTCCTCAAGCCTTCTCAGGCTAAGCTTTCGATATTCTTTCCTCAAGCCTTCTCAGGCTAAGCTTTCGATATTTTTTCCTCAAGCCTTCTCAGGCTAAGCCACCTTTTCACACTAGAAAAGGATTTACATTGCCTTAGATTACACTAAGGACTTTTCACTCCACTCTTACAAGTAAGAGATTAGTATTCTTTCATCAAGCCACTTCTGGCTTCTCTTGCAAAACTCAACACAATGAGCAAGACTAGTATTCTTTGATTGGCCTCTTCAGGCTACTTGCTCATTTACCATGAGACTTTTACAAGTATTCTTTTCCTAGCCTCTTCAGGCTCTAATTGCTCAACTCCACATGAGTGAGACTTTTACAAATAAATACAGATTTGTGTTTGAAAGATGTGTTCGTAAAGCACTTACAAACAAATGCTTAAGGACTTTGAATGAACAAAGGAAATCCTTAAACAACTCCTATTCAAAGCTTGCAACAACAAGAATATTATCTAATGAAAGGATAAGAATAAAAGATTTCAAGAAATTTTCTTTTGAGAGAAAATTTCTCTTTTACAGAATCTCGGGTTTCTCAAGGAATATGAGTAGAAAAGATTTGATTTGATTCCTTAGAGTGACCCTAGATGCTGTTAGTGATGTGTTATAAAGTTGAATTAATGTTTTAACATCACTAGGAAATTTGGCAGCATTGCAGCAACGTGCAAGCCCACTTTGTGTCTTGTTGGGAGCTTATTTATAGCCTTTTCCAGATTATAGCCGTTGTGCACAGTTCCCAAGACTTTCTGATATGTCCTTCTGAGAGACTATCTTCTGAGAGTCTTCTGAGAGGACTGTCTTCTGAGAGCTTTCCGAGAGTACTGCCTTCTGAGAACTTTCTGAGAGGACTGCTTTCTGAGAATTTGTGCTTCTCACAAATTCTATTCAGCCTTCTGAGAAAACTGCTTTCTCATAACCAAGTCAGCACTTCATGAGAAGGCTGATGCATCTTCTTGATGTGTCTTGACTATCCCAATGAGAAGCTTCTGAAAGAATTTCTTCTTTCCTTAATGATGTATCTTCTCATTCAAGATGCCTTGATTAGATCCAGAGGGTGACTCCTCAGATGTAGATTTTTCTCAGCTTCTTGAAGGAACATCTTGGACAGCTTTCTCATAAGCTCACAACTTCTGAGAGCTTTTCAGATGCTAGCTTTCTGAACATTCTCCGGATGGTGTATCTTCTGATACTTACTCAGAAAGTCTCTTATGCTGCCTCAGAAAGTACTTTAATATAGATCTTGATTTCCTTAAGTGCTTTCTGAATGATTCTTATCAGAATCCGATGCTTCCATTTTGTCTTCTGGGACGCTTTCTGGAGCTCGGCTTTCTCAGAAACTTTCTATTCTTCTTAGAAGACTTTCTTGGCTTCTTGGAGGATGCTTTCGAGAAGTCTTCGTGGTCTTGATAACTTCTCGGTTTGTGAACAGTTTCTTTATCAGAAACTTGAACTTCTTAGCTTCCAGAAACCTATTCTTGAAGTGTTCTGATATTGCAGCTTTCTCCATTCTTCTGGATGAGGTTGCCTTCTGAGAACTCAGTCATTCATAGCCTTCTGAGAGGAACCCTTCTGAGTGAACATCCTTCTGAGAGAAGGTCCTTCTGAGAAATAAAATTTGCATGGTCTTCTGAGACCTTTCTGAGTAAATTTTGTTTCCTTCTCAGAAACACTCTTTCACCTTGTTGCTTTTGAGACACCTTTTCTGATGCCTTCTTAGCTTTGAGTATGTCTTGATACTTGAGGTTACTTAGTGTTGAATTTTAGCCTTCCACATATGAATGACAACTCATGCAATCCTTCTGAGAGAGGTTTCGTTCTAAGAAACTTGTCCTCAAGGCTATGTTCTTCTTCATTTTGCTCTTCCAGAACCATGTGCTTTGGATGCTTGTTATCCCAACATTCGTATGGCTTTAGCTATATCAAATAGCTTTCTTATTGCACATATCAACACCCATTAAATTATTCTAACAAAATATTTTCTTTGTATTAATTTGTTATCACTCAAAACCAAGTCTTTAATGATTTCCAATCATTAGCACTTCTTGGAAGGGTGCTGGAGCTTACATCCTCCCCTCTGACTCTAATCTGATGGTAGCCTGACCTCAAGTCTATTTTGGAAAACACTCTGGCTCCTCTCAACTGATCCATCAAATCATCAATCATAGGGAGGGGATACTTATTCTTTATGGTCACTTTATTCAACTGTCTATAATCTATGCATAACCTCATACTTCCGTCTTTCTTCTTTACAAACAACACCAGTGCTCCCCATGGCGAGGCACTTGGCCTAATGAAACCCTTATCTAACAACTCTCCCAATTGGGTTTTAAGTTCTTTTAACTCACAGGGTGACATACGGTACGGGGCCATAGAGACAGTCCCTATTCCCGGAGCGAGGTCAATACTAAACTCTACCTCTCTAAGTGGAGGAAACTCCGGTATGTCATCAGGGAAAACTTCAGGATACTCTCTTACAACTGGTATAGCGGCCAAACCTGGCGTGGCCTCTATATTGTTCGAGGCAAGAAAAACAAGACTTTTATCTGTAACCCCACTTTGTCTCACTTCCAACGGATGAACCAACAAACTAAACGAAACAACAGAGGGCTCAGGTATAGGAATACTATATGAGTCAGGAAATACAACCGACTTAGCATGGCAATCTAACAAAATTTTATGTGCTGACAACCAGTCCATACCCAGAATCACTCCTAACCCAGACATAGGTAAACATACGAGATCGAAGATGAGCGACCTATCCCCTAACATGAACTGACACTTAGTACAAACAGTGCAAGTCTTTATGGGTTTGGCTGTAGGTGTAGAAACATATAGGTCATATGGTAATTCACACATGGCTAAATGCAATTCCCTAGCATGCTTATATGATATGAATGAATGGGTAGCTCCGGAATCAAAAAGCACAACTAACTCTTGATTTTCAACCTTACACTTACCCCTAATCAAATCATCAGATCGAGATGCATCTTCTGCATTTACTGTAAAGACCCTTCCCTGGTGCTGAGGCCTGGAGGGGGTCGGAGCTACTGTAGTCTGTGACTAAGAGGATGAATGACAATCCCGTGCTATGTGTCCCGGCTTGCCGCATCTGTAACACACATTTTGCCCTGCATAACAAACCCCTCGATGTGCTTTATTGCATTGTGTACAGATAGGTACCTCTAGAACTCTGGAAGGAACTACTGATCGAGACTGAGATGGTCCCTGTTGGGGCCGTGTACGATTTGGGCCCCTAAAATGACGAGACGGAAATTGGCGAGGTGGGGGATGCTGTCTCTTGAACTGAGGAGCCTGTGGTGCTAAACTCCTCCTAGTAGTCTCTGCAGAACTATTTTCTCCCAGATTGCATGCCTGCTCATGAACTCTACATGCCTCAACTAATTGTGCGTAATTATCAAAACGAGGATGATTCATTGTCCTCTGCATCTCCTGTGACAACCCGTTCCGGTATTTCATACATTTCCATGATTCCATCGGGTTTCCCTGAAACATTTCTGAAAATTTGATGAGATGTTCGAACCGTGCAGTATATTCTGCAATAGACATCCGCCCTTGGGTCAGATTCAAGAATTCTCTTTCCTTGGCTTCCCTCACTGATATGGGAAAATACTTCTCATAGAAAAGCTCCTTGAACCTGTTCCATGGAATAGGAATCCCCACAGCCTCCAAGCGAGCCTTTTCCCCTCTCCACCAATCTCTTGCATCTTTTTCTAACATGAAAGTAGCAAAAGTGGTACGCTGCAAGTCTGAACAATGCACCACTGTAAAAATCTTTTCCATCCTTTCAATCCATTCTCCAGCTGCCGCCGGGTCCGTAGAACCTGTAAAAATTGGAGGATTTACTCCCCGGAACTCAGCAAAACGAACATTTTCTCTTTCAGTCTCCGGATGTGGTGCAGGAGGTGTCTGCCGTCCCATATACTTCGCCAATTGTTGCACCGCCCTAGCCATCCCAGCCAGAGCCTCATTAGTTACATTTCCGGTGTCATTGCCACTTCCAGATGCCCCCGGCCCGTCGTGCGTCTCTTAGGTGCCATTTATATCTGTACATACCAACACAATCACTGAGGTGATCAGTCTCAATAATCACATTAGGCTTACACAACCACTATTGCACGAAACAGACAAGTTATGTTTTACGGTAACCGACTATAAACATAACACTATCGTACTATGCAACAAAAGCATAGATGACCATAACCCCAAGCCTTAAGGTTCGACCTGCTCTGATACCAAAATGTAACACCCTAATAATTACCTCCTTATGCTTAAGTCATAACAAGTTAATTACCGGAGATTATCATTCTGTTTCAGAGTCAATTTTTAAAAATATGGATACGTGACAAATAGGGCCGTAAAAGTTTTAAAGTAAAAAAGCGCAAGTTCTAAATCGTGGCTTGTACGCGATGAGACATAATCTGATAAATCAATTATGAAACTGTGAATGCACAAAACCATAATAAAACATTACATGAAAGTGGCCCAATACATATATATAGATTCAGGTACACATAGGAATTACACATATAAACATAAAATCCGAAATAATATTACAATAGTAGAGTATTAGAGTTTCTAAGAGTACCATAAGCGTGTACAGTCACTTATGGATCTCTTATAAACTCAACTAAACGTCAGATAATACATAGCATGATAATACAAAATATCAGAAAGATAAGACTCTAAAGCGTAAGTCTCTCAAAGTGTCTGAGTCTTCAATCCTCTGTTAGTATCAGCCTGCTCACCTAGTAGTGGGACCTGTGCCTTGATCTAAATCTAAAACAAATAGTGGTGGAATTGGGGTGAGCTCCACGGACTCAATAGAGGGATCACTCCGGTTTATTTTAAAAGTAGTGATACATGTATAAGTTAATTAATATTATTTTCAAAGAACACATTCATATAAATTTCCGGAGTGTAATACCTATATGCATCTTTGATAATTATATTAATGCATGCATCTGATATGTAAGCAATGTCTAATACATAATTAAGATACAATATAATACAAATAAAACATTAATTATGTCATGTGTCATGATCTTTTACTGTAAATGGCACAACCCTCTTACTTTCTACCTCCGTCACTCCGGTCCCCAAGGCTATGAGCTCATACCTCTCTAGTTTCTACTAGGAATCTATGGGGAAGAGGGGTTTATTCACTTTCTCTCACAAAATGGTATTAGGGACCGAGGGTGCCAACCTCCCTTGCCAATTCCATTTGCAGAGAAAGTTACTCATAAACTTATTTTTCATTTCACATGACATTTCATCATAGTTCTGGCCCATCAAAATACACATACAGCACATATAATTTCACATAACTTTCATATTTACTTACATTAACACTTTAAGCATAAATGCATGAAAACATTCTTTTAAAATTTCTTTAATAGCTCATTAAGAGCTTCTTTTTATAATTTAGAATTAATATATATACATGTGCCTATAATACTGTACTATAGAAAATACATCATGAAGTTAAAATCATAAAAATTACTAAAATACCAGAAAACTGGGAATCTGCAGAAAAATCCTGCGACCTGGCTGCTAGCGCGCAGCAAGTGGCCGCTAGCGCCCAAGGCGGCTAAAACACCCGCTAGCTTGTACCTCCGCCAGCGGCTAGAGTTTGGCCGCTAGCGCGTGATACGACTCTGTTCTCAGCATAGTTTATCCCAGATTATGATTTTTGATGCATAACACCAATACAACCAAATCTAATGCATGAAAAACATAGAAATACATTATATAACATAAATCTAACCCCTACCTCTTGTAGTTTTGCTTCCTAAAGTCAAGAACCACTATGTCTTTCTTGAAGCTACTTGCTTATGAAGCTTTCCTTACTCTTGATGATGGTATTTGAAGTTATGAAGTTCCCTACTGATTCTTGTTCGGTTAGAATAAAAGGAATTGATGTAGGGATCCTAAGTATGAGTTTAGTTTCTGATTTGGAATGAATTTTGGTGAAGAAATGGTGAGGTTTGAGTGTTTGGTGGTTATGGAGATTATGTGGTTTGATCTTGGAGGGTTGAAGGTGTTTTTTGGAGTGAATGAAGTTACTTCAGACTGAGGGAACGTTGTAGGGACGGAGGGGGACCTATGGGAAATTATTACTAGATGAGGGACTAAAGAAAAATGTGAAAAATGCAGAAATCCTGTTCTGTCATCGAGCTGGTCGCTAGCGAGCTTACTGCGGCCGCTAGCGACCGCTTTCACCGCCTCCCACCGCTAGCACCTGATTGTAGTCGCTAGCGATAATCCTTACCACATTCCTCTCTAGCGAGTTGGAGCTAGCCGCTAGCGACGGAATGCTGATACATGACAACAACAGCAGCAGAAACTGTTTTTACATGATCTAAACCTTCAATTACTCTCCAAAAGTTCCTAAACCATCACAAATACTCTAAACAACCTCAACATACTTACATAAACTTATACATGATCCTAAATACTTAAAACCTCTCATGATCCCTAACTAGATTGTTTCTCTAAACTCATTTTTCTCATTTCAATTTACATTTTAGATCATAATGCAACACAAATGTCATTTTGTCATACACATAAGTCACATAGGGCACATAACACATATTCAATCATGTAAGCATATCAAAACACGTTCTAAACGCACATACATCCTAATTATACCTTAAGTAATGCGATTGTTTCTCAAATCACCTTAATTAAGGTATGATTAAGCTCTCGAGGTCTTACACTTGGCTTTGGAGGTAGTTCCCTTTTTAAGAAGTGGACATTTCTCTCTACCGTGTCCATGTTTAAAACAGAAAAGACAAGTAGGAATTGGCTCTCTGTCTGTTGGGGGTATCAAAGTATCCTCATGAAAGATTGTAACATATCCAAGACCTGTATGATCTTTGTAAGGTTTTTGACCTCCTAACAATAGATCGAGCATCTTAGATCTGTTAACCATTCTTTCAAGATCCTCTAGGAGAAGCGCATTAGTCTTCTGTGCATGGTACATGGCTTCCTCAACCTTCTCCACAAGCACAGAAGCTTCTGTCTCTAGAGATTGCCAGCCCTCATACAGTTTATCTTTACTGTCCTTGAGTTATTCACATTCTCTCTCTAGTTCCTCCTTTTGAGATCTTAATGACTTATTTTCTGATTCAAGGTTTTTCAAAGCTTTTCAAAGCTTTTTTATTTATCAGAAAATGAGTCGTCAGATTCTATGAATCCTCTAACAGTTCATCATAGAGGTCCGAAAGTTCCTCATACGATGGTGCCGAGTTTTCAATACATACCTCAGATTCATCTTTATCAGATTATGAGTCTGTATCATACGAAACTCCTGCCATGAAGCAGAGGTTCGCTTCTTCTTCTGTTTCTTCGTTTTCAGATTCATCAGAATCAGAGTTGTCACTCCATGTGGCTGCAAGAGCCTTCTTCTTCTTGAAGAACTTCTTCTTCGACTGTCTATTTTTAGGACAATCGGTCTTGAAGTGGCCTTTTTCGCCACATCCGAAACACGTTGTGTTATCGGTCTTCGTCTTGTTCTTCTTATCCTTCTTAAAGAAGGCTTCTTTATTCTTCTTAGATCTGTTCTTCCACGCCCTTGACATTTTACGCACGAGCATGCTCATGTTTTCTTCGTCAAGGTCTTCGTCTTCAGATTCTTCATCTGTTTCTTCGTCTTCATCTTCTTCAACCTTTAGCGCTTTCTTCTTAGTCTTCAAAGTCTTCTTGGTTGTAGATGTCTTGAGCGCTAAAGGTCTTGATCTTGATGTTGTTGGTTCTTCTTGAGCTTCAAGCTCGATTTCATGAGTCTTAAGAGACCCAATCAATTCTTCCAAGCCTAACTTAGTTAGGTCCTTGGCTTCTTGAATAGCGGTGACCTTAGGTCTCCACTTGGTAGTAAGACTCCGAAGAATCTTTCTAACCATTTCAGCGTTTGAATACGTCTTGCCAAGAACTTTCAATTGATTAACAATATGTAAGAATCTTGTAGCAAGAGTATCAATGTCTTCGTCTTGATTCATCTTGAATGACTCGTACTTATGTACAAGCATGGAGATCTTCGTTTCTTTGACTTGATCTGTGCCTTCATGTAGGGTTGCTAAGCGATCCCATATTTGCTTTGCAGTTTCACATGACACAATTTTATCATATTCAGCTTTAGGTAAAGCGCACAAAAGAATATACTTATCTTTCTTGTTTTGTTGCACTTGAGCCTTTTGAAGGTGTATTTGTGCACGAGAAGGGGGGGGGTTTGAATCGTGCAGGTTTAAAAATTACTTCTAAAAACTTTTCTTAGAAGGCTGTTTACTCAGAAAGTTAAGTTGAGTGTTTGCAGCGGAATAATCTTTCTGATAAGGTTAAGCTTCTAAGAACTTTTACCTTTCTGAGAAAATTCCTTTCTGAGAATTTTATGAAAGTGTTTTAAAGATGATTTTACTTAAACGCTTTCTGATTTCAACTTAATAGATTTTCACAGTTATGATTAAGTTAGAAAACGTGTTTATTAGTTTTCTTAGAAAGTAAGAGTTGAGGGAAGAAAAGCTTAACACAAAGAGATTTTTATACTGGTTCGGTTTTAACTAACCTACTCCAGTCCTCAACCTTCCGTTGAGAGTTCTTTAGATATTCTTCTTATTGTGCCTTCTCAGACAACACTGCCTTTACCACGTAAAGGACTTTAATCACTTCACAATCCGAAGTGGATTTCCTTGCCTCCAACACTAGAGGACTTTCCGTGCCTTAACTTAATTAAGGACTTTATCTTGCCTCACAACAGAGGACTTTGCTTGCCTTAAACACTTAAGGACTTAAACTTGCCTCAAACAATTGAGGACTTAAAACTGCCTTCACACACGAAGGACTTAACGTTTTTCAGAGAAAGAGTTTTTGCTTCGAAAACAACTACTAAGATTAAGATACAGACTTTGTTTTCTCTTAGTAGACTTCTAGATTTAACTTACACAAGTAAGAATTTACACCAGTACAAAGCTAGAAGATTTTTCGCAAAGTTAGAAAAACAATTCCGAAAAATTGTCTTTCTGAGAAAGTTTTAAGTTTTCGCAAATAATGATTTTCAATTCAGCAGAGTTTTGACACGTTTAATCAAGAGTTTTTGCGCAAGAATTTCGTCACAATGCTCTGGAATTGAACTCATATATATAGGCATAAAAGAGCCGCGAAATTAGAAGCTTTCACTTTGCCGATGTGGCTGTCTCTGGCTCAGAACGGCTCCCTGCAACAGTCAGCGCGAAATGAAGAACTTTCTGACTTGTATAGTGCGCGTGTTCCCACTTCCTTTTGCTTGTTGTTTCGAGCTTTATGAGAGTTAATGCTTCTTCCATTGAGTCTTAATACTTGGTTGCTTCAGAGTCCAACTTTCTGAGAGTTGTACGGACTTCTGAGGCGAACCTTCTGAGGAAGACCCTTCTAAGAACCACCAGTCGCAAGGTCTTCTGAGACCTTTCTGAGGCGACAGTGTTCTTCTCTCAGAACTGCACTTTCACCTTTGCGCTTTCTGACTATCTTTCTGATGTCTTTCACGCCATGATTTCTTCTTGTAATTCATAAGGTTACTCATTGCTTGCCTTGATCTTTACTCATGGAATTGCAAAAATTTAAGCTTTCTGAGACACTTGGCACACATGTTAGCAAAACCTTAAGTAAAATTTTTATACTTATGGCTTACTTTGTTATCATTAAAACTTTCTATCTCTCTAAGAGAAATATATCAATTTCTCTCAGAAGGGTTCTAGAGCTTACAATCTCCCCCTTTTTGATGATAACAACTTAAGTCTTAAGATAATAATTTTGCTTAAGTTCTGAAGTGTTTCTGATTAAGTTCACAACTTACTCAGAATGCACCTTTGCTTTCTTAGAAACCAACTAGCTTTCTGAGAGAAGGCTTTGTTATTTCTTAGAATGCTTTGATAATCAACAGATAGATATGCAATTTATGAGTACTGTTTTAGATTATCAATTTATAGCATGTATTTCTTGATGAGTGAAATATGATTTTTAGAAATACCAAGCTATTTAAGAACGAGAGATGCCAAAACATGAATAATATTCATTAAAACTCAAATGGGGTTACAAACAAAATTTTGGCTCCCCCTAAATCCTAGGGTACTCCCCCTAAATTCTAGGCCTAGTTTTTATATAGCCAAAATATTATCTATTTTCTTCTCCCCCTTTGTTACATCAAAAAGGTGGCTAACATAAACTCCATCATGGACTAGAGCTGCTACCTTCCTAGCTATAAAGCGGAGAAGCTTGCAAATTTCCATTTGAACTTCAGCTTGATCCGCGCCTGGAGGGCATTCTGGAGGTATTCCATCAGAAGAGATGGGAGGAGGAGGAGGGCGAGAAATTTCAGCCTCAAGAACAACATCCACAATGTCCAGCTTTTGATATTCAGGAATGCACTCTTCTTCTTCCTCAGCTTCATCTTCAGCTTTGTCCTCAGCTCCATCTTCAGCTCGTTCTAGAGCTTCCTCTTGAATTTCCTCCATATTGACAGCTGCTTCAGAAGAGGGTTGTCTCTGATCTGTTTCAGAAGCTGAGCCGAATTCAAGGAGGCCAGGCTGTGACTGAGATGGTTGCCCTGCGGCATCAGAATCTTGGGCGACAGCAGAAAGATTAAAGGATGTGAGTTGTATATTGAGTGCATCCATGAATCTTACTTTTTCAGAAGGACCCCGAGACGGCCCATATTGTACAGAGGGAGGAGTTGGAACCATTTTTCCCAATTGAAAGCCGGATCCAATCATGGAAGATGTGAGGGAAAAGGTTGGACCAGGTTGATCAAATGTTGAAGAGGGGATCTCAGATGCATCAAAAGGTTGGTGATCAAGCTCTTTCTGAGAGTCTTTCTCAGCATTTGACCCTTCCACAAAACTAGTGGCAACAAATTCCTCAACTGCTGCGACTCCTGCAGCCATGGTAGCGTCAGCGGCCACCTCTGAGCTGAGCCCAGTGCTGGTGGTCCCTGCCACTTCAACATGTGTTGAGACATGAGTTTCCTCATGTTCTTTGGGGGTCTTAGAGGAGGTAGGACCAACATCAGTCGTTGGCTCTTTCTGAGGTGAAGAGGGAGGAGTTTGTTGTTGATGTTTTTCCTCTTCCTATTGTTGTTTTTGTTGTGATTCTTCTTGAACGACTTCAGCCTCCAGCTGAGTCTGGATCGGTGATGGTGGTGGATTTTCAGTTTCAACTTCTGGGTTCTCAGAAGGTTCATCAATTTCCTTCTGGACATCCAGCATCTTCTGAGTCAGAGACTCAGCATCCACGTCAGCCGCCTCAGTAGTGGTGGCTTCAGAAAGATCACCCATTGAAGCTTCATGTTGCTTCTTCTTTGGCTCTTTCTTTGAACTCCCAGCATCTGAGGTCCGATGCTCAATTCAGAACATTGTTGCATCACCTTCCTCAGATGAGGAATCAGCAACATTTCCTCCACGTCCTTGAATGTCTACTCTGATGGGAGAGACATGTACAGAGGGTGAGGAATGATGAGAAGCTTCTTCTTCTTCTTCAGCGGCAGTGGTAGCAGCAGTGGCAAGATCAGAAGCCACAGGAATAAGTTCTTGTCCCGTCACGATTGGCGGGATCTGTTTCTGATTGGTTTTCTTACCCACTCCTTTGTGTGTTTTTCCCTGATAATTCAAGGAATGAAGAAGTTTAGTTCGAAATTTTGTGGGTTTTAAACCAGAAACAGAAACAGGAATAAGTGCAGAAGAAGTTTTAAGAAAAGAGGGTGGAGTTTGAGAATAGGCTTTTACCAAACGACCACGCTTCTTCTTGCCTCCTGGTGGAACGTCTGGGACTTTGAGAGATGGAGAGGCTTTCCTCTTTCTGAGCAATGGCTGATCAAAAGTAGTCTCTTCTGAGTCCTCAGCCACTTCTGGTTCCTTCGGGGGACTCTTCTGACGTTCCTCCGAGGCCATGCTCCTTGTGATTCTTGTGGGAGAAGGATGGATGACTTTTCTTTTCTTCTTTCCTTCAGAGGGATCAGCTTCCTTTCTCTTTCCTTTCTCTGCCCTAGAAGGCCGTTTGGAGGTTGCTTCTTTCTTAGAAGGCATCACCTTCTCCTTCTTCTTTGGTTCCTCAGTTTCTGGAACCTTCTTTTTCTTGATGTTGTGAAAAGTGACCATGGTGAATTTGCTGGGGTTGTGGATATACTCATAATCTTCAAGAGGTAGAGAGAGGTAGTTGAAGATTTTGGTGAGGAGGCTTCCGTAGGGAAGACTTGTGAGAGCCCGTTTGGGGTGTGCTTGTCGCATCATATAGTTGATCATCATTCTGCCAAAGTCTATCTTCTCCTTCTTTAGCAGATGGTAGAGGAGGCATGCATCCATGATGGTGACGTTGCCCATGTCACCAAGTCGAGGAAGGAGAGTGTGTTGAACGATTGAGAAAACGATTCTTGCTTCTTGTGTGAGATTGGGTACCTTCACGGCTTTGAGTGGCAGGTTGCCACTGCCTGTGAGGATTCTCACAATTTCTTCCTCAGAGTCTTTCACTTCCTTGAACCAATCTGGATCATCTGTTATGACGGCTCCGCCATTTAGGGTATTGAAGACTTGGTTGATCTCTGCAGAGGAGAATCTGATGTTGTGATTAGTTACGAAGCTCTTCACGCCTTTGTTTGTAGATCTCTCGATTTGGGAGTAGAAGGCTCGTACTAAGTTAGGAGAGCAAACTTCTTCCGAGAGCGTAAGAGCAGCCCAGCCAGGCTGGCACTAGAATGCAAATCCGAGTTCATCCACGTCGTTGAAGACGCTTAGAGGAAGAACACGTCCCATTGCTATGGTTCGTGGAAGATAGTTGCTTTTGAAGAGCTCTTGCATTTTCTCATCCTCGTAGAGGATGTTCTCGACAACATCATCCAGCTTGTTTCTCATAACACCCTTAATTTCAGTGGCAATTTCCATTTGAAAGAGGAAGGAGTTTTGGATTGGGAATACGGAGAGATAGAATAAAAGAGATAATTTTGAGCACGAAAAGGCGGATGAAGATGCTTTAAGATAGTTTTGAACGCAAAGTGCTCGAATGGAATAGGTCATTGCGTATTTGTAGACTATCTCGAGACTAGCCTTTGTCAAAACTTATTTGAAAAGTTACCGTTGGTAACTAAATTTTTGAAAACACCCTTCTGAGAGGGGTGGTCCTTCTGAGAAACCTTTTAGAAGACACCTTTCCTAAGAGGTGGATCTTCTGAGAGATGATTTTCTCATAAATTATTTTCTACAGAAGCTTAGTTCTAACTTATCTGTCTAAGATTCTAAGCTTAGAACTAAGGGGAGTTTCTAAGAAATATTTTTCAGAATCTAAATACTTAGAAACGTCTTAACTAAAGAAGCCCTTTTCAGAACATTTAAAACGATCCAACGCTTCCTCTATGGATTCTGGTTCAAGTTCAGAGACCATAGCAAGATTCGTGTAGTTCCTTCTAGTTCTCACACCACGCTCGGGATCACCGAAGACTTCATTCTGAGAGACATTTTTCAAGTCTCTCAAACCTCTATATCCTTTAGGAGTAGGGTTCTGAGAAGGTGGCTCAGAAGGTTCTCGTTCTGAGTCATCAGAAGCTTGATTTTCTGAGAATCTAAATTCCATTGATGTTTGAGGAATAGATTCATCAGGTTCTGGATCTTCAATGATGCTTTTAGATTTTTCTTTAGGTGGAGAAGGCTTTTCCATAGATTGGAAATCACTCTCATCATCTATAAGAATTTTCTTTTTGGCTTTCTCAGAAGAGATGTTGAGTTTCTCAAACTCATGTTCTAAGTCAGCAACCTTCTGAGGCAAATCCTTACTAAGTTCTTTGAACTTAATATGGATTGTCTCTTCAACGCATTTGCTCCTCTTGTTATAGACTCTATAGGCTTTAGAGACGGAGGAATATCCTAGGAATACTCCATCATCGGATTTAGGATCAAACTTAGCTAGTTTGTCCTTTGTGTTGAGTATAAAACACGAAGAACCAAAAACATGAAAATATGATATGTTGGGTATTTTGTTCTTCCAAAGCTCGTAAGGTGTTTTCTTCAGAATTGGTCTCAGAAAGACTCGATTCTGAATATAGCATGAGGTGTTTACAGCCTCAGCCCAAAAACCTTTAGAAAGCCCACTTTCTAAGAGCATTGTTCTTGCCATCTCTTGAAGGCTTCGATTCTTTCTCTCAGCCACTCCATTTTGTTGAGGAGTTCTGGGAGAAGAGAATTCATGAGAAATGCCCAGATTTTCACAAAGTTTTTCAAAAGCATGATTCTCAAATTCACCTCCATGATCGGATCGTATGGTGTGAATGTGAGAGTCTTTTTCATTTGAAACTCTTTTCGCAAAAGCTTTGAATTTTTCAAATGTTTCTTCCTTAGAAGCCAGAAAGAATACCCAAGTGAATCTAGAATAATCATCCACTATGACAAGACCATAGCGTTTTCCAGAAAGGGAAGCCGTTCTAGTTGGTCCAAAGAGATCCATGTGAAGGAGCTCAAGTGGTTTCTGAGTAGAGATTCCACTTTTGCTTGGAAATGAGGCTTTGGTTTGTTTTCCCTTTTCACAGAAGTCGCAAGTTGCATCCTTCTGATACTTGATGTTGGGAAGACCCTTTACAAGTCCTTTATGAGAGAGCTCAGAAAGAAGCTTCATATGGGCGTGACCAAGTTTCTTATGCCAAAGCCACTTGTCTTCTTGGACAGAGACAAGACACTTCACATTTTGATCCTTTAGATCATCTAGATGGATAACATAGATGTTACCAACTCGTTTTCCTTCTAGAACGATCTTGCCGTTAGTGAGATTAGTCACATGGCAATATTTGGCATGAAACTCAACCTTTAAGCCTTTGTCACAGAATTGACTAATGCTTAATAGATTGTGTGTCAAGCCATCAATTAAAAGTACATCTGAGATTTGGTGAGAAGAATCCTTACCGACATCTCCTATGGCAGTGACTTTCCCTTTGGCACCATCACCGAATCGCACCGTTCCTCCTTTCTTGGGTTAAAGGTTTCTGAACCAGTGCTTGCTTCTAGTCATGTGCCTCGAGCAGCCACTGTCCAAGTACCACTGCTCATCTTGGTGGTGGAGCAGTGCTTGTTGATGCACCTGCAGACACAAATTTCACTGGTTTAGGTACCCATGCTTTGTTGGGTCCTTGCTTGTTAGCTTTCTTTGCCTTTTGTCTTCTTTTCTTAGAAGGATTGTGGTTCTGAGACTCAGAAACCTTTTCTTTGCCCTTTTCAGAAGCCTTTGCTTTCTGAGAAGCCTTATCCTTCTGAGAAGGACTTGTCTTCTGAGAAGACTTAGCCTTCTGAGAGTTTTTAACCTTCTTAGCCTTTTTGGGCAGAGAAGTGTTTCCTTTACTTAGCATAGGGCATGTCTCAGATCCATGCCCATCTTTGAAGCATGAGATGCACATGCGTTGTGATTTAGTTAATGATGGATCAAGGTCATGGGATTCGAAAACTTCTTCATATCCAAGTCCTCTTTTATCTTTGTAAGGTCTTTGACCTCCAAGTAAAAGAGTCATCATTTTCCCACCATTGACCATCTTAACTAGATCAAAAGTGAGAAGCTCATTGGTCTTTTGTTATTCTATTAAGGCTAGTTTAGCCTTTTCAACAGTTACAGAAGACATTGTTTCTAAAGCTTGATAGAGATTGTGACTTTCAAGATATCTGTTTTTAAAATCATCTCTTTCAAGTTTTAGGTTCTCAACTTCTTGAATTAGTCTAGCATTTTCAGCTTCTAGATGTTTGTAATTTTTCTTTAAGCTGCTGAAACTGTTAGCTAATTCATTTGAGTCTCTCAGAAGCTCTTCATAGAGTTCTGAGACCTCATTATGTGAGTATGAGAGAGGAGGGGAGTTAGGTACCTCTTCTGACTCAGATTCTGTTTCCAGAATGTAGTCAGTACCAGCCATGAAGCAGACGTTAGCTTCTTCTTCATTTGCTGGCTTAGAATCTTCTTCTTCCGAGTCACTCCAAGTAGCAGCCATTGCCTTCTTTTTCTTTATGGGAATGAACTTCTTCTTCCCTTTGTTCTGAGGGCACTCCGTTCTGAAGTGACCCTTTTCTCCACAGCCATAGCATGTGGCTTCAGAAGGCTTTAGCTTTCCTTTCTTAGGAGTAATCTCCTTGCCTTTGCTTGGTCTTCTCTTCCAAGCTTTCTTCATTTTTCTGACCAGAAGAGAGATGTCATCTTCTTCTGTTTCTGAGTCTGATTCATCTTCTGACTCAGAAACTTCTTCGCCCTTGAGAGCTTTGGAGGATCTTTTTATTTGGCTTTTGAGAGCCAAACTCTTCTGAGGCTTAGATGAAGAGGATGGTCCTCCAAGCAATCCTTCTAGCTCAATCTCATGTGTTCTGAGAGAGCCGAATAGTACATCCAAACCAAGCTGATTTAGATCCTTGGCTTCTTGGATTGCTGTAACCTTTGGACGCCATTTTGAGGAGAGACTTCTGAGAATCTTTCTGAGCATCTCCGCGTTTGAGTAAGTCTTTCCTAAGACTTTGAGCTGGTTGATGATGTGAAGAAACCGTATTGACATGCTGTCAATGGTTTCATCTTATTGCATGCAGAAGGATTCGTACTTGTGTACGAGCATGGATATCTTTGTCTCCTTGACTTCGTCATTACCTTCATGCAACATGTGAAGCCTTTCCCATATCTCTTGTGCTGTATCACACGACACTATCTTGTCGTATTCAACCTTAGGTAGTGCACAGAGGAGAATTGTGATATCCGTATTTCTATAGCTACTTGTTTGTGGTAGATTTGATTATGATTAGCTATATGCTCATGTGAATGATTTAAAGATGTGTTCTTATTTGGATATGTGCTTATGTGAATGATTTGGAGCTATGTGCTTACGTGGATGTGTACTTGTGTGATTGAATGGTGGCTAGATAATTATGTGGACGAACTTAGAAGATTTCATAAGGATTTATGATACTAAGGTTGCATGACTCATAATTTATTATATTTAAAAGGATTATTTTATTAGGTGCATAAAATTGGTATTTGAATATTTTACTATTATTTTATGTATATGAAAAATGTCCATGTGCATGCAAGATCATAAGACTTCTCTTAGATTAGTGAGTGATCTTTGTATTTTCCACCTAGGACCAATCATCTTTGAGGGCCCCACCTCTTATCTAATAATCATTTCACTCACCATCACATAAAAGTATTATTATTTTATTTCCACCTATGACAACAATTCCTACTATGGCCCACAACTAGTCTTTGATCGCCACTTGGCACCGTTTGACCATCCTACAAGTAACATGGTTGA
This sequence comes from Aeschynomene evenia, assembly GCA_013621005.1. Taxonomy (NCBI): domain Eukaryota; kingdom Viridiplantae; phylum Streptophyta; class Magnoliopsida; order Fabales; family Fabaceae; genus Aeschynomene; species Aeschynomene evenia. Next base: position 20,526,181 of record CM024266.1, read on the forward strand.
ACCTTAGGGATCATACATTATTTAATTATCCTAGATGTACAAAATTTAAATAAAATACCTCCACATTTCTCTCTAAAAACCGTGGCCATATATACATACACATACATATACATTAATTCATTTTTGTCTAGATTAACCTATTATAATTTAAGCTCATCATGGCACCTTTATCCACTTCATCAAGCAACCTACATGCAAGCCTCCACATCATCACCACATCCCTTAAGTCTTGCTGCCCCGGCCCCACATGTTTGCCACTTCATCCATTGCATGCAAGACACCTCACCAAAGACCACTCCTCCAAGTAACCTCCATTTGACTCATCATTGCACCATGTGCACCAAGACTCCACATGGACCTCTTAGAACTGATCTAAGACCATAATTTCCCTTTAATTTCGTGCATATATCAGCCCTCCACAATATTAATACATATCAGCCCCAATTAGAGTCATACTACACTCAATAATCATCCTATGGTGCTACCATTACCCCTAACTGGTTCTAATTATATTCTAACACCTCTAAGCCTACTTGATTAAGTTAAAACACTCCCTAAGCCTCTCCATTTCGTGCACCACACTCCCCTCACAGCCCTTACACATCAGAACCAACTCCAACACTCAACCTTACCCCAATTGGTTGCATGCACCACCCACACTTGACTACATCATTTCCCTATTTCTCTAACACTCAAACTATTCATTCTAACACTTAGAAACACATCAGATTTCGTGGCTCCTTCATTCAGAAGCTCTCAACCTTCAGAAACACTTCTCATCCATCTCTCATTACTCCCTCAAAAGCTCTAAGGCTCATACACATCACCAAGAACACAAACACCATTCTAGACCACTCTTGCACCTCTAAACTCATCTCCATTGGTTCTGATATCACCTCAACATATCCAACACTCTCATAATCCTCTCTTGGTCATTCTCAAGTGGAGCAACTCGGCCTAGGAGCTCCAGAATCGAATCCACCATCAAAAGACCCGTAAAAGCTCAAGAACACCACTTTTGAGTGAGTTGTTTAACCATCTTTGTGCCTATCCTTTTGATCTGAGCATGCCATGTTTAAATATGTTTTTGCATGCATTATAATCTGTATTTCGTGATACATGAAGCCCTACATCAGAATCATTAACATGCATTTAAGAAAAATTACATTTTGAACACATGCATGAACATAATCTTTGCATGCAAGCATTTTGATGTTTTAAACACTATCTTAATACATTCCACCGATTAAAAGTTCATATATATGTATATAAATGATTTTTGATGGAAAAGAATCGGTAAAAATTGATTAAAACAAGATTTGGAAGCTAAAACACGATTCTGCAGAAACTTGGTTTCTTTCAGCATCTGCTCGCTAGCGGCTGATCTACACGTGCTAGCGACCACCCCGTCGCCAGCGACCGTGAAGAACGCGCTAGCGGCTATATTCAGAAACTTCAGCATCTTTTGCATGAAAATACCTCTCTTTGCATAGATCTCTTATTTTAACATGCATGGACCGATTGAAATGTGTTTATTATGTTTTTAGAAACTTGCATGTTCGATATTTACAACTTGTAACCTTTGAAAATGGTTGGATGAAGCATTCTAAGTTCAGAAGCTTGATCTGTTCTTGAAGCTCCTGAAGCACGCGCTAGCGGCCAGCACGCACGCGCTAGCGAGTGAGCACGAACGGAGCAGGCGCTAGCGGCTGTATCATGCGCGCTAGCGGCCGTGCCCGAAAATTTCTAGGAAATGTTCTTGATTTTGATTTTGATGATTTTAATGAATTTTAATGATTTTAAGTTTCTGGAAAAATGAAAATAAGTATATATACTGACCCTTTATGATTTATATTAATTATTTCACTCTTAGAATATTTTTCTATGAATATTGGATTTTTACGTGTTTAAAATTAATAAAAACTCAAGATATGGATTTTTATGAAAATAAGTGTGATTCTGGAATATATGAATTAATTACTGGAATAAGACATTAAAAATATATAAGTATGTAAATAAATGGTGATTTTACTAAAATACCCTTTTTAGCTATAACTTGAAATAATTACCATGTTATGACATACGAAAATAATGTAATGATTATGATTCTGATGGGTGGCTAACTTATACATGTTAATATGCACTTTAAGAAGTTTATGCTTACTGTGATACGATGATTTACATGATACATTGATAATTACCAAAATACCCTTTTGTGCTATAAAATGAGATGATGGTCATATTATAACATGTGATGAATTGTAATATTTGTGATGGTGAATATGGATGATATGTACATGTTATTATGCATTTTTGAGATAATTATTCTTGCTGTAATATGATGTTTTATATGATATGTCATGATCAAATATTGTTGAGAGTTGATAATGATAAGTATGAACCATGCAAAGTGATATTATGTGAAGTTGGTGAATTATGACGATGTGTATACTTGTGTGAATGTCTTGGATGATTATTAATCTATGAAATCAAAATGTGTATTGTATGAATATGTCGTTGATATGATGATAATGATGATTGAGAATGTATGAATTGATGTTGATTATATTGTGTTGATTTTTATGATGATGATATCATTGATGTGCTGATGATTGTGAAAAATGTTGATGTGTTGAGAGGTGATGAAGTGATGTGAAGTGTTGAAGTGATGAGAAGTGATGATGAAGGGGAGTTATCATGGTTGAAATTGTGATTTGTTTTTAATTGCATATATAGCCGTCGAACGAAACTATTGATTAGCCTAGATCCAGCCGTTCGAGGAGCCGAACGGTGGGCATTCTCACGGGATAGGGAGGCCTATGTGGTGAGATGCAGTTTTTGGCATTAGGATACATAGTCCTGCCGGATGGATACCTGGGTGAAGGGTGACACGGGTATCAAAAGCCGCCGGGTACCTAGATGCAATATATATAAATCTGAAGACATCACTACTTACTTAATTTCTGATTGGTACATATACATAGACTCATCCTTGATACGTTCACATTAAACCTTTATTTGAAATTGACATTAACCCTCTTATCTCTCTCTACCTCCACATCACCAAATCCCAAGACTATGAGCTCATATCTCTCTAGTTTCTACTAGACACACGGGGAAAGAGGGGTTTCTCACCTTCCCTTACCAGTGATGTCAGTGACCGAGGTTGCCAATCCTCCCTTACTGACGACACTAGTGACCGAAGGTTACAATTGCTTACTCGATCTACTATTGTCTTTCTTTCATATTCAAATTATCATAACTTGACTTGTCATAGCATTATAACATGTAAGCACATATACTACTTAGTATCATATTCTGAAATTTAAATATAAATTATTCATAACATGCTTTTTGCATATCTCACTTGAAAACATATCATTTTATACATAATTGCATCTACATGTCATTTTCTTTTTAATTTGCTTGATTCTTTTCAAATTCATCAGTATCTATTTTAAACATATATAATACACTTGTTACAGTAGTTTAAATCCTCAGAAAAGGGTTAGAAATCATTAAAATGCAAAATCACAAAATTCAGCACTTTTAAACAATTCTGCAGAATTCTGCAAAATGGCCGCTAGCGCGTCCTCTATGGCCGCTAGCGTCCAATAACGCACGACCCCTCGCTAGCGCCTGATGTATGGTCGCTAGCGCGTGGTCATTCGCTAGCGGCTATGATTTGGCCGCTAGCGCGTGTCCCGACTCTGCATTCAAACCAGTTTCAGAACAAACTTCATAGTTGAGCATATAATGATTTCTAACCGATCCTTAAGCATGAAAACACACAAATATGTATCATAACATAAATCTAAACCCTACCTCTTGTAGTTTAACCCTCTAACACCAAGAATCACCTTGTTCTTTCTTGAGCTACTTGTTTAACAATCTATCTAGCTTTTGATGATGGTGAAGATGATCCTAGAGCCTCTGATGATATATGTTAGGTCTAAAATGAAGGAAATAAGATAAGGGATTCGGATATGGGGTCAGATTCTATGTGTATTGAGTTTTGGATGGTGTGGTGATGAGTTTTGTTAAATTTGGAGGATATGGAGTTGAGAGAATTTTGGTTTGGAGGGTTAGAGACTTTGAGATTGTGTTTTCTGAAGGTTATGTGGTTCCTTCAGAGGTAGGTAAGGGTTTTGGGACGGAAGGGGGCTAAGGGAAATTTTAAAAGATGGAGGATGTAACAGAAAATGCAAAAATTGCAGAAATGCTGTTCTGTCCTCGAGCTGGTCGCTAGCGCGTGTTTCACGGTCGCTAGCGGCTGCTCTCACCGCATTACCCGCTAGCGCCTTCTTACTGTCGCTAGCGAGGGACCTCTACCGACTCATCCGCTAGCGAGCTAAGCTGGCCGCTAGCGACGAGTACTGCTACATGACAGTAGCAGCAAGCAAAATACTCCAAAAATTCCTAAAATGCATCTAACTCACTCCAAACCTTTACCAACCATTCCTATTAGTACTTATACACTTGTGCAAACATACTCTTACCAAAATTACCATTTATTTCTTAAATTCCCTACCTAGATCATCATTCTTAATTCAAGTTTACATTATACTAACTTCTCAATCTTATGCAATGCACTTATCATTTCTAACACACATTTTTCCATATAGTACACATAACACATATTTAGTCAATCATACATGTAAAAAATACATAGTAATACACATATATCCAAGTTATGCCTTGATTGAAGCGATTTTCACTAAATCCCTCCGATTAAAGCATAATTAGGATTTTGGGGTCTTACATTCTCCCCCCCTTAAAAAGAATTTCGCCCTCGAAATTCAATCTCTGTAAATAGAGTCGGATGCAACTCTCTCATCTCTTCCTCTCTTTCCCATGTATATTCCTCCACTCTCCCCCGCCCCCAGGCCACCTTCACCAATGGAACGATCTTATTCCTTAAGTTCTTGATACTCCGGTCTAATATTCGGGTAGGAGGTAAAGGGAAAGTTAAGTCATCTTTTAGTTGTACCTCTTCGATTTCTAATACATGACTCGGATCAGAATTGTACTTTCGGAGTTGTGATACATGGAAAACATTGTGAAGGTTTGACAATTTTGGAGGTAAAGCAATACGGTATGCGACTGGACCTATATGACTTAGGATTTGAAATGGACCTAAGTATCTAGGACTCAACTTCTTGACTTTAATTGCTCTACCTATTCCTATGGTAGGGGTCACTCGTAAAAACACATGATCCCCAGCCTCAAATTCCAATGGCCTACGCCGATGATCCGCATAACTCTTTAGACGACTTTGAGCCGTTAAGAGCCTTTCCCTGATTCTTTGGATTTGTTCTGTGGTTTCTCTCACCAACTCAGGTCCTAAGGTACTCTTTTCTCCCGGATCATACCAACACAGCGGAGAACGACACTTACTACCATACAACGCTTCAAAGGGTGCCATCCCTATGCTAGCATGGAAGCTGTTGTTGTAGGAAAACTCAACTAGAGGCAACATCTTATCCCAACTACCCTTATCGTCCAAAACACACGATCTCAACATATCCTCTAGGGTTTGGATAGTTCGCTCGGACTGTCCATCGGTTTGTGGATGGTAAGCTGTGCTCATACGGAGTTCGGTTCCAAATGCCTCCTGCAAGGCCTCCCAAAAACGAGAAGTAAACCTTGGATCTCGATCCGAAATAATACTCTCGGGTACTCCATGTAATCTTACAACCTCTCAGATGTATAAACTTGCTAACTTTTCTAAGGGATAAGTTGCTCTGATGGGTAAAAAGTGAGTCGATTTCGTCAATCGGTCTATTATTACCCAAATGGCATCATTACCGGCTTGGGTTTTTGGCAACCCCACCACAAAAATCGGGAAAACAGAGTGCATAATTCGCACTCTGCTGCCGATGAGATTGCTCTGGCGGTCATCACCACCGCCCAGGCGGTCGTGACCGCCCCAGCAGTGCACCAACCGCCCCGGCGGTCTGCCTGCAGTAAGGTTTTTGCATCTTTGCATTTTATGGCCCTGTTATCTCCAAAATTGAATTTCCTCTTATTGAAAATGTGTTGTGCATTGAAAAATGTTTTCAAAAGGCTTGTAAATTTCCTTTAACCTTGTTGTATTGGTGATTTGATGAATTGTTATATATATAGGGAGATTTTCAAATGCTAAATTATAAGGAATTAATTATGACCTTATAAGATTGAATTATGGTTAGATATTATGATGTGTAAATATGGTCATGTATGAGCAGAAGTGACATATATATATATATAAATATATGTATATGGGTGCATATATATATATATATATATATATATATATATATATATAATTGTGTTTATGTTATGTAACTTAAATGATATATATGTGCTATGTGTTTAGAGATAATAATTTAGGTTGCTTGTGGAGCAATGCAAGCCTCGTATTTTATTTATAATGAGTTATTAAACCCCTGAGAGAGGTTATGATCGTTATAAAAATTTAGTGAGACTGTATTAATTATTTTAGAAAGTCCAAATCGGTGTTTAGAATTTAGTTGGAAACAAATTCACCAATGTTGGATATTTACAGATTTTAAGATATCACTATTATTATTTTTCCACATAATAGCACTTATTGAATTATCTTTTAATAAATTAATAATGTGGAAATTAATAATATGATGAATGAATTATTTTAAATTATTATGAGTCTCATATAATTATATAAATTTTAATAACGATCGTTAGTCACTTCAATTGTGATAATTGGATGTTTAGTGAGTAAGTGAGTAAACCTGAGCTTAATCCTAAACACAACCGAGACCACTTTTAAGAACCCTGGGCCTTCCAAATTATTAAACTCTCACCACAAAATTTTAGTTGCAATTCCTTACTCACAATCATACTCAACAACATACTCATACTCACTACCTAGATACATTTAACACTCAAACAACACAAAAATTAAAACAAAAACACCCCATTACCCTTATAAGTCTCGACCACACTCCCCCCTTTTTGGACATAACCACACACTCTCACAAGACACAAATTTCAGAAGTCATTTTCTCCCCTTGGATAACTCATCCACGGCCAGCACCTAGGAGCACCCAAGAGAAGCCATTTCCATCCCGTTTTCTTGCTTTTCTTCAAGGTTGAAGGTGAGTTACCCTTCCTACTACCCTATTCCTTTGTTTCCCCTTCTTGCATGTGTGTATTGGCTTCTGTGGTGTGCTGATAGAGGGTTAAATTTTCGTGCATGTCTGAGAGCTGTGAATCCATGGCTGAGGGTGAAGTTTAAAGCTTGATAATTCTTGATTCTTGTGATTATGTTCATGCATGTGTGTATGGTGTTAATGATCTCTTGTGTTTGATTATGAAATTGGTTTATGGTTGTTGTTTGTGTGCGTCTTTGAATGTGTTTGCTGATGTTGGATCATATTGAGAGATTGGATAGAGGTTAGGGGTGAAGAGAGAGTTTTTTGGGGGTGAATCTGCATTTTCTGCAGAGTCGGGCCGCCCCAGCGGTCATGACCGCCCAGGCAGTCAGCAGAGGGCCCGGGCGGTCTGCTCCCTGTCTTGGACAGCAACATTGTCAAATGGTCCTGTTTTCTCCGAAATTGATTTTCCTACTTATATATATGTGTTAAGCCTTGAGGGAACATGTTATGGGAAATTGGAACTCCCTCTAAACACTTCATAATAATATCTTTGTGAATTATTTTATAAATTAAGACTAAATGAATCCCTTGGTAAAATTGCTAGTAATTGTACGTGAAATCAAGTTTTAGGAGGTAAATGAGCTAATCCTAAGTATGAGGGGACTAATTCAGAATTTTATGTTTATATGATGGAGTTATATTTTAAATCTTTATTCCAATTTTATGTCAAGTTAAGGCTTGGGCCTCTATTTGGAAAAATTCATGTGTTAGAGCAAGTGATGTACATGTGTGTTCATTAATCGAATTTGTTTTAGAAAAGCGGGGTAGTAAGATGCATCATTCTTTCTATGAACTAATGAGGGGAAGATTAATAAGAGAATATGGTAAATATGTTGTCATGTTAAATTTAAAGTGAGAGGAGTGTGAACTTGACACAAGGTGCATGTAAGTGACAAGGTATTATTGCTAAATATTTTGTCATGAAATGGAAATGATCCATGTATTGCTAATTGAGATAAGGAACTATGTATTGTTGAAATGAGATGATGAGTTGTGTGTTGATATAAAATAACGTGGAGATAGTTAAATTGAAATGATAATTGCATTCAGATGTGAATTGTGCTTATAGTTATTGATTTTTGTATAATGTAATATGTTGGATTGAAGCGGTAGGTTGTGTGTTGCTGATGGTATGATATGGCTAAGGTTTAGCTAAATTGTAATGAAATGAAATATTGTGGGGTAGGACTATGGCATATATATAACTTTACTGGGACTTAGGTCCTAAGGCCGGGCAGAGCCCCGTGACATAACTTACTGGGACGTTAGTCCTAAGGCCGGGCAGAGCCCCGTGACATAATTTACTGGGACATAGGTCCTAAGGCAGGGCAGAGCCCCGTGATATAACATACTGGGACTTTGGTCCTAATGCCGGGTAGAGCACCGAGATATAATCTTACTGGGACGTTAGTCCTAAGGCCGGGCAGAGCCCCGTGACATAACTTACTGGGACGTTAGTCCTAAGGCCGGGCGGAGCCCCGTGATACAACTTACTGGGACGTTAGTCCTAAGGCCGGGCGGAGCCCCGTGATACAACTTACTGGGATGTTAGTCCTAAGGCCGGGCGGAGCCCCGTGATACCACCTACTAGGACTCGAATCCTAATGCCAGGCAGCGCCCCGTGAGCCATACCGCTCGTCGAAGCAAGGAGACTAATCAATTATGCCGCTCGCCGAGGCGACGAGAATCATCGGTCATACCGCTCGTCAAAGAGAGGAATCTAATCGGTTACGCCGCTCATCGAATCGAAGTGGATTACCGTTTGTCTCTAGAGATGGATTCTATGTCGCTGACATGTTTAGGTGGATGCACGGTGAAATGTGATTTGATGATTTTGATTTTCGAGAGGTGAAAGTATTATTTATAATTGATTGAGAGACCCTCGAGAACTTAGAAAAAGACTCCTAGGTACCCCTTTAGAAACGGACTGTAAGATGTTTGGCCTAGTCAAAGTAAGGACTTGTGTTTTGGAGAAATAAAGCATTGTTTTGTACAAAGTATTACTTTGACTGGCTAGAATCGATGTATCGAGCACGTAGGTCCGTGTGCTCTGAGTAACTCACTAAGACGACCCCCGTCTTATTCTGTTTCTTTCAATGCTTCGATTCTAGGGTATCGCGGAGCAGCAGGTAGCCGTCACCCCCTTCATGACCAAGGGCGAGTGGCTTGCTGAGGCGAGTTACACACCGACCACCAACGCCGTGATCGTGATCTCTACTGTCCTAGGGTATTTCAGTTCCTCATCCCGGAGCTTATGACGAAACACCCCACTTCATGATTTTGATCTTGATTTCATCCTTGTCCCGACAACGATGCCGCGATGGAGGACAACAAGATAAAGGAGTTCGACCTAGAGTCGGAAGTAGATTTCTTCTCGGAGGAACCGGAGGTAGAGTCCCTAGTCAAGGGACCCGAGGTACTTAAGACCAGTGATGGGCGAATGCCGGAGAGGAGATTGAGCGAGCCAGAACCGAGTGATCTGTGATGCGGCCAACTTAGCTTCTTTATGTTCTTGATATTAGACAATTTGAATAGGATTTTCCCTTGTATTTTCCTTGACCGAGCAAGTATTGTTCACTCCTCGGCAGGCCACCAGATTCTGTAGCTTCACGCAATATAGACATTATGTATATATAATCATCCTGGGCCACTTTGTTTATTCATACAATTTGGACCAAGGTTTTCTGTAATTATTTTGAATAATTATGAGCAATTCCTTCAGATATATTATTGTATATGTATAAGACAGGAATTTCGTGACGATCAGATATTTCTATATTACACACACATGTTTATATATTGGTGTTTTATGGACAAGTATATATGGGTCCCCATTTATATTCTTGTCATTTATCTATTGCTATTTTAGACGCTTTTCCAGGATATCTATTCGTGCAATGATTTCTGATTGGTCATGGCTCTTGAGTTTCGATACCAACGTTTATTCATGACAGAGGGCTATATAAAAAAAAAATGGGGTTTTTGGGTGTATGTAACATGTCAAGGTGTTAATTATGTTCATGACATAGTTGACAAATTGGGATGTTACATTATGTATGATTCGTATGTGATTATTAGGTGATGTTATGTTATAATATTATGATACAATGCAATGTATATGTTATGTAAAGAGATTAATGTGCAAACTAAAAAGAAAGTTAAGACACACAGAGTAGCCTTTCCATTCGTGATGAACGTTGCAGGGGGCTGGCAACCTCGGGTGTAATGACTCATTAGCGGAAGGTGAATTACCCCCTCTACCCATATGTATAGGATGAGCTCATACCTAGGGTCGGCGATGCGGAGGTTACAGGAGGGTGGGCAGGCCAAAACAATGTAATTGATCCACAGGCAACAAAAGGGCGTGCTTTAAATAAGATGGATCCACAGGCATACTAAGTATGCTTAAAAGACTCAAGATAATTTAAGTAAAGATATGAGATATACGTTACAGACAAAGAATGTTATTTTACTGTTATGTTTATATGTATGATAGTCGAGCACTTAGTACACCACATATTGATGATTATTTATGTTATGTATGTACAATAATTTTAAAAGGAACAAGATGCACTTAGATAAGACGTTCCGGGAAAAGATTGTTTTTAACTTATATTTGAGTTGAACTCATTCATACTTCACTTATTTTATAATTAAACTCGGGGCGGCTTCCTCTATTGAGATACATTATGTACTCACCCTATGTTTTCCCCCACCTTTTAGAGGATCTGAACGAGCAGGATGTCGGAGCATACGAGGAGCCCGTGCAGACTTAGTTTATGATATAGTTCCTTATATACCAGAGACATGTTCTATTTATTTATGCATATACGATAGTTTTTATGCTTCCGCTATATTTATTTGTTTATATTTTCTGAGTCCGGACCTATGTTAGCCGGCAGCTATTTATTTTACTTGTATTTGATGTGGAGTCTCATGAGTCTTGATTTTGGGCTCACGGGATTAAACCTAGTATTTATTTATGTTTTGGTACTTTATGGGAGTTTATATGATATGACGATGTTTACTCAGTGTATGATTTGTTATGTCATTTTACATTATCGATTACGTATTACGCAAAGCCCATATTTTTGTATCGTAACGAATTGCGAAAATTTTACTCCCGCCTATTTTCCGCGTATGATATTTTAAATACAAAGATAAAACATGATAACAGGAGGTAACCCTTATGAAATAGCCTAAAATGACTTAAGCGTTAAGGGCTATCTAGTAGGGTGTTACATTTTTGGTATCAGAGCCTGGTTAAGCGTTATGGAGCTTGATCAACTCAATGTTGATTGCTTTGTGTGCACAGGGACATGGCACCTAGCAGACATACTAGGAACTTTCTTCCACCATGAATGACCAAGGCGCACCGGCAAGGACATCTCATGGCAAGAAGCATGATAACGTGGTTATTGCCAATATTTTATGCCCTTAATTTGGATGATTGTATGCATTTCTTTGCTCTATTTTAACCTTTTATTGTATTTAATACAATTTGTAATTAATTGGGACTTAATGAAAATAAAGGCTAAAGTAATAAGTTTTATGATGTTTTTGCAATTCAAGGATGACCTTTGCACTTGATCTTGGATATTTTGTATTTTTGGTGCAGGTCATAGGAATTATTGGAGCAGTAGACATCAGGAACTGAGCAAGAAGCGGAGCAGTGGAATTCAGGACTGGCATCGAGCGCCCCAACGCCCTCAGCGCGCCCCAGCGCCCGAACCCTACCAGAATTCATCACGTGCACAGCACTGGCCCCCTAGCGAGCTATAAGCGCCCCAGCGCCGCGCCGCAATTCTGTTACAGCAGAGACCTATCTGCAAGGCCGAGCTGGGGGCCCAATTAGCTAGGGTTTGGAGGCTGCTCACTCTATTTAAAGAAGGCTAATGCATCAGAAAACACATCACTCACCTACCATCACTTCTACATCAACCCTAGGCTTTTTAGTTAGAGTTTATTTTCTCCATTAGGATTCCATCTTCTTTTCCTAGTTTAGCTCTAGCTCCTCCATTGTTATTTCTAACGTTATTCGTCAAGCCCTTTGGGTTTTGTAAGTTACTTCTTTTAATTAATTCAGTTATTCGTTTTTCCATCTTTCCAATTTGCATTTATTTTCTTTACTTTACTTTTTATTGTTCAAGTTGTTTAATTTCTTCATTCCATCTTTGTTTTTAATGCCAATTTATTTTCTGCCCTTTTATTTCCTCCATGAGTAACTAAGTCTCTTGGTGGTTTATGAGGGTGTAAACATCATTGGGGTAATTTGAGGCTTTGTTCTTAATCTTGCATAAGTTTTCATTATCAAACCTTGACATATAATTTGAGATCTTAAATTGTGTGTTAAACCCTTTGTCTTGGCTTACTCAATTGAGCTAGGCTAATTCATTGGCATGTGTTTGTGTATTGATTGATTAATTGATGCATGGCATTTCAGGAATTGATAATGATTAATTAATTGGCTGATTAGTCTTTTTAATTAGATTAATGTGATTAGCTTTTAAGATTGTTGAAAACGAAACTAAATGTGAGATCTCACTGACTAATCTTGTTCTAGGCAATCAACTCTTAGAATCACAACAATAGGGTTATATCTAACTCTGGCATAATTAATCAACTCATGCATTCTTTTGTAGCCAATGATAAATGCCCTAATGAATGTTTTACCTCATAAACCACTGCTTTTTATTATTCCAATTTATTTCTCTTGCATCCAAACAAAAACCTCCAACTTGTGACAACCCTCATACGACTAGTCTCGTGTATTACTTCCTTAACCATTCCTTGTGAGAGACGACCCTAGTTTCCACTAAACTATATTAGGGGAACTTGGTTTATAAATAATTAAATTTTTGGGAGTTGCGACGCTCACCCATCAAAGCACGTGATGCAGTGCAAGAGTCATCATAGGCAGCCTGATAACGTGGTTTTTGCCAATATTTTATGCCCTTAATTTGGATGGTTGTATGCATTTCTTTGCTCTATTTTAGCCTTTTATTGTATTTAATACAATTTGGATTAATTTGGATTTAATGGAAATAAAGGCTAAAGTAGTAAGTTTTATGATGTTTTTGCAATTCAAGGATGACCTTTGCACTTGATCTTGGGTATTTTGTATTTTTGGTGCAGGTCATAGGAATTATTGGAGCAGTAGACATCAGGAACTGAGCAAGGAGCGGAGCAGTGGAATTCAGGACTGGCATCGAGCGCCCTAGCGCCCTCAGCGCGCTCCTGCGTCCCCACTCTACTAGAATCCATCAAGTGCACAGCACTGGCACCCTAGCGAGCTATACGCGGCCCAGCGCCGCGCCGCAATATTGTTACAGCAGAGACTTATCTGCAAGGCCGAGCTGGGGGCCCAATTAGCTAGGGTTTGGAGGCTTCTCTCTCTATTTAAAGAAGGCTAATGCATCAGAAAACACATCACTCACCTACCACCACTTTTACATCTTTTAATTTCATACTCTTTCCTAGTTTCTTACTTTCAACCCTAGACTTTTTAGTTAGAGTTTGTTTTCTCCATTAGGATTCCATCTTCTTTCCTAGTCTAGCTCTAGCTTCCTCCATTGTATTTCCAACGTTATTCGTCAAGCCCTTTGAGTTTTGTAAGTTACTTCTTTTAATTAATTCAGTTATTCGTTTTTCCATCTTTCCAAATTGCATTTATTTTCTTTACTTTACCCTTTATTGTTTAAGTTGTTTAATTTCTTCATTCTATCTTTGTTTTAATTTCAATTTATTTTCTGCCCTTATATTTCCTCCATGAGTAACTAAGTCTCTTGGTGGTTTATGAGGCTGTGAACATCATTGGGGTAAATTGAGGCTTTGTTCTTAATCTTGCATAAGTTTTCATTATCAAAACCATGGCATATAATTTGAGATCTTAAATTGTGTGTTAAACCTTTGTCTTGGCTTACTCGATTGAGTTAGGCTAATTCATCGGCATGTGTTTATGTGTTAATTGATTAATTGATGGATGACATATCAGGAGTTGGTAATGATTAATTAATTGGCTGATTAGTATCTTTAATTAGATTAATGTGATTGGCTTTTAAGATTGTTGAAAACGAAACTAAAGGTGAGATCTCACTGAGTAATCTTGTTCTAGGCAATCAACTCTTAGAATCACAACAATAGGGTTAGATCTAACTCTGGCGTAATTAATCAACTCATGCATTCTTTTGTAGCCAATGATAAACGCCCTAATGAATGTTCTACCTCATAAACCACTGCTTTTTATTATTCAAATTTATTTCTCTTGCATTCAAACAAAAACCCCCAATTTGTGACAACCCTCATACGACTAGTCTCGTGTATTACTTCCTTAGCCATTCCTTGTGAGAGACGACCCTGGTTTCCACTAAACTATATTAGGGGAACTTGGTTTATAAATAATTAAATTTATGGGAGTTGCGACGCTCACCCATCAAATTTTTGGCGCCGTTGCCGGGGAGTGGCGATGAAAGTAATCACTAGTTGTGTGGTTTGTGCATAGTGTACATAACCGTTTTCTTTTGTTTTTCTTTGTTTCTTTCAAAAATAAAAACAACAAAAAGATTTTCCTTTTATTTTCGTTTTTGTTTGCTCTTCCCAGACTCGCTGTTCCAAGAACAGCTGAGTCTGCTGCTGTCATATGCGCTCCAGCGCTTGTATAGCACCCTAGCGCACGACTGCGACTGCAAAGTTGCAGTTTTGCATGACTCGATCTCAACCGGATCCCCAACTTGTTGTTTTCGATCCTGAAATTGAAAACACTTTGAGAAAAATAAGGCAAGCTATGAGAGGGTTTAGTGAGTCTCAAGGGCAATCGGAAGGTCCACCGTTTAAAACTCTACTTTTCACTAGTCCTGAACTTTCTGATTTGTCTGTTAGTGTTTCAGGTCCGAATTCGATCATACCAGACTATCAGCCCACCCTGAAGGAACTTGCAGCTCCTGACCTCAGTCAACAACCCTTGGGCATTACCTACCCAAGGTTGGACACTGAGTTCGAGCTCAAGGGAGCTATTCTCCATTTGCTCCCTAAATTTCACGGATTGGCCGGAGAGGATCCACACCAGCACCTGAAAGAATTCCATGTGGTGTGTGAGACTCTCAAGCCAAGAGGAGTCAACGAGGAACACGTGAAGCTTCGGGCTTTTCCGTTTTCTCTGGACGGTCAAGCGAAGTAATGGTTCTTGAACCTGCCAAATGGAGCTGTAACCACATGGATTGGCATGAAGAAAATCTTCTTGGAGAAATTCTTCCTAGCCTCTAGGGCAGCTGCCATAAGGAAAGACATCAGTGGCATCCGCCAACTCCAAGGTGAGTCTCTCTATGAGTACTAGGAGAGACTCAAAAAGCTAGTGGCAAGTTGTCCAACCCATCAGATCTCCGAACAACTCTTGATCCAATACTACTATGAGGGTCTGACGGGAATGGATCAGTGTATGATCGATGCTGCTAGTGGTGGTGCCTTGATGGATAAGACTCCGGCGGATGCGAGGATCCTGTTCGAAAACATGGCTGTAAATTCACAGCAGTTTGGCACAAGGGCAACTGTTGTGACCAAAGGGGTGAACGAGGTTGCTCAACCGGAGAATGGTGGCCTATACCAGAAGCTGGATGAAATTGCAACCTTCACGATGTAACACCCCGATTTTTATTAAGTTCTAATTAAGTGAAATTAAGGGTAATAGACCTTGGTTAGAATTTAATTTAGTCTGGGTGGACAAATTTCTTTTAGTAAATCATTATATGTTATGTGATCTAAGTGTATGTATATGTGTTATATGATTTATGTGTGTGTTCATCATGTGCTATGTGATTTAGGTGTATGTTTATGCGTATTCATTTTATATTGGGTGATTTAGGTGCATATATATGTGTTAATTGATGTTTAGATGATGCATGCTGTAAGGAATGATGTTGGATGTTTATAGCACGAGTTGGGACGTTTTTGAGGTGCTTTGAGGCTATTTGGTAGCCTTGTAATTGATTACCACGGGATGGTAATCGATTACACCCGTTTGGTCTTCATATCTGGGCATTTTTGCTGTCGGTAATCTATTACATCCTGCCTGTAATCGATTACCGTGATCGATTACATCCTTTATGTAATCGATTACCATAATCGATTACCATTTCGTGGTAATCGATTACGACGTGCGCAGAGTGCGTTTTTAGTGCGTTTTAAGTGTCGTTCGAGCCCCACGATGACTCTAAACCATATATAACTGAGCCACCACATCAGAAACCCTAATCCTCACTTCAGAAACACTCCAAACACTCTCTCTAATCATTGTGCCTCCATTGTTCTTCCTCTCTCTCAAGAACTCAAAGCCATAACCATTCCAAATCACGAAACTCACATCAAACCTTACCCGTTCACGAAACCGATCACATATTTGTAATCCTCACACAAAGATACACCCTTCTACCGATTGCAATTCATCAATAGGATTGATATTCTTCACCGCACCGTTCGTGGGTCTAGAGAGAGAAAGCTAGAACGAGGGTTTCACCGGGGAAGGATCGTCTCTACGTTTTTATTTGAGTTTCTTCAAGAGGTAGGGGTTAGGCATTCTAAACGTTATGTAATTGCATTATTATTGATAAATTAATGGAGTTTGAATGTTGTACGTTGTTTTTCCCATTAGGGTTTATGAAAGGGTTGATTTATGAAATTGGTTTTGAAAAAGAAAGGGGTTTTTATGAATTGAGAAGCGTTTTAAAAGTATTTTTATGTTGGCTAATGGTATGGCTATGTTTTCTATCGATTGGGACGATGTTGGATTCATATTTTGGCCAATGGCTATTGAAAATCGTGTTTTTGGAACTCCAAAATCGTGTTTCACGACGTCGTAATCGATTACACGGGTTCGTAATCGATTACGATGTCTGAATTTCCAATCGCGAGAAAACGCTGCTCTCTGTTAATCGATTACAGAGCTGCGTAATCGATTAAAGTAATAGATTACCAGTCTGTGTAATCGATTACAGTAATCGATTACCAGCCCGTGTAATCGATTACAACAGTGCTGTTTGTGCGAAAATGAACCGTTTTGACCCTTTATGTACCCTAATGCGTTCTACAACTAGTATGGATGATATATATGAGTTAATTATGAATTGTATGCAAGTTTAAATGCTGTTTGGATGATGATGTGTTGATATGTTATGTTTATATGAGATAAATGATGATAATATATGTTTATGTGAATTATGTGATGAATGTATATGTTATGTGTTGTGAACTGAGACGCCACTGGGTGGCGCATGTATGTTGTTAAGACGTCACTGGGTGGCGCGTGGTTAATAAAGACGTCACTGGGTGGCGCAAAGATACATAATAGCCTTCGACTTGTGATTGAGAGGCTGTAGGAGGGGGTTGGCATCCTCGGCGCTACAGGTCCTTCATTTGAGGTTGTTGAATATCCCCCCTTTCCCCATTTCGTTAGGATGAGCTCATGCCTAGGGGTCGGTGCAGCGGAGGTTACAGGAGGGTCGATAGGCCAAAAGAGATAATAAAGGGATAATAAAGAGATTAAATGTTATGAAAGTGTATTACAGTAACGTTTAAGTAAACGTAGTATGATGTATGATTAAGTTTCCTTATATGACTAGATGGCACGTAGAGCACACACACGAAAGATATACTTATGTATAATGTATGTATGATGTAAAATGAACAAAAGGCACTTAATTAGGTTAGTCGTTCCGAGAAAGATGGCTTTTGAACTTATAACTGAAATTGAATTCATTCATGCTACACCTATTTAATTAATAAACCTGGAGCGGCTCCCCTACTGAGTTACTTCCCAGTACTCACCCCATGTTTTTTCCCACCCTTTTAGAGGAGCAGACAGAGCAGGATGTCGGAGCACACGAGGAGCCCGTGCAGACATAGTTTATGATATAGTTCCTTAGATATCAGAGACATGTTTTATTTCTTTATCAGATGTTATGATTTTTATGCTTCCGCTACGTTTATTCATTTATTATGTTTTCTGAGTCCAGACCTTTGTTAGCCGGCAACTATTTATTTACTCGTATTTATGGTGGAGTCTCATAGGTCACAGTTTTTGGCTTATGGGGTGAGACCTAATATTTATTTGATGTTTGTTACTTGATGGGAGTTATTTATATGACGAGGTATTTTTAGTAGATGTTTGTATCGCTTATATTATCGCTGTATTTACGTGCAAGACCCTTATTTTCTATTCCGCGAATGTTTACAAAAAATCTACTCCCGCCTATTTTCCGCGTATTATATTTTAAATATAAAGATAAAACATGATAACATGAGGTAACCCTTATGAAATGGCCTAAAATGACTTAAGCGTTAAGGGCTATCTAATAGGGTGTTACACATGAAGCAATTGGCCATCAACCAAGCCCAAACGGGAACCTCAAGCCAGCCTATGGTTTGTTGTAACATCCCAATTTGTTAACTATGCCATGAATATAATTAACACCTTGACATGTTACATACACCCAAAAACCCCATATTTTTTTTATAGCCCTCTGTCATGAATAAACGTTAGGTATCGAAACTCAAGAGCCATGACCAATCAGAAATCATTGCACGAATAGATATCCTAGAAAAGCGTCTAAAATAGCAATAGATAGATGACAAGAATATAAATGGGGACCCATATATACTTGTCCATAAAACACCAATATATAAACATGTGTGTGTGTAATATAGAAATATTTGATCGTCACGAAATTCCTGTCTTATACATATACAATAATATATCTGAAGGAATTGCTCATAATTATTCAAAATAATTACAGAAAACCTTGGCCCAAATTGTATGAATAAACAAAGTGGCCCAGGATGATTATATATACATAATGTCTATATTGTGTGAAGCTACAGAATCTGGTGGCCTGCCGAGGAGTGAACAATACTTGCTCGGTCAAGGAAAATACAAGGGAAAATCCTATACAAATTGTCTAATATCAAGAACATAAAGAAGCTAAGTTGGCCGCATCACAGATCGCTTGGTTCTGGCTCGCTCAACCACCTCCCCGGAATTCGCCCATCACTGTTCTTAAGTACCTCGGGTCCCTTGACTAGGGACTCTACCTCTGGTTCCTCCGGGAAGGAATCTACTTCTGGCTGTAGGTCGAACTCCTTTATCTCGTTGTCCTCCATCGCGGCATCGTTGTCGGGACAAGGATGAAATCAAGATCAAAATCATGAAGTGGGGTTTTTCGTCATAAGCTCTGGGATGAGGAACTGAAATACCCCAGGACAATAGAGATTATGATCACGGCGTTGGTGGTCGGTGTGTAACTCGCCTCAGCAAGCCATTCGCCCTTGGTCATGAAGGGAGTGACGGCTACCTACTGCTCTGCGATACCCTAGAATCGAAGCATTGAAAGAAATAGAATAAGACGGGGGTCGTCTTAGTGAGTTACTCAGAGCACACGGACCTACGTGCTCGATACATCGATTCTAGCCAGTCAAAGTAATACTTTGTACAAAACAACACTTTATTTCTCCAAAACACAAGTCCTTACTTTGACTGGGCCAAACATCTTACGGTCCGTTTCTAAAAGGGGAGACCTAGGAGTCTTTTTCTAAGTTCTCGAGGGTCTCTCAATCAATTATAAATAATACTATAATCTCTCGAATCTCAAAATCACTAAATCACATCTCACAACCGATCAACATAAACATGTCAGCGACATAGAATGCATCTGTTGTAAAAATCGATAATCCCCTCTGCTTCGGCGAGCAGCATAGCCGGTTATTCTCCTCGCTTCGGCGAGTGGTATGGCTCACGGGGCACTGCCCGGCATTAGGATCCGAGTCCCAGTAGGTGGTATCACGGGGCTCCGCCCGGCCTTAGGACTAACGTCCCAGTAAGTTGTATCACGGGGCTCCGCCCGGCCTTAGGACTAACGTCCCAGTAAGTTATGTCACGGGGCTCTGCCTGGCCTTAGGACTAACGTCCTAGTAAGATTATATCTCGGGGCTCTACCCGACATTAGGACCAAAATCCCAGTATGTTATATCACGGGGCTCTGCCCGGCCTTAGGACCTAAGTCCCAGTAAATTATGTCACGGGGCTCTGCCCGGCCTTAGGACTAACGTCCCAGTAAGTTATGTCACGGGGCTCTGCCCGGCTTTAGGACCTAAGTCCCAGTAAAGTTATATATATGTCATAGTCCTACCCCACAATATTTCATTTCATTACAATTTAGCTAAACCTTAGCCATATCATACCATCAGCAACACACAACCTACCGTTTCAATCCAACATACTACATCATAAAAAAATCAATAACTATAAGCACAATTCACATCTGAATGCAATTATCGTTTCAATTTAACTTTCTCCACGTTATTTTATATCAACACACAACTCATCATCTCATTTCATCATATAAAATCATAATCTCATATTAACTCATCACTTTAGCTTAATAGTCTTATTTTATCACATACGCTACATCATCGCAATTACAATTCCTCAATTCATGTTACCACCATCACATATTATTATCTCATTTCAACAATACATAGTTCCTTATCTCAATTAGCAATACATGGATCTTTTCCATTTCATTATAATACCTTGTCACTTACATGCACCTTGTGTCAAGTTCACACTCCTCTCACTTTAAATTTAACATGACAACATATTTACCATATTCTCTTATTAATCTTCCCCTCATTAGTTCATAGAAAGAATGATGCATCTT
Source organism: Aeschynomene evenia (assembly GCA_013621005.1). Taxonomy (NCBI): domain Eukaryota; kingdom Viridiplantae; phylum Streptophyta; class Magnoliopsida; order Fabales; family Fabaceae; genus Aeschynomene; species Aeschynomene evenia. The sequence goes on from CM024266.1 coordinate 20,547,062, forward strand.
ACTACCCCGCTTTTCTAAAACAAATTCGATTAATGAACACACATGTACATCACTTGCTCTAACACATGAATTTTTCCAAATAGAGGCCGAAGCCTTAACTTGACATAAAAGTGGAATCAAGATTTAAAATATAACTCCATTATATAAACATAAAATTCTGAATTAGTCCCCTCATACTTAGGATTAGGTCATTTACCTCCTAAAACTTGATTTCACGTACAATTACTAGCAATTTTACCAAGGGATTCATTTATTCTTAATTTATAAAATAATTTACAAAGATATTATTATGAAGTGTTTAGAGGGAGTTCCAATTTCCCATAACATGTTCCCTAGTAGGAAAATCAATTTCGGAGAAAACAGGACCATTTGACAATGTTGTTGTCCAAGACAGGGAGCAGACCGCCCGGGCCCTCTGCTGACTGCCTGGGCGGTCATGACCGCCTGAGCGGTCCTGATGACCGCTAGGGAGGCCCGACTCTGCAGAAAATGCAGATTCACCCCCAAAACACTCTCTCTTCACCCCTAACCTCTATCCAATCTCTCCATATGATCCAACATCAGCAAACACATTCAAAGACACACACAAACAACAACCATAAACCAATTTCAGAATTAAACACAAGAGATCATTAACACCATACACACATGCATGAACATAATCACAAGAATCAAGCATTATCAAGCTTTAAACTTCACCCCCAGCCATGGATTCACAGCTCTCAGACATGCACGAAAATTTAACTCTCTATCAGCACACCACAGAAGCCAATACACACGTGCAAGAAGGGGAAACAAAGGAATAGGGTAGTAGGAAGGGTAACTCACCTTGAACCTTGAAGAAAAGCAAGAAAACGGGATGGAAATGGCTTCTCTTGGGTGCTCCTAGGTGCTGGCCATGGAGGAGTTCTCCAAGGGGAGAAAATGGCTTCTGAAATTTGTGTCTTGTGAGAGTGTGTGGTTATGTCCAAAAGGGGGAGTATGGCCGAGACTTATAAGGGTAATGGGGGTGTTTTTGTTTTAATTTTTGTGTTGTTTGAGTGTTAAATGTATCTAGGTAGTGAGTATGAGTATGTTGTTGAGTATGATTGTGAGTAAGGAATTGCAACTAAAATTTTGTGGTGAGAGTTTAATAATTTGGAAGGCTAAGGGTTCTTAAAAGTGGTCCCGGTTGTGTTTAGGATTAAGCTCAGGTTTACTCACTTACTCACTAAACATCCAATTATCACAATTGAAGTGACTAACGATTGTTATTAAAATTTATATAATTATATGAGACTCATAATAATTTAAAATAATTCATTCATCATATTATTAATTTCCACATTATTAATTTATTAAAAGATAATTCAATAATTGCTATTATGTGGAAAAATAATAGTGATATCTTAAAATCTGTAAATATCCAACATTGGTGAATTTGTTTCCAACTAAATTCAAAACATCGATTTGGACTTTCTAAAATAATTATTACAGTCTCACTAAATTTTTTATAACGATCATAACCTCTCTCAGGGGTTTAATATACTCATTATAAATAAAATATGAGGCTTGCATTGCTCCACAAGCAACCTAAATTATTATCTCTAAACACATAGCACATATATATCATTTGAGTTACATAACATAAATACAATTATATATATATATATATATATATATATATATATATATATATATATATGCACCCATATACATATATTTATATATATATGTCACTTCTGCTCATACATGACCATGTTTACACATCATAATATCTAACCAAAATTCAATCTTATAAGGTCATAATTAATTCCTTATAATTTAGCATTTGAAAATCTCCCTATATATATAACAATTCATCAAATCACCAATACAACAAGGTTAAAGGAAATTTACAAGCCTTTTGAAAACATTTTTCAATGCACAACACATTTTCAATAAGAGGAAATTCAATTTTGGAGATAACAGGGCCATAAAATGCAAAGATGCGAAAACCTTACTGCAGGCAGACCGCCGGGGCGGTTGGTGCACTGCTGGGGCGGTCACGACCGCCTGGGCGGTGGTGATGACCGCCAGAGCAGTCTCATCGGCAGCAGAGTGCGAATTCTGCACTCTGTTTTCTCGATTTTTGCTCATTTGCTCACCAAATCGTTTCCAAAGATCAAAATGCATAAAAGTAATGAATGCACACTCTCAAAACACATCAGAAACTTAACTCATACCTATCATTCACACATCCTCATCGAACCTCATAATATTTCATCATACAACAACAAAGAAAACCACCAGCATGGAAGCTCACAATGAAGCTCAGCCTCTTACAGCCACATGCAATAATGAATTCGAATTTATCTTGCCTCACAACAAACTTCCAGATCCTAAAGGTTCTTGCATGGAGAAGGAAACACGATCAAATGAAGATACAAGGTGTACTCACTTAGGTTCACAAAATCAATCATCACATTAAAACTCGCAAAAACACCATGATTCATCACATGTATTCGTTCAAAATACAAAACACATAGCCGTGTCAAATCACTTTTGCTAATCGCACGTACGCCACATAATTTCATTCAATTCATTAAATACATCAAAACAACATCATCACATGTAACTATTGCGTATCGTCACTTATAAACACATCATGACCATCACTTATAATCGTCCATATCTGCCGTACGCCAACTCCGGGCTACGGGTGTTACATTTGTGGGGTATATTCCTTGGATTCCAATGTAACTGAGCAGTGCCTACACCCTCAATGAGAAGCAACAGTGGTGGAAGCTGCAAACACTCATCCGGGAAAGCCCCAATTTCAACCCCAGCAAGTTCGGTACCAACCCCCCCATCAGAGGCAACTTCAAGCCCCAATGCCTTTACCTCCACCGACTCAACTATTGGTCTTACCTGCACCTTCCGTATCTGTTGGACCATTCCTTATTGATGTGATGAAACTGCTCCTTGAGCAGCAAAAGATGATGATGAATTTGCAGAACGAGGTCAACTAGATGAGAGGGGGCAAGAGAATTTCTTATAGCCAGGGGAGTGTACTTGCCGTTCAATTGAGGTCGGGGAAAGCACTAAAAGATCCCAAATCATCTCAACCTACAAAGGGGAATGATTTGCTTGAAACGGAGAATACTGCAGTTAATCCACCTGTAGAAGAGGTGATTTCCGAATTGGCTCCCAAGGAGCCAGACACAGTCCCACCTCCTATTCCGTTTCCTCAAGCCACCTTAGCAGAAAAGAAGAAAAAGGAAGTGGAACTAGACAGAGAACTATTGGACATCTTCAGAAGTGTAGAGGTGAACATTCCCTTGCTTGAGGGTATCAAGCAAATTCCTAAGTATGCCAAGTTTTTGAAGGAACTATGCACTAATAAAAGGAAACTAAAGGGGAATGAAAAGGTAAAATTTGGGGTGAATGCATCCTCAATAATCACTCCAAACCTCCCACAAAAATGCAAGGATCCCGGCACTTTCACCATTCCATGCACCATTGGCAACATGCAATTCCGGGAAGCCATGGCTGATTTAGGTGCAGCCATAAATGTCATGCCAAGATCGGTATATCAAGCTCTGAATGTTGGAGCACTCAAAACCACAGGTGTGATTATTCAATTGGCCAACCGCACCATACAACAACCGGATGGGCTCCTGGAAGATGTATTGGTTAAGGTAAATGATTTAATTTTTCGAGCTGATTTTTATGTATTGGAAATGGCACAAGATGGAGAGTGTAATCGGCAAGCATTAATCCTTGGTAGACCTTTTCTAAAAACTGCTAAAGCCAAGATTGATGTCCATGCTGGTAGCCTCTCTATGGAATGTGGGGATTTCAAAGTTCAATTTAATTTAAAAGATGCCATGAAGTTTCCATCCGAGAACCATTCTGTTTTTGCATTAGATATCATGGAAACTCTACTTGAAAACAATATTGATAGTATCTCAAATGACTTTGACTCATGGCTAGACTTTGACTTTGAATTCAACTGTCCAGACTGTGAAAAGTGTGAGGATCTCTGTGAAAATTGTTTAGCAATGGATTTGTCCTTGGGGATACCCCAAGAATACTCAATTTTGACTAATGAATTCGAGTATGGGACAGATCCTTCTTGCACTGGGAACGACGACACCACTGCTGAATTTTTGCAGTAGGGTCTCGCGCCCGAGCGCCCCCTGGGCGCCGGAGCGCACGTTCGCAGTGCAGAAAATTCAATTTCTGCTGTTATCTGCAATTCTGAACAGACCCTTTCTATTCCTGACTCAATTTCAAGATATAATGCTTGTTCTTCTGCCAAGGTATTCTCTATTTCAGGTGACTCAAAAGAAGGGGGCAAAGCACACCTAAAGAGAAGTTGAAACCACTTCCCCCACACCTCAAATATGCCTTTTTGGGAGAAGGACAGAACCAGCCAGTAATTATTGCCAATGACCTCTCATCTGAGCAAGAAAAGAGACTTGTCAATGTATTGAAGGGTCATAAGGAGGCAATTGGTTGGACATTGGCAGATATCAAGGGTATTAGTCCTTCTACATGCACTCATCGCATCTTTTTGGAAGATGAAGCCAAACCAGTAAGGCAACCCCAAAGAAGGATAAACCCTCTGATCCTTGACGTGGTAAAGAAAGAGGTCACAAAGTTGCTGGCCGCGGGGATCATCTACCCCATTTCCGACAGTCAATGGGTCAGCCTAGTGCAAGTAGTGCCCAAAAAGTGAGGAATAACTGTGGTGCGCAATGAGAACAATGAACTCATTCCTACAAGAATTCAGAATAGTTGGAGGGTATACATTGACTACCGGAGACTTAATCAAGCCACCCGGAAAGATCATTTCCCTCTACCCTTCATTGATTAAATGCTGGAGAGGCTAGCAGGCCAGTCACACTACTGTTTCCTGGACGGGTTCTCCGGATACTTCCAGATCCACATCGCTCCTGAAGATCAAGAGAAAACCACCTTCACATGCCCTTTTGGTACATATGCCTACCGCCGCATGCCGTTTGGGTTGTGCAACGCACCAGGTACTTTCCAAAGATGTATGGTAACCATCTTCTCCGATTTTCTTGAAAATTGCATGGAAGTATTTATGGATGATTTCACTGTCTTTGGATCTTCTTTCGATGACTGCCTGCATAGTTTGGAAAAGGTTTTAAAAAGATGTATCTATGCCCGCCTTGTTTTAAACTTCGAAAAATGTCATTTTATGGTCAAATAAGGTGTGGTACTTGGGCATGTCATCTCTAAAGTTGGAATTTCGGTAGACAAAGCTAAAATATATGTTATTTCCTCTCTGCCATACCCTGCCAGTGTGCGGGAAGTTCGTTCTTTTTTGGGTCATGCAGGGTTTTATCATAGATTCATCAAGAATTTTAGCAAAATTGCACTACCCATGACCAAGCTTCTGCAGAAGGAAGTGGAGTTCCAGTTCGATGATGCATGCAGGAAGGCCTTTGACGAATTGAAGGAGCACCTCACCACTACACCTGTGATTCAACCACCGGACTGGACGCTGCCGTTTGAGCTCATGTGTGACGCATCAAACTATGCATTGGGCGCTGTCTTAGCCCAATCGGTGGGTAAGGTTTCTCATGTCCTCTATTATGCTTCTCGTACTTTGGATGCTACACAATCCAATTATACCACTACTGAAAAAGAGCTTTTAGCCATTGTTTTTGCATTGGATAAATTTCGATCATATTTGCTAGGCTCCAAGGTGGTGGTATACTCCGATCATGCAGCTCTAAAATATCTTTTAAAGAAACCTGAAGCCATGCCAAGTGATGCATGCTGTCGTGGCACACATTAATTTAATTATTTTTTATAACCAAGTTCCCCTAATATAGTTTAGTGGAAACCAGGGTCGTCTCTCACAAGGAATGGCTAAGAGAGTAACACACAAGACTAGTTGTATGATAGGGTTGTCACGATTTGGGGTTTTTGTGTGCAAGTTAATTAAATTGGGAAGAAATTAATAATAATAAAAACAGCGGTTTATGGGGATGGAACATTCATTAGGGTGTCAATCATTGGCTACAAAAGAATGCATGAGTTGATTAATTACGTCGGAGTTAGATCTAGCTCCTTTGTTGTGATCCTAATGATTAATTGCCTAGAATGGGATTAATTAGTGAGATCTCACCTTTAGTTCCACTCTCAACAATTATTTAAGCCAATCACATTAATCTAATTAAAGAGACTAATCAGCCAATTAATTAATCATTACCAATTCCTAGTGTGTCATGCATCAATTAATCAACTAACACATAAACATATGTCCTATGATTAGCCAACTCAATCGAGTAGCCATGACAAAGGGGTTAAACACATAACTTAAGATCTCAAATTACATGTTAAGGATTGATAATGAAAACTTATGCAAGATTAAGATCAAAGCCTCAAAATACCCCAATGATGTTCACACCCACATAAACCACCAAGGGATTTAGCTACTCATGGCAATGAATTAAAAGACAAGAAATTAAAGGACATTAAATGCAAGTAGGAAGGATAGAAAAAAAACGAATAACTGAATTAATAATAGAGAGTAACTTACAAAACCCAAAAGGGCTGGACGAATAATGCTTGAATGTAAAGATGGAGCTAGAGCTACAACTAGGAAAACAAAAATCCTAATGGAAAACGAATAACTCTAACTATGGAAAGAAAAATAAGGATTGAAGAAGTGATAGTAGAAGGTGTGTAGAGATCCCCCGTTTCTGATGCATTAGCCTTCTTTAAATAGAGTGAGCAGCCTCCAAACCCTAGCTAATTGGGCCTCCAACTCGTGCAGATTAGGGTTTCTACTGTGACAGAGTTGCGGCGCGGCGCTGGGGCGCGCTACGGGCGCTGGAGCGCCAGCTTGTGCACGTGACTGATTTAATTGAGCCACGTGCGCTGGAGCGCGCTACGGGCGCTGGAGCGCTCGATGCTTGCTCTGAATTCCACTGCTCCGCTTCTTGCTCAGTTCTTGATGTCTACAGCTCCAATAATACCTGTGACCTGCACTAAAAATACGAAATATCCAAGACCAAGTGCAAAGGTCATCATTGAATTGTAAAAACATCATAAAACTTGTTATTTTAGCCTTTATTTCTATTAAGCTCAGATTAATCTCAAGTTGAATTAAACACAATAAAGAGGCCAAAATAGAGCTAAGAATTACATACAATTATCCAAATTAGGGGTATAAAATGTTGGTAAAAATCGCGTTATCAAATATCCCCACACTTGAACAATTGCATGTCCTCATGCAAAAGCAATGATTCCAAGCATCTCTCAGAGTATTGGCTAACACATCTAACACCTATCCTAAGTCCTAAAAGAAAAAAATAAAATCTACAGATGATGACAAGTTATTCAAAACAGCACACCTTGGTTAAATTCATACAATACCCTTGACATGTTATGAGTTGGCATCAAGAAAAGAGCATGAGTTGTAAGCTCCAGAACCCTTTTGAGAGAATTAGGCATAATTCTCTTAGAGCAATGAAAGTTTTAATGATAACAAGGTAAGCCATAAGTATAAAAATTTTACTTAAGGTTGTACTAATATGTGCGCTAAGTGTCTCAGAAAGCTTTAAATTATTGCAATACCATGAGCAAAGACCAAGACAAAACATCAAGTAGCCTCGAGATCAATTGATAAAACCATAGCGGCAAAAGATATCAGAAAGGATGTCTCAGAAGCGCAGAAGGTGAAAACATGTTTCTGAGGAAAGAACACTGTCGCCTCAGAAAGGTCTCAGAAGACCTTGCGACCAGTAGTTCTCAGAAGGGTCTTCCCTCAGAAGGTTCGCCTCAGAAGTCCATACAACTCTCAGAAAGTTGGACTCAAAAGCAACCAAGTGTCTGGACTCAAGGGATCGCAAGCAGTCTCAGAAAGCTCGCTACAACTAGCCAAGGAAGTGGGAACACGCACACTGGGCAGTTCTGAAAAGTTCCTCATTTCGCGCTGACTGTAGCAGGGAGCCGTTCTGAAAAGGACACAGCCACATAAGCAAAGTGAAAGCTTCTAATTTCGCGGCTCTTTGATGCCTATATATATGAGTTCAATTCCAGAGCAATGTGACGAAACTCTTGCGCTAAAAACTCTTGATTAAACGTGCAAAAACTCTGCTGAATTGAAAATCATATGCGAAAACTTAGAACTTTCTCAGAAAGAAAATTTTACGGAATTGTTCTTTCAACTTTGCGAAAATCTTCTAGTTCTGTATTGGTGTAAATTCTTACAATTGTAAGTTAAATCTAGAAGTCTACTAAGGGTCAAATTAAGTTTGTAACTTAATCTTAGTAGTTCGTTTTCAAAGCAAAAACAACTTTCCGAAAAACGCTAAGTCCTTCGCTGTTTGAAGGCAGTTTAAGTCCTCGAAGTGTTTTTGAGGCAAAGTTTAAGTCCTTAAGTGTTTAAGGCAAAGAAGTCCTCAGTGTGAGGCAAGGAAGTCCTTAAGTGATTAAGGCAAAGAAGTCCTCTAGTGTTGGAGGCAAGGAAGTCCTCTAGTGTGAGGCAAGGAAATCCACTTCAGGTTGTGAAGTGGTGGAAGTCCTTTACGTGGTAAAGGCAGTGTTGTTTGGGAAGGCACTTTAAGAAGAATATCCAAGAACTCTCAACTGAAGGTTGAGGACTGGAGTAGGTTGGTTATAACCGAACCAGTATAAAATTCTTTGTGTTAAGCTTTTCTCCCTAACTCTTTACTCGCATAAATCTTTGAGGAAAACTTTGCCACGATTTTAATTAAGAAGTCTCGTAAAAACTTTATTGATTAAAATCAGAAAGCGTTTAAGAAATTCTAACGTAAAGTCATTTTCTTAAAATTGCTCAGAAAGGAACTTTCTCAGAAAGACTAAGTTCTCAGAAACTTAATCTTCTCAGAAAGTAATTTCCGCTGCAAACTCTTAATTCTACCTTCTGAGTAAAAACAGCTTTCTAAGTAAAAGTTTTAAGAAGTAATTTTTAAAACTTGCACGATTCAACCCCCCCTTCTCGTGCACACATACACTTTTAATTGGCATCAGAGCTCGGTCCTTAAGGGGTTGAGCACTTAGCAGTGTCAAGGAAAAAGATCCACGAAGGGAAATATGAATTCACCAGCTGCATTCATATCAGATGGGGCTTCAATAAACAGACCTCCGATGTTTCTCGGAGACAGCTTCGACTACTGGCGTGACAGGATGACGCTATTCATCAAGCACACCAGTCTGGACTTATGGGATAGGATCGAGAATGGAGACTATCAGCCTCTGCAGATAATTACAGAGGATGCTGTAGTTGCAACAGATGCTGAGCCAGGAGTGGCACCTCCAGCACTCAGAACCTATACAAGACGAGTCCCTAAGGACGAATGGACTCAAGAGATTAAGGAGAAGATACAACTCAACTTCAAAGCTAAATACATTCTTCTCTGCGCCCTGCCCAAGGTAGAATACGACAAGATTGTCTCGTGTGACACCGCTCAAGAAATTTGGGAGAGATTACACATGCTGCATGAAGGAAATGATGAAGTCAAGGAAACCAAGGTATCAATGCTGGTACATAAGTACGAGTCCTTCTACATGCAACCTGAGGAAACCATTGACAACATGTCAATAAGGTTTCTCCACATCATAAATCAGCTAAAGGTCTTGGGAAAGACCTACTCCAACGCTGAGATGGTGAGGAAAATTCTCAGAAGCCTCTCTGCCAAGTGGCGCCCAAAGGTGACAGCGATCTAAGAAGCAAAGGATCTAAATCAGCTAGGTTTAGATGTATTGTTTGGCTCACTCAGAACTCACGAGATTGAGCTTGAAGGACTGCTTGGAGGACCATCTTCATCCTCAAGACCTCAGAAAGCTCTGGCTCTGAAAAATCAGATCAAAAAGACTTCAAAAGCCCTAAAGGCTGAAGAAATATCTGAGTCTGAAAACGATCAAAACTCAGATTCCGATGAAGATGACATCTCTCTTCTAGTAAGGAAAATGAAAAAAGCTTGGAAGAGAAGACCAAGCAAAGACAAAGAGATCACCCCTAGAAAAGGAAAGTCAAAGCCTTCTGATGCCACATGTTTCGGCTGTGGAGAAAAGGGCCACTTCAGAACGGAGTGCCCTCAGAACAAGGGAAAGAAGAAGTTCATTCCCAAGAAGAAGAAGAAGAAGGCAATGGCTGCTACATGGAGTGACTCAGAAGAGGAAGGCTCTGAGTCAGCAAGTGAAGAGGAAGCTAATGTCTGCTTCATGGCCGGTACTGACTATATTCTGGAAACAGAATCTGAGTCAGAAGAGGTACCAAACTCTCCTCCTCTCTCATACTCATACAATGAGATCTCAGAACTCTATGAAGAGCTTCTGAGAGACTCAAACGAATTAGCTAACTATTTCAGCAAACTAAGAAAGTCTTTTAAACACTTAGAAGCTGAAAATGCTAGACTAATTCAAGAAGTAGAGAATCTAAGGCTTGAAAGAGATGACTTTAAAAATAGATATCTTGAAGGTCACAACCTCTATCAAGCTTTAGAAACAATGTCTTCTGTAACTGTTGAAAAAGCCGAACTGGCTTTGATAGAATTACAAAAGACAAATGAGCTTCTCACTTCTGACTTAGTTAAGATGGTCAAGGGTGAAAAAATGATGACACTCTTGCTTGGTGGTCAAAGACCTTACAAGGATAAGAGTGGACTTGGTTATGAAGAAATCTTTGAACCAAATGATATTGATCCATCTTTAACTAAATCACCTCGCACGTGCATCGCATGTTTTAAAAGTGGCCATGGTTCTGAAAAATGTCCTATGTTGGAAAAAGGAAAACTCTCTAAGCCTCAGAAGGCTCAAAAGAAAACTCAGAAAGCAAAGCCTTCTAAGAAGACTAACCCCTCTCAGAAGGGTAAAACTTCTCAGAAAGCAAGTGCTTCTGAAAAGGGCAAACAAAAGGTCTCTGACTCTCAAAACCATGACCCTTCTAAGAAAAGAAGGCAAAAGTCCAAGAAAGCTAACAAGCAAGGACCCAACAAAGAATGGGTACCTAAATCTGTTAACTTTGTGACTGCAGGTACATCATCAAGCGCTGCTCCACCACCACGATGAGCAGTGGTACCTTGACAGTGGCTGCTCGAGGCACATGACTGGAAGCAAGCACTGGTTCAGAAGTCTCAAGCCCAAGAAAGGCGGAACAATGCAATTCGGTGATGGCGCTAAGGGAAGAGTCACTGCAATCGGAGATGTTGGTAAGGATTCCTCTCACCAAATCTCAGATGTACTTTTGGTCGATGGCTTAACTCACAATCTATTAAGCATTAGTCAATTTTGTGACAAAGGCTTAAAGGTTGAGTTTTATTCCAAGTATTGTCATGTGATTAATCTCACAAATGACAAGATCGTTCTGGAAGGAAAACGTGTTGGTAACATCTATGTTATCCATCTGGATGATCTAAAGGATCAAAACGTTGAGTGCCTTGTCTCTGTCCAAGAAGACAAATGGCTATGACATAAGAAACTTGGTCATGCCCATATGAGACTTCTTTCTGAACTCTCTCAGAAAGGACTTGTAAAGGGCCTTCCCATAATTAAGTATCAGAAGGATGCAACCTGCGACTTCTGTGAAAAAGGGAAACAGACCAAAGCTTCCTTTCCCAGTAAAAGTGGTATTTCTACTCAGAAACCACTGGAACTGCTCCACATGGATCTCTTTGGACCAACCAGAACGGCTTCTCTTTCTGGAAAACGCTATGGTCTTGTCATAGTGGATGATTACTCCAGATTCACTTGGGTTTTCTTTCTAGCCTCTAAGGAAGAAACTTTTGAGAAGTTCAAAGCATTTGCAAAAAGAGTTTCAACAGAAAAGGACTCGCACATTCATGCCATAAGATCAGATCATGGTGGTGAATTTGAGAACCATGCTTTCGAAAAGTTTTGTGAAAATCTGGGCATTGCTCACGAATTCTCATCTCCCAGAACTCCTCAACAAAATGGAGTGGCTGAGAGAAAGAATCTAAGCCTTCAAGAGATGGCAAGAACAATGCTCTTAGAAAGCGGACTTTCAAAAGGTTTCTGGGCTGAAGCAGTTAACACTTCATGCTACATTCAGAATCGAGTCTTTCTGAGACCAATTCTGAAAAAGACACCTTACGAGCTATGGAAGAATAAAATACCAAACATTTCTTATTTCCATGTATTTGGTTCTTCTTGTTTTATTCTCAACACAAAGGACAAACTCTCTAAGTTTGATCCTAAGTCCGATGATTGATGCTTCCTAGGATACTCCTCAGTCTCTAAAGCTTACAGAGTATATAACAAAAGGAGTAAATGTGTTGAAGAGACAATCCATATTAAGTTCAAAGAACTTAGTAAGGACATGTCTCAGAAAGATGCAGACTTAGAAGATGAGTTTGAGAAACTCAACATCTCTTCTGAGAAAGCCAAAAAGAAAATTCTTATAGATGATGAGACTGACTTCCAACCCATGGAACAACCATCTCTAACTAAAGAAAAATCTAGTAGCATCATCGAAGCTCCAGAACCTAGAGAATCTACTTCTCCAAATGCAATGGAATTTAGATCCTCAGAAGGTCAAGCCTCTGATGACTCAGAAAGAGAACCTTCTGTGTCTCCTTCTCAGAACCCTACTCCTAAAGGGATTAGAGACTCAAGAGACTTGAAGAACGTCTCTCAGAATGAAGTCTTGGGTAATCCAGAACGTGGCGTAAGAACCAGAAGGAACTACACAAATCTTGCTATGGTTTCTGAACTTGAACCAGACTCCATAGAAGAGGCGTTAGATGATCCTAGCTGGGTAAATGCCATGCAGGATGAACTTGACCAATTCGAGAGAAATCAAGTTTGGAAACTAACTCAGAAGCCCAAAGGCAAAAGTGTCATTGGGACTAAATGGGTGTTTCGAAACAAACTTGATGAAAACGGTCAAGTCGTGAGAAACAAGGCTAGATTGGTTGCTCAAGGGTACAACCAACAAGAAGGGATAGACTACGATGAAACTTTTGCTCCAGTCGCAAGATTGGAAGCTATCAGAATGTTGCTAGCTTTTGCTGCACACAAAGGTTTCAAACTCTATCAGATGGATGTTAAGTCTGCCTTCTTGAATGGATACCTTTCTGAGGAAGTCTATGTAAAACAACCTCCTGGTTTTGTGAATGATGCATTCCCGGATCACGTATTTAAGCTTACAAAGGCTCTCTATGGTCTGAAACAAGCTCCAAGAGCTTGGTACGATAGATTGAGCTCTTTCCTGCTTAAAAACGGATTCTCAAGAGGGAAAGTAGACACAACTCTCTTTACACTCTCAGAAGACTCTGGCTTCTTGATTGTCCAGATTTATGTTGATGACATAATATTTGGCGCAACCAATGAATGCCTTTGCAAAGAATTCTCCAAGCTTATGCAAGGTGAATTCGAGATGAGCATGATGGGAGAATTAAAATTCTTCTTAGGATTGCAAATCAAGCAAGAGTCAGAAGGGACAGTTATTCACCAAGAGAAGTATACCAAAGAACTTCTGAGGAAGTTTCTGATGGATAAGGCCCAACCCATGAGCACTCCCATGCATCCCTCTCAAGTAATTGATTTGGATGAAGATGGTGAGAAAGTCTCAGAAAGCAACTATCGAGGGATTATTGGCTCACTTCTCTACTTAACTGCCTCCAGACCAGATATCCAACTCAGTGTTGGGATCTGTGCTAGATTCCAGTCTAAGCCTAAGCAATCACATTTAACTGCAGTTAAACGAATTTTACGATATTTAACTGGAACTACTAATCTTGGTCTTTGGTACGAAAAAGGTTGTTCTTCTGATGTTGTAGGATATTGTGATGCTGACTACGCTGGAGATAGGATCGATCGCAAAAGCACAAGTGGCTGCTGCTGCTTCTTTGGAAAATGCTTGATCACTTGGTCCTGCAAGAAGCAAAATACGATCGCCCTATCAACTGCTGAAGCTGAATATGTGTTTGCTGCAAACTGCTGTTCTCAGATGCTCTGGATTAAGAATCAGCTACTTGATTATCAATTAAGGTACACCAGAATTCCTATCCTTTGCGATAATACAAGTGCTATCAACTTAGCTAAGAATCCTATTCAGCATTCTCGATCCAAGCACATTGATATAAAACATCATTTTATTCGGGATCATGTGCAAAAAGGCGACATTGAACTCAAATTTGTGAATACTGAGGATCAAATCTCAGATATATTTACAAAGCCTTTACCCGAGGATCGTTTCAATGTTCTGAAAGGATTTCTTAATCTAAGACGTTTCTAAGTACTTTGAAATTAAAAACTTTTTCTTAGAAACCCCCCTTAGTCCTAGTTTAGACTCTGAGACAAACATCAGAACTAAGCTTCTGAGCTAGAAGTAGGATAAACACAGAAAACTCTATCTGAGAAAATTTGTTCTCAGAAGACTCATCCCTCAGAAAGGAGATCTTCTGAAACATTTCTCAGAAGGAGCATTTCTCAGAAGGACCACTTCTCTCAGAAGGGTACCTTCCGAGAAACAAGTTACCAACGGTAACTTTTGGATAAGCGTCAGAAACGACTAGTTACAAGCCAGTTCTATAAATACTCATGGCATTGTTCCATTTGAGCACTTTGCGCTTAAAACTTACCAAAACTCTGCCAAATCCTCTCCTCGCTTTCCAATCTTCATCTGTTTCATATCCCATCTCTCTCTCTCTCTCTCTCTGCTATCTCTACTCTCTTGTTCTTCTCTATCTCCTCTCATCTCTTGTCAAACTTAAACCATTCTTCCAAATGGCCTTCTCTGGAGAGATTAAGGGCTTAATGAGAAACAACCTCAATGAAGTATCCGAAGATATTCTCTACGACAATGAGGAGATGCAATCCCTATTCCACAAGACTTATCTTCCAAGAAATCTTGCTATGGGAAGGATACTACCTCTCAACGTATACAATCAAGTGGATGAACTTCAACTCACTTTCCTCAAGCAACCTGGATGGCCAGCCATGATGAGCTCCGAGGACGTGTGCTACCCAAATGTGGTGAGAGCATTCTATTCGCAAATAGAAAGATTCACCAACAAAGGGGTCAAGAGCACGATTGCTGATCAACAGATCCGCTTCTCCTCATCTGACATCAACAAAATTTTCAAGACCTTAAATGGTGGTGCTGTCATCGCCGACGACCCAGAATGGGTCAAGGAGGTAGATGACTCAGAAGAAGAAGTAGTAACACTTCTAACTGGTAGCAACAGTCTACCACTCAAGGGCGTGAAGGTGCCTCATCTCACGCAAGAAGACAGAATCATCTTCTCAGTTATCCAGCATACCCTTCTCCCTCGGATTGGAGACATGGGGAATGTCACCACCATGGACGCATGTCTACTTTACCATCTGCTGAAGAAAGAGAGGGTTGATTTTGGGAGGATGGTGCTAAACTACATGATGCACCAAGCACATCCTAAGAGAGCGCTTACAAGTCTACCCTATGGGAGTCTTTTGACCAAGATCTTAAATCACTTCTCTTTTCCCCTTGAAGACTATGAATACGTCTTCAACCACAGCAAATTCACCATGGTCACCTTCAACAACATCAAGAAGAAGGAGGTACCAGAGACGGGGGCACCTAAGAAGAAGGAGGAAGCAAAGCCTTACAAGGGAGCTGCTAGCACCAAACAGCCCTCTAAGGCTGAGAAAGGAAAGGAAAAGGCTTCTGACCCCTCAGAAAGGAAGAAGAAGCAGCCAAAGGTGACTCACCCTTCTCCAACAAGGGTGACAAGGAGTATGGCTTCTGAGGAAGCTCAGAAGACTCCTCAGAAGGAACCTGAGGTTGTTGAGGCTGCTGAAGACTCAGAAGAAACAACGTCTGAGCAACCCATGACCAGAAAGAGGAAAGCACCTCCAACTCTCCAAGTCCCAGACGTGCCACCAGAAGGGAAAAAGAAACGTGGTCGTTTGGTAAAAGCTTACTCTAAAACTCCACCTTCCTTTCTTAAATCTTCTTCTACTTCAATTCCTGTTTCTGATTCTGTTGCTGGTTTTAAACCCACCAAATTTAAAACTAAACTCCTGCATTCCTTGAATTATCACGGAAAGTCTCACAAAGGAGTGGGGATAAAAACCACTAAGAAACAGAGCCCGCCGAAGCCGACGGGTAAAGAAATTATAGCAGTTGCTGCTGTTGCCACTCCTCCCGCTGCTGTTACTACTGCTAAAGAAGAAGCAGAAGCTTCTCATCACTCCTCCCCCTCTGGGAATGTCTCTCCAACCAGAGAAGACGTTCAGGGGCATGGAGGAAATGTTGCTGATTCTTCGTCTGAGGAAGAAGATGCGGCAAGCTTCCGCATTGAGCATCGCACTCCAGATGCTGGAAGCTCCAAGAAAGAGCCACAGAAGAAGACCTCTGAGGTTTCTATGGTGGAACTCTCTGAGGCAACCACAACCGAGGCTGCTGCTGTGAATGCTGAGTCACTGGCTCAGACAATGCTTGATGTCCAGAAGGAACTGGATCAACCCTCTGAGACTCCAGAAGCTGCTCAGATGCAACCACAACAACAACTACAGCATGAGGAAGCCTTACTTGAACCAACTTCTGAGGTTGGTCCTTTCTCTTCTGCGATCCCTCCGGAACATGAGGAAACTCATGTCTCAACACATGAAGTAGTGCCAGGGACCACCAGCACTGGGCTCAGCTCAGAGGTGGGCGCTGACGCTACCATGGCTGCCGGCGTTGCAGCAGCTGAGGCATTTGTTGCCCACAGTTCCTTGGAAGGAATTCTATCTGAGAAGGACTCTCAAAAGGAACAAGAGGTTCCTCCTCTAGATCTAACAGAAGTTCCTCCTCCATCCTTCAATCAACAGGGTCCTACCTTCTCAATTACGGACTCAATGATTAGTCCTGGCTTCCAACTGGGAAGAATGGTAGTCACACCACCCTCTGTGCAATTTCGGCCTTTCTTTGGTCGAACTGAGAAGTTGAAGTACATTGAAGCCATACATAGCCAGATCTCAACTTTCAACCTCTCCGAAGATGCTCAGACTTCTGGTGCTATGGAGCAACCATCAGCTCGGCAACCTTCTGATCTAGACCTTGCTCTAGTTTCTGAGGACACTCAGAGGCAGCCTTCTATTGAACTCACTGATATTGAAGACAAAGCTGTCCAAGAAGAAGAACTTCCTGAATATCAACAGAGGGATATCATCGATGAGGTTCTTGAGGCAGAAGTCTCTCGCCCTCCTCCATCTCCACCCTCATCTTCTCAACAGCCTTCCACTTCCTCTGAACTACCTCCAGAATGCGCTCCGAATGCGACTCAGAGCGAGATTCTCATGGAGATATGCCAGCTGCTACGCTACATTGCCAGAAGGCAGTAGTTCTAAGTCAATGATGGCGTTTATGTCTTTGCCACCCTTTTTGATATAACAAAGGGGGAGTAGATAAATGATAAAATTTTTGTACATTGGCTATACGTAAACAATAGGCTAGGACTTAGGGGGAGCAACAACTTAGGGGGAGCCAAATATTTTGTATCTCTACAAAACCATCAATGAAAAATCATTATTTTGGCATTTCATGCTTATTCTTAATTATTTGGCATCTATTGATTTACTTAGCCTGTTATTTCTGAATTTCATACGTATATTCATCAAGAAATACACGCTATGTAATTGATAATCTCAAACAGTAATCATACATTGCATACTTTAACTGTTGATTATCACAGCCTTCTAAGAAAATAACTAAGCCTTCTCTCAGAAAGCTAAGTTAGTTTCTAAGAAAGCAAAAGTGCATTCTGAATAAGTTGTGAACTTACTCAGAAACACTTCTGAACTTAAGCAAAATTATTATCTTAAGACTTAAGTTGTTATCATCAAAAAGGGGGAGATTGTAAGCTCTAGAACCCTTCTGAGAGAATTAGGCATAATTCTCTTAGAGCAATGAAAGTTTTAATGATAACAAGGTAAGCCATAAGTATAAAAATTTTACTTAAGGTTGTACTAATATGTGCGCTAAGTGTCTCAGAAAGCTTTAAATTATTGCAATACCATGAGCAAAGACCAAGACAAAACATCAAGTAGCCTCGAGATCAATTGATAAAATCATAGCGTCAAAAGATATCAGAAAGGATGTCTCAGAAGCGCAGAAGGTGAAAACATGTTTCTGAGGAAAAAACACTGTCGCCTCAGAAGGGTCTCAGAAGACCTTGCGACTAGTAGTTCTCAGAAGGGTCTTCCCTCAGAAGGTTCGCCTCAGAAGTCCGTACAACTCTCAGAAAGTTGGACTCAGAAGCAACCAAGGGTCTGGACTCAAGGGATCGCAAGAAGTCTCAGAAAGCTCGCTACAACTAGCTAAGGAAGTGGGAACACGCGCACTGTGCAGTTCTGAAAAGTTCCTCATTTCGCGCTGACTATAGGAGGGAGCCGTTCTGAAAAGGACACAGCCACATAAGCAAAGTGAAAGCTTCTAATTTCGCGGCTCTTTGATGCCTATATATATGAGTTCAATTCCAGAGCAATGTGACGAAACTCTTGCGCTAAAAACTCTTGATTAAACGTGCAAAAACTCTGCTGAATTGAAAACCATCTGCGAAAACTTAGAACTTTCTCAGAAAGACAATTTTACGGAATTGTTCTTTCAACTTTGCGAAAATCTTCTAGTTCTGTATTGGTGTAAATTCTTACAATTGTAAGTTAAATCTAGAAGTCTACTAAGGGTCAAATTAAGTTTGTAACTTAATCTTAGTAGTTCGTTTTCAAAGCAAAAACAACTTTCCGAAAAACGCTAAGTCCTTCGCTGTTTGAAGGCAGTTTAAGTCCTCAAAGTGTTTTTGAGGCAAAGTTTAAGTCCTTAAGTGTTTAAGGCAAAGAAGTCCTCAGTGTGAGGCAAGGAAGTCCTTAAGTGATTAAGGCAAAGAAGTCCTCTAGTGTTGGAGGCAAGGAAGTCCTCTAGTGTGAGGCAAGGAAATCCACTTCGGGTTGTGAAGTGGTGGAAGTCCTTTACGTGGTAAAGGCAGTGTTGTCTGGGAAGGTACTTTAAGAAGAATATCCAAGAACTCTCAACTGAAGGTTGAGGACTGGAGTAGGTTGGTTATAACCGAACCAGTATAAAATTCTTTGTGTTAAGCTTTTCTCCCTAACTCTTTACTCGCATAAATCTTTGAGGAAAACTTTGCCACGATTTTAATTAAGAAGTCTCGTAAAAACTTTATTGATTAAAATCAGAAAGCGTTTAAGAAATTCTAACGTAAAGTCATTTTCTTAAAATTGCTTAGAAAGGAACTTTCTCAGAAAGACTAAGTTCTCAGAAACTTAATCTTCTCAGAAAGTAATTTCCGCTGCAAACTCTTAATTCTACCTTCTGAGTAAAAACAACTTTCTAAGTAAAAGTTTTAAGAAGTAATTTTTAAAACTTGCACGATTCAACCCCCCCTTCTCATGCACACATACACTTTCATGAGTTAGGAGGGTCAATTCATGTTATGCAAAGTTGGTTGTGTTGGCCCTCACCAGTGTGTTTCTCTCTCAATCACTCAGTGTTTTGGCTTAGCACTCAATTTGAATATTCCACACAAGTATTTACATTCCATAAATTTGCTATACTCCTAACAATGCAATTTTTTACAAACATGGTGCATCAAGAGGTCTTTTCAGGGTTGTAACGGGGCTTGGGACAGGTACGACATATATGGGAGGTGGACTTAATTTCCAAAAGACTAAGATTTCATGGTTTGATCAATCCTAGATGACTTATAATTCTACAGAAAAGATGGAGAGAGAAGAGATAGATAGAATAGAAATACCCAAGATTAATAACCCATAAATTCTTATAATTATCATTCCAATGTTCCCAAATAATTTCACATTATTCCCAAGAACCCAACAACCTTTATTTGCAGAAATTCACATTTTTTTTTCTTGATTTTTCTGTATTTTTCGATTTTTTTTTTGATACCTCATCTCAATTCCTTTGGTAATTAAAATGAGGTGGAAAAGAAAATAACAAGGGACCACTTATGTACAAAAGCTACCCTTACAACATATCCCAATATTTAGCACTCTATACCAGTGCTCAACTTAACCCAATTTCCCCGCACTTAAGACCTTTGCCCAATAATCAAACCATGTCCTCCTAGTTTCTCAGAAGGGATTTTTTTCATTGTTTTTCTGGCCTTGGCTTGTAATGAGCTTAGTAACAAAAAAGGGATAAAGGCTCAAATTGGCTACAAACAAATGGGAATTGTGTATGGGTTGGCTATTTGGCTAAGTGGCTTATAAATGCAAAAACAAAATTATGCCTCAATCACATGCAACATGTATAAAATGCAAAATAAGAATCAAGCAAATTCAGGAATAATAAATACAAGTGTGTGTGTGCTCACAGAAAGACAGTGATTAGTTGATACATGTAATCACATTTAAGGCTCAATTCTCACAGGTAATCCAACCAACCAAACAGAGATAACACAAACAATTCAAACTCATATCAGATCTATCATGCCAACATTTCAGAGTTAATTAAAAGGGCAGAGTAATTTCAAACCAAAATGTGATATAAAGAAAACTACCATCATCTACCTAAAAATAAAATAAAATAAAGAAAAAGAAAAAAAAGAGTTAGGCATGTTACAAAAGCCAATTTTTATCTACACCCTCCCCACACTTGAATAATACACTGTCCTCAGTGTTAATCAAAATAAAGAACAAAGAGAAGGGTACAGAAAAGACCTACGGAGGACTCAATCGTCCTCGGAACCATCATCATCCTCATCACCATCATCCTCCTCAGCCTCCTCATCCTCATCATCATCGTCGTCCTCCTCCTCATCGACATCAATAGGAGCCTGGGAGTGTCCCGGGGCTCCGTAACCGGCGGAGAAGCGCTGGTCGATGTAGGATCGGAACCCGCTCTGCATCTCAGCGATCCTCTGGTCATAGTGAGTCTGCATGGCCAGGTACCGCTGATCGTGATAGCTCTCAGCTGCAGCAAACTTCTGATCGAAGTACTCCCTCATGTTGACCTCCATCTGGGTCATCTGTGCAGAAAGGGCATCTAGGGGGTTCCCTGCTGGCTGGGTCTTGTTCTGAGCAGCCGCATCCTTTGTGGCAAGACCAGCGGCAGTGATGGTGGAATGTGGCCCTTCCCACTCGTCGTCAGCGAACTCTGGCACTCCACACTGGATAGCCAAAGAGGTGATTAGGGATGGAAAGGGGAGGCACCTGTAGGGCTCAATGTGGTGAGCCTGATGCATAGTGCGCTGAATACGGGAGGGCAAGTCTACCCAATGGCCCTCCATAATGCAGTAGAGGTGAAGGGCCTGCTCGGTGGTGAGCTCGGAGACGTGGGAGACTGGGTAGATATGGCTGTAGTATATGCGGGACCACGCTCTGGCCTCCAGGTTGAGCGTGTGGTTCTTCAGAGTGCGAGGGAGCATGTTGGCTCCCAGTGTCCAGTTGCAACCTGGCAGGCAAAGACGGTTCCTGATCACGTCTAAGCCCGTAGCAGCCATGGTCTGGATGGAGTCTGGCTCTCCAAATACATGATCGGGCTCCGGGGCAACCTGGATGTGCGTGGCTATGGCCTCCACGTCCACCGGGATGAACTTGCCCCGGAGGAACACCTGAGTGGCGGTGCGGTCATGGAAGTTGGCGTAGAACTCCCGCACCCATGTGGTGTTCGCCCTGACGGGGGCACTGAGCAAGTAGTGGGCCCACCCCCGCCTCTCAATCTCCGTCACAACCATGTTGAGCCGTCTCTGGCCCTCGTCATGGAACTGGTACCCCAATTCAAAGAGGGGTTTCCTCTTATGAATCGTGGCCTGAAAAGCCATCTCGGCCGTAACGTCGAGGAAGCGGGCGGGGTCGTGAGGCTGATCGTAGGAGTGATCATCCTCCTCTGTGGTGCGTACTTTCTTCCCCTTACCGCATCGGGTTCGTGGTGCCATGCTTGAAAAATAAGAGCAAGACAATTGAGTTCTAGTATACAGTCCAGTTATATTGGCTAATGTCAATTCTAATCATGCCATAACAGATGCAAATGCAAAACAAAGTCTACTATAGCAGTTAAACATTTTCAATCCTAACAAACAGTACAGAACAACTTTCTCGGCCCGAATTATGCAGCAGACCGGCGCTGGAGCGCGTAGGGCGGGCTCGAGCGCCCGATCTGCAACAGCAAGAGAATCCCTCGCGCTCGAGCGCGTATGCCACGCTAAAGCGATCGAGGGTTTCGGCGACAACAACAACAGTGCAAAAACAGTGCAACCAACATCTCAACTCCAATTTTCTCAACACTCTAACCGATTAAATCGCTAATCATACACTACTAACCGATTAAATCAACCCTAAACAACCAAAAATCATGTCCTCCATCAATCATTCAACCAAAATTGGATTTCTACCAAGAACAACCAAAAGATAGAGTTTTAGATCAATGTACCTTGATAGGATTCAATGGAATGACAAAATGACTGAATGTATGGGTGATTTTTGAGAGAAAACGGTGAGAAAATTGGTGGAAGAGAGGGGGAGAAATCGCTGCGCCGTTGGAGCTCTAAGGGAGAGAGGTGCAGAATGATTTTCCGATTTGGGCGTTTAGGGTTTTGAAGAACCCTACGCGCGCTGGAGCGCGCTGGAGCGCACCGACCAAAACGCGGCGTTTCATTTAAATGCGCTGCGTGCGCTGGAGCGC
Source organism: Aeschynomene evenia (assembly GCA_013621005.1). Taxonomy (NCBI): domain Eukaryota; kingdom Viridiplantae; phylum Streptophyta; class Magnoliopsida; order Fabales; family Fabaceae; genus Aeschynomene; species Aeschynomene evenia. The sequence goes on from CM024266.1 coordinate 20,569,671, forward strand.
ATATATGGCGCTCGAGCGCGGCCTCCTGATGCAGAATCAGTGTTTTACTGCTATAATCCCTAAATTTAACTATCCTAATTAATCTAAATGCATGCCAGACTTTAAAGATGCCAATAAAAACAAAATACAGAAAATACAATACGGAATTGAAATACTGGAATTAAAATACGGAAAATAAAATACGGAATTAGAAATACTAAAAAAAAAACCGGTGCGTTGTCTCCCACGAAGCACTTTGCTTTAATGTCCCTAAGTTGGACGTTTGGTCAGTCCCCTCTCAGGGCGGCTTATGCTTGAATTGATCTAGGACCTTCCACCATGGTGTGTTTTCCATACCTCCACTGGGATCCCATAAGAAGTAAACCACTCCAAAGATAATGATCCCTTTCTTATTTCGGGACCCAAGTGTTTTGATCCTTAATTTGTCCCTTGAAGCACAACACCCGCTCCTGCAAAAAGCATCCCTAAAAAAAACAAAATCAAGTGAGGAGGGATGAAAGTCCTCACAAGATGGGTTAGAGAAAATATAATTTAAATCAGTTAGTTTCCAAAACTTTTGAGCTTGAGAAAGTACCGACACCCCACAAAGGGTAAGGAGTTGGGTATGAGTCTCGAGACCAACGTACTCATGAGGCCCAAGAGCAAATGGGAATGGTCCCAATGGTTGTCTTGAAACAACAGGGGATGAGGTGGTAGAATCCATGACTTCCTTCGTCTTGCATGCCTCGTCAATTCCTCCAAGTGAGGGAATCTCTGTAGTGACTCCAACACTCAAAGAACTTTCCTCCGCACACACGGTGTCTAGCACGGTACTGGGTAAAGGTGGAGGGTCCTCATAGATTATCTCCACATCGGGGTCTTCCTCGACTTCCCCTGATAATTCTTCCACCATGGACTTCAATGTCTCCCAATCCAATTGCTCTAAAGCATAATCATCTTCAACAATGGGGAACTCTGGTTCCTCTTGTGATGGTGAATGTGGAGGTGAAGCTGGCGGGGGCAAAGAAAGTGGTAATGGAGAAGGTGGTGGTGGTGATGAGGTGGCCTGAGTTCTCAATTGTTGGAGGTCCTCTTCCATGCGCAAAAGTGCTTGCCGGTTTGTCATGAGCACTTCAAAGATTTGTCTCATCATGGAGCTTTCAGTATCATCGCAAGGAGTAGACGGTGCAAGATGCGGAGAAGGTTGTGGTTGGTAGAATGGTTCAATGGTTGGTTGATCAAGGTATTCGGTTGGGTATGGGTAAGGATTAGGCTCATGGTATGTGTATTGAAACGGTTCAATGTAGGAGGGTGGTGGTGGGTCATTATATGGCTGGTAGTAAGGGTCAAAGGATGGGTATGGTTCATAGTATGGTTGAAGGTATGGTGTTTGGTGAAGGTTTGAGGGTAATGGTGGCACTTGCATCCCACTACTTGGTTGATATCCTGCAAAACCATGGAAACTAAAATCTTGGAGACTAAAATTGGGGTTAGTGTTCATGTTAGTCTAGAAAAAGAAGAAAAATAACAGAAGAAAACATGAAAACATGCTGCAGGACGACGAACGGCCGCTCGGGCGGTCCAAGGGTGCTAGGGCGCTGTCTGACAAGGCGCTGGAGCGCTCACTGGGCGCTCGGGCGCTCGTGTCGGCGCAGAACTTTGCTGTTCTGCGAACAGCAAGTTCTATGGATGCAAATGCTGGATGTGATGCAATGTACAGATGAAATATGCGGTATGATGTATAATGCAATGCAAAAATATTTTTTATTTATTTATTTTTTCAAAGAAACAAAGAAAAACGATTATGTACAATATGCACAAATCACACAACTAGAGATTACTTTCATCGCCATTCCCCGGCAACGGCGCCAAAAATTTGATGCGTGCTGTCGTGGCACACATAAATTTAATTATATTTTATAACCAAGTTCCCCTAATAGTTTTTATAACCAAGTTCCCCTAATATAGTTTGGTTTAATTCTCTTAGCCAGGGTTGTCTCTCACAAGGAATGGCTAAGAGAGTAATACACAAGACTAGTTGTATGATAGGGTTGTCATGATTTGGGGTTTTTGTGTGCAAGTTAATTAAATTGGGAAGAAATTAATAATAATAAAAACATCGGTTTATGGGGATGGAACATTCATTAGGGTGTCAATCATTGGCTACAAAAGAATGCATGAGTTGATTAATTACGCCGGAGTTAGATCTAACTCCTTTGTTGTGATCCTAATGATTAATTGCCTAGAATGGGATTAATTAGTGAGATCTCACCTTTAGTTCCACTCTCAACAATTATTTAAGCCAATCACATTAATCTAATTAAAGAGACTAATCAGCCAATTAATTAATCATTACCAATTCCTAGTGTGCCATGCATCAATTAATCAACTAACACATAAACATATGCCCTATGATTAGCCAACTCAATCGAGTAGCCAAGACAAAGGGGTTAAACACATAACTTAAGATCTCAAATTACATGTTAAGGATTGATAATGAAAACTTATGCAAGATTAAGATCAAAGCCTCAAAATACCCCAATGATGTTCACACCCACATAAACCACCAAGGGATTTAGCTACCCATGGCAATGAATTAAAAGACAAGAAATTAAAGGACATTAAATGCAAGTAGGAAGGATAGAAAAAAACGAATAACTGAATTAATAATAGAGAGTAACTTACAAAACCCAAAAGGGCTGGACGAATAATGCTTGAATGTATAGATGGAGCTAGAGCTACAACTAGGAAAACAGAAATCCTAATGGAAAACGAATAACTCTAACTATGGAAAGAAAAATAAGGATTGAAGAAGTGATAGTAGAAGGTGTGTAGAGATCCCCCGTTTCTGATGCATTAGCCTTCTTTAAATAGAGTGAGCAGCCTCCAAACCCTAGCTAATTGGGCCTCCAACTCGTGCAGATTAGGGTTTCTACTGTGACAGAGTTGCGGCGCGGCGGTGGGGCGCGCTACGGGCGCTGGAGCGCCAGCTTGTGCACGTGACTGATTTAATTGAGCCACGTGCGCTGGAGCACGCTACGGCGCTGGAGCGCTTGATGCTTGCTTTGAATTCCACTGCTCCGCTTCTTGCTCAGTTCCTGATGTCTACAGCTCCAATAATACCTGTGACCTGCACTAAAAATACGAAATATCCAAGACCAAGTGCAAAGGTCATCCTTGAATTGTAAAAACATCATAAAACTTGTTATTTTAGCCTTTATTTCTATTAAGCTCAGATTAATCTCAAGTTGAATTAAACACAATAAAGAGGCCAAAATAGAGCTAAGAATTGCATACAATTATCCAAATTAGGGGTATAAAATGTTGGTAAAAACCGCATTATCACCAAGGTTAATTAGGTGGATGCTACTCTTACAAGAGTTTGATTTAGAAATACGGGATCGGAGTGGTGCTCTCAATTTGGTTGCTGACCATTTGAGTAGAGTTGAGCACATTCTCAAGGATCCCCTTCCACTTAATGACTCTTTTCTTGAAGAGCACTTGCTAAAGGTTGATGTCATTCCATGGTATGCACCGATTGCCAATTACTTGGCAGGCCGAGTTATTCCATCAAACCTTTCAAAATCCCAAGTAGAGAAATTCAAAAGTGATTGCAAATACTACTTGTGGGATGCACCATATTTGTGGAGACTCGGGGCTAATCAAGTAATTAGACGTTGTGTGCATAACATGGAATTCCAATCAATCCTAACCTTCTGTCATTCTGGGCCTAGCGGAGGTCACTTTGGACCTCACTGTACTGCTAGGAAGATCCTTGACTGTGGGTTTTATTGGCCTTCCTTTAAGAAGGATTCGTATGAGTTCTGTAAATCATGTGTGCAATGCCAAAGAGCTAGAAATAACTCATGGAAAAATGAAATGCCCCAACAACCACTACTATTTTGTGAAATATTTGATGTATGGGGAATTGATTTCATGGGTCCACTTCCTAGCTACCGTTGTTTTGTTTACATCCTTCTCGCTTTGGATTATGTTTCAAAATGGGTGGAAGCAATTGCCACCAGAACTAATGATTCTGCAGTTGTAGTTGCTTTTGTTAGGTCCAATATTTTCTGCAGATTTGGAACACCAAGGGCCATCATTAGTGACAGAGGAACTCATTTCTGCAATAGGAGCATGGATGCCCTACTCCGTAAGTATGGGGTTGTTCATAGGATTTCTACAGCCTACCACCCCCAAACTAACGGGCAAGCAGAAGTCTCCAATCGTGAGATCAAAAGAGTCTTGGAGAAGGTGGTGAACCCCAACAGGAAGGACTGGAGTCTAAGGCTAGATGATGCACTCTGGGCATACAGAACGGCTTTCAAGACCCCAATAGGCATGAGCCCTTTCAGACTTGTGTTTGGGAAGGCGTGTCACTTGCCAGTGGAACTAGAACACAGAGCCTATTAGGAAATCAAGCAGTGTAACATGGATATAACCTTAGCAGGAGAACACAGGAAGCTCCAATTACAAGAACTAGAAGAGTTACGCCTGGAGGCCTATGAGAGTTCACGATTATATAAGGAAAAGTCAAAGGCATTCCACGACAGTAACATTTCCAGAAAGGAGTTCAAAGACAGACAAGAGGTGTTGCTCTATAACTCAAGGCTGAAACTAATGGCTGGGAAACTCAGATCCAGATGGGATGGGCCCTTCATTGTATCTAGAGTGTTCCCACATGGAGCAGTGGAGATCTGCTGTCCAAAGACCAACTCAAGGTTCAAGGTCAATGGACACAGACTGAAAATCTTCAACAGAATTTAGCAACACGCAGAGGAGGGTGAGATGGATATCATCCATCTTGAGGATCCCAATTCCACATGACCAGTCAACCGTCCAACTTAGGGACGTTAAAGCAAAGTGCTTGGGGGAGACAACCCACCAAAAAATTTAATTTCTGCACTTAGATAGTTTTTTCTTTATTGTTTTCTCAATTATTAACATTTGTTTTCAGTTAATTAATTAGCCAATTGGAAAGCCATTCGCAGGACAGCAGCTGTCATGAAAATTGCAGCAGACCAGCGCCCATATCGCTCTCTGGCGCACGCCAAAACACGACCACAGCACCCTGGCACGCATACCTCGCCCTAGCGGCCCTGGACGATTGAGTCCTCCGTAGGTCCTTTCTATACCCTTTTCTCTGTTCTTTTAACTGTTGACACTTTGGGACAGTGTCTCATTCAAGTGTGGGGAGGGTGTAGAAAAATTGGCTTTTGTAAATAATTGCATGCCTAACTCTTTTATTTTATTTTATTTTCTTTTGTTTTTATGTGTTTTTAGGTAGACGATTGGGTAGTTTTCTTTATAGCACCTTTTAGTCTGTAATTGCTTTACCCTTTAATTTTAACTCAGAACTGTTGGCATGTTATCCCATATGAGTTTGAATTGTTTGTGTTATCTCTGATTGGTTGTTTGGATTACCTGTGAGATTTGAGCCTTACTGTGATTAAATACATCAATTGATCACTTTCTTTCTGTGGGCACACACACACTTGTATTTGTTACTCCTGAATTTGCTTGATTCTTCTTTTGCGTTTTATACATGTTGCCTGTGATTGAGGCATGATTTTGTTTTACATTTAAAAACCACTTAGCCAAATAGCCAACCTATACACAATTCCCATTGTTTGTAGCCAATTTGAGCCTCCCTTTATTGTTACTAAGCTCATTACATGCCAAAGATAGAAAAACAATGAAAAATCCCTTCTAAGAAACTAGGAGGACATGGTTTGATTGTTGGGCAAAGGTCTTAAGTGTGGGGAAATTGGGTTAAATTGTGCACTGGAATAAATTGTAAGGTATGTGAATATAATTGTAAGGGTAGCTTTTGTACATAAGTGGTCTTTTGTTGTTTTCTTTTCCACCTAATTTTAATTACCAAAGGAATTGAGATGAGGAATTCATTCAAAAAAAAATTCGAAAAATGCAGAAAAATCAAAGAAAAATATGTGAATTTTGCAAATAAAGGTTGTTGGGTTCCTGGGAATTACTAAGAATTCATTTGGGAATCTTGGGAGTGTTAAAATTAAGAAATTGTGGGTTTATTGATTTTGGGTGTTTCTATTCTCTCCATCTCCTCTCTCTCCATCTTTTTTCTTTTGTAATCTGGGATCAATCGAACCATGAAGTCTTAGTTCCTTGGAATTGAGTCCACTTCCCATATATGCCACACCTGTCCCAAGCCCCGTTACAACCCTAGAAAGACCTCTTGATGCACCATGTTTGTGGAATTGCAATGTTAGAAGTATAGCAAATTTATGGAATGTGAATACTTGTGTGATTTATTCAATTGAGTGCTTAGTCAAAACACTGAGTGATTGAGAGAAAAACACACTGGTGAGGGCCAATCAACCAACTTTGCATAACATGAACCGATTCTCTTAACTCTTGAATTTCCTTGAATGCCAACTTGTAATATGATTGTGGGTGTTGCATAATTTTGACCAAGGTTTGCTGTTTTGAATAACTTTCCATCATCTGTAGTATTTTATTTTTCTTTTAGGACATAGGTGTTAGATGTGTTAGCCAATGCTTTACTTTGAGAGATGCTTGGAATCATTGCTTTTGCATGAGCACATGCAATTGTTCAAGTGTGGGGATATTTGATAACGTGGTTTTTGCCAATATTTTATGCCCTTAATTTGGATGGTTGTATGCATTTCTTTTCTCTATTTTAGCCTTTTATTGTATTTAATACAATTTGGAATTAATTTGGACTTAATGGAAATAAAGGCTAAAGTAATAAGTTTTATGATGTTTTTGCAATTCAAGGATGACCTTTGCACTTGATCTTGGGTATTTTGTATTTTTGGTGCAGGTCATAGGAATTATTGGAGCAGTAGACATCAGGAACTGAGCAAGCTAAGGAGCGGAGCAATGGATTCAGGACTGGCATCGGGCGCCCTAGCGCCCTCAGCGCGCTCCAGCGCACGCACTCTACTAGAATCCATCACGTGCACAGCACTGGCACCCTAGCGAGCTATACGCGCCCCAGCGCCGCGCCGCAATTCTGTTACAACAGAGACCTATCTGCAAGGCCGAGCTGGGGGCCCAATTAGCTAGGGTTTGGAGGCTGCTCTCTCTATTTAAAGAAGGCTAATGCATCAGAAAACACATCACTCACCTACCAACACTTTTACATCTTTGAATTTCATACTCTTTCCTAATTTCTTACTTTCAACCCTAGGCTTTTTAGTTAGAGTTTGTTTTCTCCATTAGGATTTCATCTTCTTTCCTAGTCTAGCTCTAGCTTTCTCCATTGTATTTCCAACGTTATTCGTCAAGCCCTTTGGGTTTTGTAAGTTACTACTTTCAATTAATTCAGTTATTCGTTTTTCCATCTTTCCAAATTGCATTTATTTTCTTTACCTTACCCTTTATTGTTTAAGTTGTTTAATTTCTTCATTCCATCTTTGTTTTAATTTCAATTTATTTTCTACCCTTATATTTCCTCCATGAGTAACTAAGTCTCTTGGTGGTTTATGAGGGTGTGAACATCATTGGGGTAAATTGATGCTTTGTTCTTAATCTTGCATAAGTTTTCATTATCAAAACCATCGCATATAATTTGAGATCTTAAATTGTGTGTTAAACCTTTGTCTTGGCTTACTCGATTGAGTTAGGCTAATTCATCGACATGTGTTTATGTGTTAATTGATTAATTGATGCATGGCATTTCAGGAATTGGTAATGATTAATTAAAGGGTTGATTAGTCTCTTTAATTAGATTAATGTGTTTGGCTTTTAAGATTGTTGAAAACGAAACTAAAGGTGAGATCTCACTGAGTAATCTTGTTCTAGGCAATCAACTCTTAGAATCACAACAATAGGGTTAGATCTAACTCTGGCGTAATTAATCAACTCATGCATTCTTTTGTAGCCAATGATAAACGCCCTAATGAATGTTCTACCTCATAAACCACTGCTTTTTATTATTTAAATTTATTTCTCTTGCATTCAAACAAAAACCCCCAATTTGTGACAACTCTCATACGACTAGTCTCGTGTATTACTTCCTTAGCCATTCCTTGTGAGAGACGACCCTGGTTTCCACTAAACTATATTAGGGGAACTTGGTTTATAAATAATTAAATTTATGAGAGTTGCGACGCTCACCCATCACAACCTGATTGTTACAGTCAGGAAAAGGGTTCTCAGCACCTACGAGTCTCCGGTTCCTGTGAGGTTAATTCCCTCATGTACGTCGGGTCTCCCGATCTGAGTGTGGCTATCAACTGGATCCGCAAGATGGAAGAGGTGGCTACAGATATGTCATATCCGGAAGAACAGAAGGTTGCGCATGCCGCCCTTATGCTAGTGGGTGAAGCTAGAGTTTGGTGGTCAGATGTGTGCAATGTCTTGGAGGTTGTCAGTACCTCCATTGGTTGGGAACAATTCAAGGTCCTCTTTCACGAGAAGTATCTTCCGGAATCAATCATGCATGCCAAGCAAAGGGAGTTCCTCGCACTACAACATGGTACGATGTCAGTCTCGGAGTATACTGAGAGGTTCAACGAGTTGATTAAGTTCTCTCATTTTCCGTCGAGTGATTTGGTTGAGGCCACCAGATGCAGCAGGTACTTGTGTGGGTTGAGGCCAAAGATACGGAGCATGGTGATTCCCTTGGAGATTCAGGAGTTCCCCGATTTGGTGTCAGGGTGTTGTGCTCTGGAGAGCGTCCAGGAAGTGATCAAGTACACCGAGACTGAAGATGTGGTAGCAAGCGCAGACCCACCAGGCCAGAGCTCACAGTCTAGGTGCCAGCCCCGCACCCGTTTTCAACCTTATGGTCAGTCACCAAGGACCAAGTCTCATCCCCGACCGCAGCAGCAGCAGAAGCGCCCAGCCGTAGTAGCACCCGGGGCGTTACCCGCCTCACCATGATGTGCCACTTGTGGCGAGGGTCACGGCGGAGAGTGTCTCTTTGGGAAGGGCGTTTGTTATCGTTGCGATAACTCAGGTCACCAAGCCAGAGAATGCAAAGGTCTACAGTCATCCTTCGCTAGGCCACAACAGCAGGGACGCTTAATCACAGTCTGTGCAGAGGATACAGAGCGGTCAGACGATCTTATCAGGGGTAAGCCGTTTGTTTTCAAGTATGTGGATTTTATGTAAGTTTGGTTTTATCATGTTTGTGGTGATGACTAGCCTTAATCATCATTGTCTGGAACCCATTTAGTGTGTGCGTACGGTGGGTGTTATGTGATGCATGTCTAGGCTTGAGGTCAAACTACTCGTAGTTTTACTGAAGCCTAGTCAAGGTTAGTCAAGGGTAGTCAACCTTAGCTAAGAGTTGACTGTCTTAACTAGTTAGCCACAGAAGGTTGTACATCTCTGGTTGACCTAGACCTCTATATGGTTTCTTGTGCGTTGATCGCACCCTTGTTTGGTTTAGAAAATAAAAAGTGTTTTTGAAAAGGTTTTGCACGCGAGTTAAAGGATTTTTTTTTCAAACTTGTCTTTCGCTTATGTTTTCGAAAGGACGTTTTGCAAAAATCGATTTCAGTAAACACAAGTGTTTTTCGCTTCGACTTCTTTCAAAGCCTCGATGGGATTTCCCTTAGGGAAGGTTTTGCTCTTCTAGTTGGATCCCCTCTCTTTAGAAAAGCCATTGTTCTCCTCACACACCTTGAAACATAGGAGCCCTTACACTTTTTGGTTCCCAACATAACTTTCCTAATGCTTTGAGTAGAAAAAGAGCCTTTCCCTAACCACGTCGTCTGCATGACCTTAGAGAGAGACGATACTCCCAAAACATAGGCTACTTCTTCTTAGAAAACCCTTTACCCACTCACACATATATCCATACGAACCCTATCATTGCAAGCTACCACACATGTTCCGACCTTACTGAACCTTAGGATCTATTGGTCTCCTAAACACCACAACCTACCATCTAGAGTTAAGAGAGAGTCCTTCCTTTACGTATACCCTTAGTAAGACCGAATAGGATCCTTGGAGAGTCACGTAGAAGATAGCTCTGCCACACCCCAGCCTGCCATCAAGAGTATATCCCGTTTGGTGGTTTTGGATGCATGCCGAAGTTGTTTACATCTCTTTGCCTTTACAAAATGATTGTGAAAGTTTACAAAATGGCGTTTTGTTTCCAACCTTGGTTTTTAAAGAGTGATTCCATACCCCCATCGACCTTAAGGGATGAAGTTCCTTAAGGCTCTTTTTACAAATCGTTTAGTGCAGACTTGAAAATCGTTTTGTGTTATTTGGAAATACTTTGGGGATCTCTTATTGCGCCAGTTGTAATTATGAGTCATAGGGTTCAATGTGTCTTGTGGTTTTTATGTGGTCAAAGGAATCATCTGTTTTGGGCATGGGTAAATGATTTCTAAGATAGAGATACATATAGGTTGAATAAAGTTTTCGAAAGTGCTTTCTTTTTATGTCTTGTGAGAACTTATGTGATTAAAAGATTAAGAGTAAAGACAATATGTTTTCGTTGGAGTGGTTGTGAGGAATCTTAAACCTATTTTGAGAGCATAGAATTGCCTTTGATCGCAAGTTAAAAAGGGTTTTGAGCTTTATGTTTAGTTCTAAAGATGAGGTAAACGTGTTTCGAACTAGTAGGAATTGGGAATTAACTTGGGTCTTTGAAAGAATTTCTAAGATGATGTTTTGAATATAGGGATAAAGTTTTTTGAGGAAAACATTTGTTTTGGATCATGGACCCTAGGAACATAAGGATCGACCTTCCTTGTAAGATTATGGAATCATGCTTTTATAAAGGAAAATGTATTTCGGTTGTCGTTATGTTTCTGCAACACATGTTTGTTTCTTGAACTTGTCTTCCGCACAACCTGTTCACTCGGGTTAGATGCTTGTATGTGAGCCTTCCCTCGAGTCTCCGCGAGGGTAGAAGTTGTCATGTCTTGTGTCTTTGTTGTGATAGTAGTGTCGAATTTCGAGGACGAAATTCTTTTTAAGGAGGGTAGAAATGTAACACCCCGATTTTTATTAAGTTCTAATTAAGTGAAATTAAGGGTAATTGATCTTGGTTAGAATTTAAATAAGTCTGGGTGGACAAGTTTCTTTTAGTAAACCATTATGTGTTATAAGATCTAAGTGTATGTATATGTCTTATTTGATTTATGTGTGTGTTTATCATGGGCTATGTGGTTTATGTGTATGTACATGTGTTTTCATTATATGTTGGGTGATTTAGGTGCATATATGTGTTTTATTTGATGTTTAAATGATGCATGATGTAAGGAATGATGTATGGATGTTTATAGCACGAGTTGGGACGTTTTTGAGGTGTTTTGAGGCTATTTTGTAGCCCTGTAATCGATTACCCCATGATGGTAATCGATTACAGCCCTTTGGTTTTCATATCTGGCCATTTTTGCTGTTGGCAATCTATTACATCCTGTCTGTAATCGATTACCGTAATCGATTACATCCTGTAGTAATCGATTACGACGTGCGCAGAGTGCGTTTTTAGTACGTTCTAAGTGTCGTTCGGGCCCCACGATGACTCTAAACCATACATAACCGAGCCACCACATGAGAAACCCTAATCCTCACTTCAGAAACACTCCACATACTCTCTCTAACCCTTATGCCTCAATTATTCTTTCTCTCTCTCAAGAACTCTCATAGCCATAGCCATTCCACGCCAAGAAACACCCACAAATACTCACTCAATCCTGAAAACAATTACATATTCTTAATCCTCTCATCAAATATAACCTTTCTATCGATTGCAATTCTTTAAAAGGAGCCATCTTTTTATTCCTATCGTTTGTGGGGCTGGTGAGAGAAAGTGAGAACGTGTTCTACGTCGGGAAAGGATGTCTCTACGCATTGCATAGGAAGTCTACAAGAGGTAGGGGTTCTAGGCATTCTTTATTCTCTGTAATTTCATGCATGATGATGTGTATTTGATGAGATTATTGTTGTTGTTCGTTTTTCCCATTAGGGTTCATGAAAGGGTTATGTCTTACGAAATTAATTTCAAAGAAAAAGGGTTTCATCAATTGAAAAGTGTTTTTAATCATGTTTTATCAATGAGTTTTCATGTACCTATGTTTTCTATTGATTGGGATGATTCTAGATTAAAGTTTTAGCCATTGGCTTATGAAAAACGTGTTTTAGAAACTCTAGAATATGAGTTTTCGCGTTCGTAATCGATTACAAGAGGTTCGTAATCGATTACGAGCTGAGAATTTCCAATCGCGAGCTGTAATATATGTTTACATGTTGTCATGATATAAATGTATGAATATATGTTAATATATGTTATGTATGATTCGTATGTGATTATTAGGTGATGTTATGTTATAATATTATGATACAATGCAATGTATATGTTATGTAAAGAGATTAATGTGCAAAGTGAAAAGAAAGTTAAGACACACAGAGTAGCCTTTCCGTTCGTGATGAACGTTGTAGGGGGCTGGCAACCTCAATTGTAACGACTCATTAGCGGAAGGTGAATTACCCCCTCTACCCATATGTATAGGATGAGCTCATACCTAGGGTCGGCGATGCGGGGGTTACAGGAGGGTGGGCAGGCCAAAACAATGTAATTGATCCACAGGCACCAAAAGGGCGTGCTTTAAATAAGATGGATCCACAGGCATACTAAGTATGCTTAAAAGACTCCAGATAATTTAAGTAAAGATATGAGATATACGTTACAGACAAAGAATGTTATTTTACTGTTATGTTTATATGTATGATAGTCGAGCACTTAGTACACCACACATTGATGATTATTTATGTTATGTATGTACATTAATTTAAAAAGGAACAAGACGCACTTAGGTAAGACGTTCCGGGAAAAGATTGTTTTTAACTTATATCTGAATTGAACTCATTCATACTTCACTTATTTTATAATTAAACCCGGGGCGGCTTCCTCTACTGAGATACATTATGTACTCACCCTATGTTTTCCCCCACCTTTTAGTGGATCTGAACGAGCAGGATGTCGGAGCATACGAGGAGCCCGTGCAAACTTAGTTTATGATATAGTTCCTTATATACCAGAGACATGTTCTATTTATTTATGCATATACGATAGTTTTTATGCTTCCGCTATATTTATTTGTTTATATTTTCTGAGTCCGGATCTATGGTAGCCGGCAACTATTTATTTTACTTGTATTTATTGTGGAGTCTCATGAGTCTTGATTTTGGGCTCACGGGATTACACCTAGTATTTATTTATGTTTTGGTACTTTATGGGAGTTTATATGATATGACGATGTTTACTCAGTGTATGATTTCTTATGTCATTTTATATTATCGATTACGTATTATGCAAAGCCCATATTTTTGTATCGTAACGAATTGCGAAAATTTTACTCCCGCCTATTTTCCGCGTATGATATTTTAAATACAAAGATAAAACATGATAACATGAGGTAACCCTTATGAAATAGCCTAAAATGACTTAAGCGTTAAGGGCTATCTAGTAGGGTGTTACATGATTTGTCTTAATAACGGGACTGTGAGTTGGAAGAGTTCGGAGCAAGAGACAATCGCCAATTTTACTATAGAGGCCGAGTATGTTGCTGGCAGTAATGCAGTAAAAGAGATTGTTTGGATCAGAAAGTTCATTTCTGAAATTGGTACGGTTCCGTGCATTGAGGACCCAGTAGCTCTCTATTGTGACAACAATGGAGCCATTACACAGGCTAAGAAACCCAGATCTCACCAGCGATCCAAAGAGATACTCAGGCACTTTCATCCTATTCGATAAATTATCAATAGAGGAGATGTAAAGATATGCAGAGTGCCAACTGATGATAACATCGTTGACCCACTGACCAAGCAACTTCCTCAACGGAAGCATGATGGGCATACTAGATCATTAGGCATAAGGGATATGTCGGATTGGCTCTAGTGCAAGTGGGAGTTTGTTGGTGTATGCCCTAGAGGGCCAATCATAGTTGCGTATTTATTATGATATTGTGACATTATATGAGGCATTATTTTCATTAATTGTTTGTTTATTTTAATGAACATTATGAAGTCCTTAGAATGGAAATATTTAAATATTAAATATTAGGTACATGACCTAATAGTGAGAATCCATTCTTAAATGTCCCTAGTCGAGTATTACTGTAACAACAGGACAACAGTAATACATTGAGACTAGTATGTGTATGGATTGATAACCTTTTCTCACAGGTTATGGATATGTGATATCAGGCCTACACATAGGTATATGGTAGTATACTGGATTGACCCGCCATGAGAACACCACATGGATCGTAACGTGAATGTCATAGGTGATTCTTATAGTGATGATGGTATATGTGATCCTTCGACTTGAAGTTATTGCAATCCGCTACATAAGAAACTGTATGTTTTAATACCATCAAACGTTATCCGTAACAGGATAATTATAAAGTCAGTTATTGGATATATCGCGAATCATGTATGCAGATGTGAGTAACATAGATAGGATTTGTCCCTCTCACATTACGAGAGATATATTTGTGGGCCCCTTGATGAGTAGGACTGGGTAAATGCATGGCCGTGCTGAAATGAATTAATGTGTGACATTAATCTCATTTAATTTTATCAGTCTACTCGGTAATCAAGAAACTAACAATTTAACTAATTCCATGCTTGTTGTAAATCTAGATATTTGGACAAAGGGATTGAATTGTACAATAACATCGATCACGTAAATGTTATGTCAAACCGTTGACTTTCTTATAACTTGGGTAACAGTGATGTGTTTCTAGATACCGCTCACTGTTTATATTATTAAATAATATTTAATGATATTGCCAACGTTATGAGAACCTATAGGGTCACACACTAAAGCAGTTTTAAATTGATGCTTAATAAGATTAAATTAGTGTGACTAATTTAATTGCATTTGGCTTACATCAGATGGGCCCAATAAGGCACAAACTAGGTTTAAGTTTTCTATGAGATGAGAGTGGAGTGTTGGCTATAAATAGCAACACATATGAGCCTAGCCTCACACAAGATTTTCGAATTACACACTCTCACTCAGAGAAAACTAATCCTTGTTTTCTCTGAAATTCACTACTAGCATAGAGAGTCTCAGAGGAGCATCAAGGTGGACGTTTGACGACCACAGCTGCTTTGTGGACTTCTAAAGGTCGCCGCTGCTACTGCGTCGGAAGGATTGACATAGCTTATTTCGTGTAGCTGCCACGCTTCAACAGGTAAATCAAATATGATTTATGATATTTGACAAGGGTCTATGGGGGGAATTGCATGTAAAATTTTTGTTTTCCGCTGCTTCTATATGCATGATTTCTCAACATACTTGTCATCAAATAGAGTAAATCCAGCTAAAATTAATGTCAAAACAATTTGCATGTAACATGTACAATATTCAATCACATTAAATATTGTAAGTCATCATAATCGCACAGTTCCTCCATTCTTAGGCTCGAGCCTTCTGAACCAGTGCTTGCTGTCGGTCATGTGCCTCAAGTAGCCACTGTCTAGGTACCATTGCTCATCTTGCTGATGGAGCAGTGCTTGTTGATGCTCCTGCAGACACAAACTTTACAACTTTAGGTACCCATACTTTGTTGGGTCTTTTCTTGTTAGCTTTCTTAGCCTTTTGTGTTTAGTGTTTCTTAGAAGGGGAATTAGGTTTTCGATTTTCAAAAACCTTTTCTTTACCTTTCTCATAAGCTTTAGCCTTTTGAGAAGCTTTTGTGTTCAGAGAAGGATTGTCCTTTTGAGATGGCTTACCCTTCTGAGAAGGGTTGCCCTTCTGAGAAGGCTTGCCCTTATTAGATGGGTTTCTTTTGTTGCCCTTCTGAGCAAGAGAAGTATTCCCCTTTCTCATTTTAGGACAATATTCAGAACCATGCCCCTTCTGAAAACACATTATGCAAATGCATGGTATCTTGTTCAGAGATGGATCAATGTTATGACGATCAAATATCTCTTCATAACCAAGACCGGTCTTGTCCTTGTATGGTCGTTGACCTCCAAGCGACAAGCTCAGCATTTTTCCTCCATTGACCATCTTAACCAAGTCTGAGGTAAGAAGTTCACTAGTCATTTGTAACTCTATTAAGGCTAATTGAGCTTTTTCTAGAGTTATAGAAGACATATCTTCTAGACCTTGATAGAGTTTTTGTCCATCGAGATATCTTTCTTTGAAATCATCTCTTTCAAGTTCTAGCTTCTTACATTCTTGAATTAACTTAACGTTTTCAGCTTCGAGGTTTTTAAAAGACTTTTTCTAAGCACAAAAGCATTGAGCTAATTCATTTGAGTCACTCAGAAGCTCATCATAGAGTTCTGAGAGTTCCTCATATGAGTGGAGATGGAGAGAGTTTGGTACCTCTTCTAATTCGGATTTTGTTTCCAAAATGAAGTCCTCATTAGCCATGAAGCATACATTAGCTTCATTTTCTTCTTGTGAGTCAGAGGCTTCTTCTTCTTAATCGCTCCATGTTGCAACCATGGCCTTTTTCTTCTTTGGGAAGAACTTCTTCTTACCACCCTTGTTCTAAGGGCAGTCCGTTTTGAAGTGTCCTTTCTCTCCACAACCATAGCAAGTGGCTTCTAAGACCTTTATCTTCCCTTTTCTATCCTTCTTGGCTGCAACTTCCTTTCTTTTTCTTGGTCTATTTTTCAATGCTTTTGTCATCTTTCTAACCAGCATGGAAATGTCTTCGTCCTCAGAATCTTGCTCTGATTCACCTTCTGAGTCTGAGACCTCAGAAGCTTTGAGTGCCTTGGAAGGCTTCTTGGGATAACTCTTCAGAGCGAGACCCTTCTGAGGTTTGGAAGTGGATTCTTCCAATAATCACTCTAGCTCAATTTCATGGGTTCTAAGAGACCCAAATAAGACATCCAGACCAAGTTGGCTTCTTGAATGGCTGTTACCTTAGGTCGCCATTTAGAATAAAGACTTCTGAGGATCTTCCTTATCATCTCAACGTTTGAGTAGGTTCTCCCTAGAACCTTCAACTGGTTGATGATGTGAAGGAAACTTATGGACATGCTATCTATGGTTTCATCCGGGAGCATGTTGAATGATTTATACTTGTGTACTAGCATGGAAACCTTCGTTTCTTTGACTTGATTGTTTCCTTCATGAAGCGTGTGCAATCTTTCCCAAATCTGCTTGGCAGTGTCACAGGATACGAACCTATCATATTTCGCCTTTAGGAAAGCACATAGGAGTATGTACTTTGCTTTGAAGTTCATCTGGATTCTGTTCTTAATCTCCCGAATCTATCTATTCTCAGGAATCCTTCTGATGAACGTTATGAGGTTGTGAAGGTACTCCCGGAGGGACTCTTGCTAGAGTTTGAGTGTTGGGATCCACAACGGTCTCTGTTGGCTCATAATCTCCATTTTTAACAATGTTCCACAAGTCCAGACTTGTGTACTTGATAAAGAGCGTCATCATATCGCGCCAATAATCAAAATCATCCCCTTGAAACATGGGAGGCCTGTTGATAGAATGCACCACCAACTATGAACACTCCTTGTGAACCCATCTTCTTTTGGATCTTTTCCTTAACACCGTTAAGTGCTCAACCCCTAAGGACCGAGCTCTGATGCCAAATGAAGGTGTGTGTTTGCACGAAAAGGGGGGCGGGGTTGAATCGTGCTATGAATTTAAAATCTTTTTCCAAAAACAAGTTCTTAGAAAAACTAGACTTAGAAGCAGTTCCTTCCTAGTGGTCGTAGAAGTCTTTCTGAGAAGATATTGCTTCTGAGAAGCTTTGTCTTTTGTGAGAGTCAACCTTCTTAGTAATCAAAGTGATTTTACAGTTTTAGAATAAAACACTTTAGCTTAAGATTATTAAAGTTAAAAGATTGAATCAAAAGGTTAAGTTTTTCAAAGAGTTATTTGTTAAGGTTTTCAATGTAAGAGTTGTCTACGAAAAGAGAGAAAAACACACAAGAATTTTATACTGGTTCGGCTCAACCTTAGCCTACTCCAGTCCTCAACCTTCAGTTGAGATTTACTTAGATATTTTTCTTAAAGTGCCTTCTCAGGCAACACCACCTTTACGCCCGCAAAGGATTTTCACCACCTCACAACTCGAGGGGGATTTATTTGCCTCAAACACTAGAGGATTTTCCTTGCCTTAATCCTAAGGACTTTTCTTGCCTCACACTCGAGGATTTTACTGCCTCAAACAATCGAGGACTTTAGATGCCTCAAAACCGAGGACTTAGAGTTTTTACAAAGAGGTGTTTTTAATTTACAAACACTATCAAGTTACTTAGACGCAACTTAGTTAAAACACTTGATAGACTTCTAGATTTAACTTACACAAGTGTAAGAATAAAATAGTAAAGCACTAGAAGATTTTTTCCAAGATTTTCTTTTCAAAAGGTGAAGTCCTTCTGAGAGAAATTTTTCTAAGTTTTAAACAGATTTTCAATTTGATAGCGTTTCAACACTTTGATTCAATCGGTTTCTCTCTATTTGGTTCGAGCATTCTTCTGCTATTTATAGAGAATGAATCCGCTGATGTTTGAAAGATTTTGGTGCTGATGTGGCTTCAGTTCTGGTTTAGAACGGCTCCCTGCACTGTCAGTGTAAATCCTGAAACTTTTCAGAGTTTGCACAGTGCACAGCTTCCAATTTTTGCTTGGGAATGTTCTGAGCTCGTTGAGAACTTTCCTTGAGGTTAGAGTCTTGAGACTTGATCACATCTAGATGGTCCCTTCTGAGAGAAGCGAGCCTTCTGAGTGACGAGCCTTCTGAGTGAGAGTCCTTCTGAGACCCAAAATTCAATATTGCCTTCTAAGAGGCTCTTTCTGATTCTGAATTTTGTTCTTCACTCCAAGATTGCATTTTTCACCTTATTGCTTTTGAGTCGCCCTTTTTGGGTTCTTCTAAGCATCAAATCGTTCTTTCATTTTTGAGGTTACTTGGAAAATGCTAAAGACTTATCCAAATGGATTGTTCTTCTCAAAATTTAGCTTTCTGAAAACCACTTAGCATAAACATTAGTCCTTATCAATCAAAATCTTTACCATTGACTTCAGATTGTTATCATTAAAACATTTGTATTGTATAAGAGAAATTTTTAAATATTAATTTATCTTAGAAAGGTTCTAGAGCTTACACTTGTGCAAGGTTGAATATTTTCTATTTTCAAGATCAAATATTCACCTTTGGATTAAAGGAAAATATTTGAATCAAGGGCCAAGATCAATTTCATATCCAATTAAGCAACTCTCACCATTGGATCAAAAGATTTCAAATTCAAATCAATATGGATCTCTCTCTCTATAAATAAAAGACCTCCATGCCCAAGAACAAAAGAGAACCATTCAAGTGAAAAGTGCCAAAACTCTATCGAAATAAATCCTTATTTCTCTTCATCTTCAACCTTCAAACTCCTAACATTTTAAGTTTCGATTTTTATTGGGTTTAAGGGTTGTTATTCTCATAAAGTTGTGAGCTTTATTGTCTATCCTAGCTTTCCTAGTTATTCTTTGAGAGAAAAGTCATCTAGATTTGTTAGTTGGTTAAAGATTCAATCTTTTGTATAAAGTCCTTACTTTTTGAGGCAAAAGATCTTAGTGGGACTAAGACAGGGTAGAAAAGTCCTTAGGTTTGGAAGGCAAGGTTGAAGTCTTTGTGGTTTGCAAGGGCAGTTAGTCACCTTGGTTGTAGGTGCGGATTGAAGTCCTTTGTAGTGTAGCAGAGGCATGGAAATTCCACCTAGTTGTTGATGGTGATAGTGAACTCTTAGGTGTATCCTGGGAACTGGAGTAGGCACGTTTCCGAACCAGTATAAAAACTTTATTTGTGCTCTCTCTCTTCCCTTTCTCTTTATGTAATTGTTTTTACAGTTTATGCATTGCATACACAACATACCATATTTGCGCAAATTATCATCATCTTTGTCTAAGTGTTGAAGGTTAAAGTTTTAACCTTTATCATTTAGAAGAGCTTGAAAGTAAATATACTTTCAAGATCTATAAAGGCCTTGTGTATAGGTTTGTTTCTGTTTATTTTACTAACAACTGTTTCCGCTGTGCAAGATAAGTCTTGGACTTGATCTTAATTTTTAAGTAAATTTTAGAAACAGGATTTATAGTTGGAACGTGATTCAACCCCCCTTCTCACGTTTCACTACCTTCAATTGGCATCAGAACTCGGCCTTGGGGTTGAGCACTTAACAGTGTCAAGGTAAAGATTCAAGGGTTCATGGCAGCAAACAACAACCCATATATTGTTGATGAAGCCTCCACAAATAGACCACTTATGTTCAACGGTGATGACTACGCATATTGGAGAGATCGAATGACATTGTTCATTCAATTCACAAGTCTCGATCTTTGGGAACTCGTTGAAGTCGGAGATAATCCTACACCCTTCGGCCCAAAGAAGCTACAGACTAAAGAACAGAAGATTCAAATGCAACAAAACAAGAAGGCAAAGTACATACTTTTATGTGCTTTACCCAAAGCCGAATATGACAAGATTGTGTCATGTGAAACGGATAAACAAATATGGGATCACTTAGCAACCCTACATGAAGGCACAGATCAAGTCAAAGAAACGAAGATCTTTATGCTTGTAAACAAGTACGGGTCGTTCAAGATGATTCAAGACGAAGACGTTGATACTCTTGCTACAAGATTCTTACATATTGTTAATCAATTGAAAGTTCTTGGCAACACGTATACAAACGCAGGGATGGTAAGAAAGATTCTTCAGAGTCTCACTACCAAGTGGAGACCTAAGGTCACTGCTATTCAAGAAGCCAAGGACCTAACTAAGTTATGCTTGGATGAATTGATTGGGTCTCTTAAGACTCATGAAATTGAACTTGAAGCTCAATAAGAAGCAACAACATCAAGACCAAGACCATTAGCGCTCAAGACTTCTACAACTAAGAAGACCAAGAAGACCAAGAAGAAAGCGCTAAAGGTTGAAGAAGAAGAATAATAATAATAAACAGATGACGAAACTGAAGAAGAAGACCTTGATGAAGAAAACATGAGCATGCTCGTGCGAAAAATGTCAAGGGCCTGGAAGTATAGATCAAAGAAGAATAAAGAAGCCTTCTTCAAGAAGGATAAGAAGAACAAGACGAAGATTGGAAGAGTAGCGCATTGGCGCTGGTTCGAGTTGGGCTTGGAAGAAATAATTATATATATGGGTCTTGTATTAGGTTAGAGAGGAAGTCGAGAGTCGGGAGGGAGGCCGTGACAGGGCCGAACAAGCCGTACGAGACAATTTTCAATACTCTTACATTCTCTCGTACATTCATACACTATTGCTTTTCTCTCTCGCTTTTCATAGGAATTAGGATTTTTGCTTCCTTGGTTCTCTATGATTACACCTTGGCTTGATAGAGTGACACTGTCAATCTCCCTTGGTGTTCTTCTACTCTCTCGGTATTTCCTTTATTTCTCTTTATTGTAAGTTCGTTTCAACTTTGGATTTTGAGAGTTCTTGTTGAATCTGTCTCTCGTTTTATTTATCTACAACTTTTGTTTCTCTTTATTGAATTACTCTTTGTTGAATTTCAATTCTTATTAATACAAATTTTTACCCTTTTCTTCATAGCATTTTATTTCTTTTAATTTCAGTTATTGTATTTCATTCGTATTTATAATTTATTTTGTTTATTTAATTTCCAAAATGCTCGGCTAAATGACACAAACGTTGAAAGTGATTAAAAGTGTTTGACTGAGTTGAGGTTCGGGTTGTTGTTTGAAAATGCAATTGTGTAAATATCTACACTGTTTAATTTCTTGGGAAAATTTCTAAGAGACTAAGGAGTGGTTGTAAGTGCATTATTACCTAGCTTAAAATTAGGCTTTAGTAATAATGTATGGTTGGTGTTGAGCGCATTAGTCAAAATTGGTTAATGTGCAAAATACCATAGGAATTTACTTGAGCAACTCGGTAGTATTGGTGAGGTTGGTGTATAGCTGTGGAGTTTGCTCTAGGGATTGAAAATTCATTCTCTTAACTCTATCCATAGCGAATTCTAGACGATTGTCTTGTTCTCACTTAATCACTTGTAGCACTGTTTTTGAATTTATTTTCTTGATTAATTGCTTACCTGCTTATTTCTAAGAAAAAAACTAAAAACCCCCTGATTATTTGTTTCTACGGTTGAATTTAAAATTTGCCATAAATTCCTTGAGAGACGACCTGAGTTGTTCTTGCTACTTGCTACCAAGCTAGTATTAAGAGCAGTTCAGTTTAAAATTCTTTTGAAAACCCTTTTCTAAATTGACCCCGCGCCCAAAGGAATTTAACGACGCTTCTGGGTGCGGTCAATTTTTGGCGCCGTTGCCGGGGTATCTAGGCAAATTTAGATTTTACCGTAGTATTTTAATTTGTAAATTTGTTTTACAAAATTATTTTAAAAAAATAGTAATATATATATTTAGATTTTATAATTTATTTTAATAATAAAAACTCAAAAAGATTTTCTTTTTCCTTTTTTTATTTCAGCTCTTCTGTAGTTCTCTTTTTTTCTTCATTATATTTTTTTTCTCGAAACCACCGCCCGGGCAGTCAGTACAACCGCCCAGGCAATTCCTTTTATAAAAAAAAAGTTTCTGTTTTAATGTTTTCTTTTCTTATTTTTTTTCTTAGTTAAACTAACATGAACACTAACCCCAATTTTAGTTTGCAAGATTTTAGTTTCCATGGTTTTGCAGGTTATCAACCAAGCAGTAACATGCAAGAACCACCACCAACTTCATACCTCCACCAATCACCACACCCAAACCAAGACCCTCAACCATATTATGACCCGTACCCACCTTTTGACCCTTACCACCAACCGCAAAATGAGCCACCACCATTCTCCTACATTGAACCATTTCCATACACATACCATGAGCCTAATCCTTACTCATACCCGTTCGAATACCTCGAACAACCACCACTCATTGAACCATTCTACTTGTAACACCCTACTAGATAGCCCTTAACGCTTAAGTCATTCTAGGCTATTTCATAAGGGTTACCTCCTGTTATCATGTTTTATCTTATATTTAAAATATCATACGCGGAAAATACGTCGGAGTAAATTTTCGTAAATCGTTTGCGGAATAGAAAATAAGGGTCTTGCGTATAAATACCACGATAATAATAATAACCATGAGTTAATGCTGAATAATACATAGAACATAATTCAAACCCTAAATGATCTCCCATACATAGTCAAACACAAAGAAATAAATACTATGTGTCATCCCATAGCCCGATAATAACCATGGTTGGACTAATGGTTTGTTAAGTGTGTTTTAGGATCTAATTTATTTGACAAAATAAAAAGACACATCTTGACCACCATGAGCATCAAAAGTGGCGCGACATATAGCTTGGAATACAAGTTACTCTAATTTTTGAAGACCAAGTCAAAGCTTTTCTAATTAAGGAAAGTTTGGTTGGAAGACTCTAAGATTTTCTAAAAATTTATTTATGGAAAATACATGAAATTAAATAGAGAATCATCTTTATAAAATATCTCTATTTAAATATTCATGCACAATATATATATATACACATAAATTTCGAAATTATATATAAAATAGGGAAACAAAATTAAATCTCTATTTTACACAATATATGTTAATAATTTTCGAAATTTATATATATATGTGTGGGAAATCTAGAAAAATCTTGTATGGAGATTTAAATGCAAATTATTAAATAAAAAATAATTATCTAGAATTTATTCTAGAATATATTTTGCATTTAAGTAACAGAATATTTTTTTGGACACTTTAAAAAAGATTCTGTGAGCCTCCTAAAGATTATATTTGAATCTACAAGATTCCCTGAAGATTCCATGCGGGACCAGAAGATTCTACACGAAGCTAGAAGATTCCCAAAGATTCTGTGAAGATTCCAGAAGATTCCCGAAGATTCTATCGAGATCCCGAAGAATCTCAAGATTCAAGATTCAAGAATATTCAAGATTCAAGAGTCTACATTAAGAAGATTTCCTGGAAGACCATGTTTGGTGTTTTAGGATTTTCAAAAAATGAGAAATTGTGAAATCCTAATTCGTACCAACATGGAGGCACACTTGTGGAGCAAGAAAAGCTAAAAGCCTAGCCTTTCTCTCTCCTAAAAGTGGCGCAAACATGCTTGCATTTTTGCAAGATTATGTGAAAATTTGATAAAGCAATGCACACCACAAGATCAAGGCACATATTCAAATTCAAGGGCTGAGATGAAGTTTCCTCTTTTCTAATTCTTGGTTACAAAGTTTCCACTTTTAAGATTAAATAATAACCTTTAGATTAAAGGGAATTATTTGAATCAATGGCCAAGATGAAACTTCCTCTTATTTGATTTTCTATTTTTGGAAGATCAAGCCTATGATTTTCGAAATTGAGTCTCTCTTTTCTCTATAAATAGAAGACCTCAATGCCCAAGAACAAAAGAGACTACCCAAGCTTACAAGTGCCAAAACGCTGTCGAATTGAATCCTTATTTCTCTTCATCTTCAACCTCCAAACCTCAAGTTCCTATTTTTATTTGGGTAAAGGTTGTAATTCTTAAAAGAGTGAGCTTTTGTTGTTTATCCTAGCTTTGCTAGTTATTTCTTTGAGAGAAAAATCCATCAAGGTTCCAACTTAGTTGCATCTAAGTTCTTGATTGGTAAAAACCACATCTTTTACACAAAGTCCTTATTTTTGTAAGGTAAGAAGTCCTTAGAGGGTCTAAGGCAAGGGTAGAAAGTCCTTCGGTGTTGAAGGCAATGATTGAAGTCCTTTGGAGTTGCCAGAGACAGTTAGTCACCTAGTTGTGGTGCAAGTGAAGTCCTTTGTGGTTTTCAAAGGCAGTGAGTCACCTTGGTGAAGGTGCAGGTTGAAGTCCTTTGTGGTGTTGCAGAGGCAAGAAAGTCCACCTAGTTGTGGTGGTGATAGTGAACTCTCAGGTGTATCCTGGGGACTGGAGTAGGCACGTTGCCGAACCAGTATAAAATTTCTGTGTGTGCTTTCTCTCTTCCCTTACTTTTTTATTATTATTGTTTTTACAATTTATCATTGCATACACACACATAGCATTTGCGAAATCATCATCATATTTTGTCTAAGTGTTGAAGGTTAAAGTTTTAACCATTATCATTTAGAAGAGCTTGAAAGTAAATATATTTTCAAGATCTATTATAGCCTTGTCTATAGGCTAAGTTTCTGTTTATTTACTAACAATTGTTTCCGCTGTGCAAGACAAGTTTATACTTGATCTTTATTTTTAAGTAATTTTCAGAAATAGGATTTATAGTTGGAACGTGATTCAACCCCCCTTCTCACGTTTCACTACCTTCAATTGGCATCAGAGCTCGGCCTTGGGGTTGAGCACTTAACAGTGTCAAGGAAAGATTCAAGGGACCATGGCAGCAAACAACAACGCGTATATTGCTGATGGAGCCTCCACAAATAGACCACCCATGTTCAACGGTGATGACTACGCATATTGGAGAGATCGAATGACATTGTTCATTCAATTCACTAGTCTCGATCTTTGGGACATCGTTGAAGTCGGCGACAACCCGATACCCTTCCCAAAGAAACTATGGACTGAAGAACAGAAGATCCAAGTGCAACAAAACAAGAAGGCAAAGTACATACTTTTATGTGCTTTACCTAAAGCCGAATATGACAAGATTGTGTCATGTGAAACGGCAAAACAAATATGGGATCGTTTAGCAACCCTACATGAAGGCACTGATCAAGTTAAAGAAACGAAGATCTCTATGCTTGTACATAAGTACGAGTCATTCAAGATGAATCAAGACGAAGACCTTGATACTCTTGCTACAAGATTCTTACATATTGTTAATCAATTGAAAGTTCTTGGCAAGACGTATTCAAACGCTGAAATGGTTAGAAAGATTCTTCGGAGTCTTACTACCAAGTGGAGACCTAAGGTCACCGCTATTCAATAAGCCAAGGACCTAACTAAGTTAGGCTTGGATGAATTGATTGGGTCTCTTAAGACTCATGAAATTGAGCTTGAAGCTTAAGAAGAAACAACAACATCAAGATCAAGACCATTAGCGCTCAAGACATCTACAACCAAGAAGACTTTGAAGACTAAGAAGAAAGCGCTAAAGGTTGAAGAAGATGAAGACGAAGAAACAGATGAAGAATCTGAAGACGAAGACCTTGACGGAGAAAACATGAGCATGCTCGTGCGTAAAATGTCAAGGGATTGGAAGAACAGATCTAAGAAGAACAAAGAAGCCTTCTTTAAGAAGGATAAGAAGAACAAGACGAAGACCGATAACACAACGTGTTTCGGTTGTGGCGAAAAAGGCCACTTCAAGACCGATTGTCCTAAAAATAGGCAGTCGAAGAAGAAGTTCTTCAAGAAGAAAAAGGCTCTTGCAGCCACATGGAGTGACAACTCCGATTCTGATGAATCTGAAGAAAACGATGACACAGAAGAAGAAGCAAACCTCTGCTTCATGGCAGATGCTTCATATGATACAGACTCAGAATCTGATAAAGATGAATCTGAGGTATGTACTGAAAACTCGACACCATCATATGAGGAACTTTCGGACCTCTATGATGAACTGCTAGAGGATTCAAAGAATCTGATGACTCATTTTCTGATAAATAAAAAAGCTTTGAAAAACCTTGAATCAGAAAATAAGTCATTAAGATCTCAAAAGGAGGAACTAGAGAAAGAATGTCAAGAACTCAAAGACAGTAAAGATAAACTGTATGAGGGATGGCAATCTCTAGAGGCAGAAGCTTCTGTGCTTGTGAAGAAAGCTGAGGAAGCTATGTACCATGCACAAAAGACTAATGTTCTCCTCTCGAAAGATCTTAAAATAATGGTCGACGGTTCTAAGATGCTAGATCTATTGTTAGGAAGTCAAAAACCTTACAAAGATCATACAGGTCTTGGATACATTCCAATCTTTCATGAAGATACTTTGAAACCTCCGACAGATAATAAGCCAACATCTTTATGCATCTTTTGTTTTAAACACGAAGGCAGCAAAGAGAAGTGTCCACTTCTTAAAAAGGGAACTACCTCCAAAGCCAAAGGTGGCACATGGAAGGGAAAACCTAAAAAGACGTGGAAGTCTCAAAAGGTGAAACCAGATGTTGGAAAGGCTAACAAGAAAGGACCCAAGAAGGTATGGGTACCAAAAACCTCTCTTTCTGTGAATGCAGGTACAACACTAAAGGCAACACCACCACCTCCATGAGGAGTGGTGGATACATGGTGGCTGTTCTAGGAAAGCCACACAAAGGTCATATTGGTGCCAAGGGATGCTAGCCACGTTGAAGCACTCATCAAACCTTCATAAGCTAAAGAACCGGAATTTGTCAAGCTAAAAAAAATGTCCACGAAATTGAAGCAAATCAATGGACCTCATAATGCAGCATTTCGAGGTTCTCATGAGGAGAGAAGTTGTAGATCTCGATCTTAGCTTTCCAACAAGCCAAAGATCACTCAATTCAGATGTCTACAACTCAAGATATGATGAAAACATTGAGTAGTATCACATGGACAAGCCTATTCCGCGAAAACATATTAAGAGTCAATCTCTCTACAAACATCTCTACCTAAACCCTCCTCATCTCACATTTTTGTGCATAACCTCCCCTATACCATAACACATAACCAAATTCTCACAACTCATCTTCTAACCCTCTCAAACCTCCAAACACATCACACAATCCTCACCTTAACCTTTTCCCTTGTCCTAACAAATTTTTTTGTCCCTCAACATTTGTTGGCAAGCATAAAAAATCACAAAGGTGAAACCTTTTTGGTCAAACCATGTTCATGGATACCAAAGATTGAAACTTTTCAATTAGTCAAAAAGGATGCACATGCCTAGGGGGAGTTACATCCAAGTACTCAAGGAAAAGATCCAAAGGTGAAGTCTTTGCATTGATGTGAGTGGAGAAGTTCAAGGAATTGAAGCAAGACATTCAACATAATATAGATGACATCGAAGAAAGATTGAAGGATCTAACTATCTCAACCAAAGGTTGCGAAAGTCATGATCAAACACCTATTGAAGAAGATGATCATCAAGTTATGAAGGAATCACCCGATTCAGGGGGAGATGAACCAAGAATTATTGTAGCTCAAGAACCCTCTACTCTTCAAGGGGTTGAGTGTATTGAAGTTCAAGAACTCGTTCTAAGAAGAAAGATCGGAATAAACGATCTCAAAGCTGTCAGAGATAACGAAGTACTTGGCGATCCATCTCATGGGATAAGAACAAGAAGATTCCTGAGATTTCAATCTAATGCTGCACTTGTTTCAGAAATCGAACCTGAGACAGTTCAAGAAGCATTGGATGAACCCAGTTGGGTGGAAGCCATGGAAGAAGAACTCGAACAGTTTGAGAAGAATGAAGTCTGGAAGCTTGTTCAGAAACCCAAGGGCAAAACGATTATTGGCACAAAGTGGGTGTTCCGCAACAAGTTGGACGAATCCGGAAAGGTTACGAGAAACAAAGCAAGACTCGTGGCACAAGGATAAAATCAGCAAGAAGGAATCGACTACGACGAAACCTTCGCACCAGTTGCAAGACTAGAAGCCATTAGGATGCTTCTTCCATTCGCTGCTCATAAAGGAATAAAGCTATATCAAATGGATGTAAAATCTGCATTCCTTAATGATGTCCTCAGTGAGGAGGTCTACGTCAAGCAACCTCCAGGTTTTATCAGTGAAACCTATCCTGAGCACGTCTATCGTTTGTCTAAGGCGTTATACGGTCTTAAACAAGCTCCTAGAGCTTGGTATGATAGACTTAGTAGCTTCTTGACTACGAATGGATTTACTCGTGGAAAAGTGGACACAACTCTTTTCACTCTAACTGATAACTCTGATTTATTAATTGTGCAAATTTATGTTGATGATATAGTATTCGGTGCTACTAACGAATCTCTATGTAGAAAGTTTGCAGATCTAATGCAGGAGGAGTTCGAAATGAGTATGATGGGAGAATTGAAGTTCTTCCTAGGACTTCAAATCAAGCAACAAGCTGATGGAACCTTCATACATCAAGAAATGTACACCAAAGAACTTCTCAAAAGATTCTTAATAGACAAGTGCAGTCCCATGAAAACTCCGATGCATCCATCACAAGTCATTGACAAGGATGAAGAAGGAGAGAAGGTGTCTGAAAGCACCTACAGAGGTATGATCGGGTCCCTGCTTTATTTAACTGCATCTAGGCCTGACATACAGTTAAGTGTTGGCAT
Source organism: Aeschynomene evenia (assembly GCA_013621005.1). NCBI lineage: Eukaryota > Viridiplantae > Streptophyta > Magnoliopsida > Fabales > Fabaceae > Aeschynomene > Aeschynomene evenia. The sequence continues at coordinate 20,598,828 of CM024266.1, forward strand.
TTGTGCAAGATTTCAATCTTGTCCAAAACAGTCTCACCTAACTGCAGTCAAGCGTATTCTTAGATACTTGGCAGGTACTACTAATCTTGGCCTTTGGTACAAGAAAGGTATCTCTTTTGTGGTTACAGGTTTCTGTGATGCTGATTACGCCGGAGACCGGGTTGACAGAAAAAGCACCAGTGGATGCTGTGTGTTCTTTGGGGATGCACTCATCACATGGAGTTGTAGAAAACAAAATACCATTGCACTATCAACCGCAGAAGCAGAATACGTGTCTGCTGCTGGATGTGTTACACAAATTTTATGGGTAAGAAATCAACTATTTGACTACAATCTCAGGTATGATAAAATTCCCGTTATGTGTGATAACACAAGTGCAATAGCTTTGGCTAAGAATCCCATTCAGCACTCTAGATCTAAACATATTGATGTTAAACATCATTTCATTAGAGATCATGTGTAGAAAGGCGATATTGAGTTAAAGTCTGTGAATACAGAAGATCAAGTGTCTGACATATTTACGAAACCTTTAGCTGAAGATCGTTTTAGCATGCTGAAAGGTTTACTTAACCTAAAGAGCTTTTAAAAAATTATTTTCGAAAATCTTTTTGAAAATTAAAAAGCTTTAAGTATTCCCCAAAAGTTGGTAAGTATTCAAGAAGATGAAGAAAAATCAACAGACCAACAATCAGAAGTCAACAGAAAAGTCAACCACTACAGAAGTCAACAAAAAGTCAACTGAAGACCTATGAAGACACAATTTGCGCCCCCTATCTTCATGATGGGCCAAATTTCAAGACTTTTTGAAGACCTTGGGCCTGTCTCAAGTGTTTGAAGACTTTTTGAAGACCTTGGGCTTGTCTCAAGTGTAAGAAGATTTTTTTGAAGGCCTTGAGTTTTGTCTCTAGAGTTTGAAGATTTTTTGAAGACTATTTTTGAAGACATATGAGCTTCGGAAAATTTTTCTGAACCTCATTTGAAGACCTTCTGAAGATCTTTTGAAGAAACCGGGTGTACAGTATTGTTAATTACTGCATGAAGACCACCCGTAATGAAGAAAAGTTGATGGGCTTTCGTATGGGCCTTGGGCCTCATACAGGTTTTGGGCCTTAACTGGGCCTCGAACTACTGATGGGCTTTGGGCCTCAGGCAAGCTGTAAAGGCTTGTGTCAAGTTGATTGGGCCTCAAAAATTAATTATGGGCTTTGATAAATTAAATGGGCCTCACATGCCTCTACATGGGCCTCATGGAAGAAAAATTAAAATCCAAGTGGAACCATATTGGACCTAATTTGCGCCCCACATTGATATTAATGGAGAATATATTTTAATTTTTCAAATATTGTTATTTATTATTTAAATAATGATATTGAAAATTAAGATTATTCTTATTTGGATTTAAATGGATATTATCTAGAGTAAATCTAGATTTAGTGGAGGAGATCTTTTATGGAAATTAATTACATATCCTTATTTCCACATCATATCTTTTTGATTTACCCTCTCTTTTACCTACATATATATTTCGAAATTTCTCTCTCTCTCTCTTGAAAAATAAATTTTATTTTCTTAAATTATTATCATTTAAATTAAATGATAATATTGGGAAATATTATTTATTCTTTCTTGATTTACAATGCCTATTTCCAAGAGTATTTTTGAGAGATATTCACATGGAAAATCCTTGCATATTTCTTTTGATTTTCCCTCTCTTTTCTTTCCTTATTTTTTAAAAATATAGCCCCCTCCATACACCATCTATATATTCTTTCATCCCTCAATCAACAAAACACAACAAAGTTTTCTTTTCTACTCCTATTCTCCTCTATCTTTGCGCAAACACATACACACATAACCACATACACAACCTCAAACACAACCTTTTAATCTTTAAAGAAACAATGGATCTCATTCCTCATGGCATATCAAAAAGCAATGAAAAGTATGTTGTTGATAATAAAGTGTTTGCAAATCCGGCTTCACAAAGAAAGTTTGAAACATACTTTATCTTAAGGAAAGTCACCATTGAAAAGGTTCTTCAACCAATGATGCTTTACAAGATGTCACTTCTTCGTCCCGCTCTAAGGCATCAAAGAAATTTACTTTCTTTGATAATGGATGACGAAGTCGTCTATCCCATGGAAGTTAAAGCTTTCTACTCTGAGGTTTCTTATGGTACCATTGGATGGACTAGTCACGTTGGAAGCCAATCAATTTATCTCTCGGAGAATCTAATTTCCAATGCATGCAACATAGACAACGAAGGCATTATCATCAATGGGAACCCGGAATGGTTCATTCAAGACGGCGTTCGTCCTAATGATGTATCCAATGTTCTTTGCGGGAACTACAACATGAATCCCGTATGTTTGAAAGTAAGTGATCTCTCAGACAAAGCGAAGATAATGTTCCAAATTGTGCAATTCTATCTCCCACCACGAGTTGGATTTACAAACCTCTTGCGCAAAAAGGATACCATGCTTCTCTTTTACCTCATGACAAACTTGAAGATCAATTTATCAAGATTGATTCTTGATAACATCACTGACTCTTTAAACACAAATCAAGAATACATCATTGATCGTCTACCTCATGCGAGACTCCTGACTCGAATATTCAAGCTTGCAAATATCAACTTGGATAAGTTTGAATATGTTACATCGTATTCATATCTCAAGTTCTCAACGGTTCCAAGCATGATGGGAAGACCTTTTTGATGAAACAAAGGGGGAGAAGAAAATTGAAGATAAAGGAAGACTTTTTCAAGAACATTGAAGAATGAGGATCAAGAACTTATCTAGCTCTAGGGGGAGCTTAATTCCTTTTCTATTTTTTTTTTAAAATATTCTTTAAAAGTTTTTTTAGTTCTTTTAAAAGTTCTTGCACTTGTTATGTTCTTTAATTTCTTTTATGTTTTATTTTACTTCATGTTTATGTTTTTTTTTAATTTAATTAAAGTTTCGTTTTTTTAGTATTTCTCTTTTTTTTATATTGTTTATTAGAAAATAATTTCCTAAGGCTTCAAGTCTTAAGAAAATATTTTCCCTTGTAATCAAATCAAAACCTTTATTTCAATTGGAATTGTTATCATCAAAAGGGGGAGATTGTTAGCTCCAAGAACCCTTTACCTCATCATTGAAGGTTTTGAGTGATAAAATTCTTAATTAAAATAAAAGTTTTAATTTGGTTGGACTAATGGTTTGTTAAGTGTGTTTTAGAATCTAATTTATTTGACAAAATAAAAAGACACATCTTGACCACCATGAGCATCAAACGTGGCGCGACATATAGCTTGGAATACAAGTTACTCTAATTTTTGAAGACCAAGTCAAAGCTTTTCTAATTAAGGAAAGTTTGGTTGGAAGACTCTAAGATTTTCTAAAAATTTATTTATGGAAAATACATGAAATTAAATAGAGAATCATCTTTATAAAATATCTCTATTTAAATATTCATGCACAATATATATATATACACATAAATTTCGAAATTATATATAAAATAGGGAAACAAAATTAAATCTCTATTTTACACAATATATGTTAATAATTTTCGAAATTTATATATATATGTGTGGGAAATCTAGAAAAATCTTGTATGGAGATTTAAATGCAAATTATTAAATAAAAAATAATTATCTAGAATTTATTCTAGAATATATTTTGCATTTAAGTAACAAAATATTTTTTTGGACACTTTAAAAAAGATTCTGTGAGTCTCCTAAAGATTCTATTTGAATCTACAAGATTCCTTGAAGATTCCATGCAGGACCAGAAGGTTCTGTTGAAGATTCTACACGAAGCTAGAAGATTCCCGAAGATTCTTTGAAGATTCCAGAAGATTCCCGAAGATTCTATCAAGATCCCGCAGAATCTCAAGATTCAAGATTCAAGAATATTCAAGATTCAAGAGTCTACATTAAGAAGATTCCCTGGAAGACCATGTTTGGTGTTTTAGGATTTTCAAAAAATGAGAAATTATGAAATCCTAATTCGTACCAACATGGAGGCACACTTGTGGAGCAAGAAAATCTAAAACCCTAACCTTTCTCTCTCCTAAAAGTGGCGCAAACATGCTTGCATTTTTGCAAGATTATGTGAAAATTTGATAAAGCAATGCACACCACAAGATCAAGGCACATATTCAAATTCAAGGGCTGAGGTGAAGTTTCCTCTTTTCTAATTCTTGGTTACAAAGTTTTCACTTTTAAGATTAAATAATAACCTTTAGATTAAAGGGAATTATTTGAATCAATGACCAAGATGAAACTTCCTCTTATTTGATTTTCTATTTTTGGAAGATCAAATTTCAAATCATATCAAGCAATTCCCACCATTGGATCAAGAGATTACAAATTCAAATCAAGGGTGGAGATCAAGTCTATGATTTTCGAAATTGAGTCTCTCTTTTCTCTATAAATAGAAGACCTCAATGCCCAAGAACAAAAGAGACTACCCAAGCTTACAAGTGCCAAAACGTTGTCGAATTGAATCCTTATTTCTCTTCATCTTCAACCTCCAAACCTCAAGTTCCTATTTTTATTTGGGTAAAGGTTGTAATTCTTAAAAGAGTGAGCATTTGTTGTTTATCCTAGCTTTGCTAGTTATTTCTTTGAGAGAAAAATCCATCAAGGTTCCAGCTTAGTTGCATCTAAGTTCTTGATTGGTAAAAACCACATCTTTTACACAAAGTCCTTATTTTTGTATGGTAAGAAGTCCTTAGAGGGTCTAAGGCAAGGGTAGAAAGTCCTTCGGTGTTGAAGGCAAGGATTGAAGTCCTTTGGAGTTTCCAGAGGCAGTTAGTCACCTAGTTGTGGTGCAAGTGAAGTCCTTTGTGGTTTTCAAAGGCAGTGAGTCACCTTGGTGAAGGTGCAGGTTGAAGTCCTTTGTGGTGTTGCAGAGGCAAGAAAGTCCACCTAGTTGTGGTGGTGATAGTGAACTCTCAGGTTTATCCTGGGGACTGGAGTAGGCACGTTGCCGAACCAGTATAAAATTTCTGTGTGTGCTTTCTCTCTTCCCTTACTCTTTTATTATTATTGTTTTTACAATTTATCATTGCATACACACACATAGCATTTGCGAAATCATCATCATATTTTGTCTAAGTGTTGAAGGTTAAAGTTTTAACCTTTATCATTTAGAAGAGCTTGAAAGTAAATATATTTTCAAGATCTACTATAGCCTTGTCTATAAGCTAAGTTTCTGTTTATTTACTAACAATTGTTTCCGCTGTGCAAGACAAGTTTATACTTGATCTTTATTTTTAAGTAATTTTCAGAAACAGGATTTATAGTTGGAACGTGATTCAACCCCCCCTTCTCACGTTTCACTACCTTCAAAAACAACCATAACATCAATTTCATAAAATCATCATCAATATGCACGAAAATAGAATGCCTAAACCCTACCTCTCGAAGACAATTTCGAAATATGCAAAGAGAAACCCTTTCCCGACGTTGCTCTCGTTGGAAACCTCTCTCCCTAGCCCCACGAACGGTCCGGTGACACCGAAGACTCTTAACGGAGAAACAGAATCGATAGAAAGCTCCGGCTTGATGAGAGGATTAAGAATATGAATTTTATTTTCTGGATTGGGTAAGGTTTGATTGGTGTTTCGTGGTTTGGAGTATCAATGGCTTAGGGAGCTCTTGAGAGAAAATGGCTATGGCGGCTAGGAGAATGAGAAGAGTGTTTTTCTTTGGAGTGGAGAGGGTTACTAGTGTTTATATATGGAGTGGCTAGGTCAAGAGTCATCGTCGGGCCCAGCGTCACTTAAAAATTACTAAAACACTCTAAAACATCTCAATAATACTATAATGCTCATATAACTTTTCTAATATTTAAATATAAATTAAAATACACACATAGGCACATAAAATAAAATAAAGTAAATAATATATGACACTAACATTATCTAATAACATCATGCAACTCATATAAACATTTCATATCATCATTCTTAACCTCATGCGTCATCTAAATATCAATTAAAACTCATATATGCATCCAACATACTCCTCCACATACAATGAACACTCACATAGATACACATAATTATCATGACACATAATAAACATACGTAATTCACATAGCATAGAATGAACACATATATACACACTTAGATCACATCACACAAGGATTTGACTAGAAGAAACTTATCCACCCAAACCGAATTAAATCCTAACCAAGGTCAATTACCCTTAATCTCACTTAATTAGGACTTAATAAAAGTCGGGGTGTTACATTTCTCCCCTCCTTAAAAAGAATTTCGTCCTCGAAATTCGACACTTCTAACACCAAAAACAACACAAAACATAACAACTCCTTACCCTCGTGAAGACTCGAGGGAAGGCTCACATACAAGCATCTAACCCGAATGAACAAGTCGTGCAGAAAACAAGCTTAAGAAACAAAACATCTGCTGCATAAACATAAAGAAAATCGAAATACATTTTCCGTGATAAAGACACAATTCCATGTTATTACAAGGCAAGTTGATCCTTATGTTCCTAGGGTCCATGATCCGACATCAATGTTCTCCTCAAAAAGCTTCATCTCCATTTTCAAAACATCATCCTAGGAATTTTCGAAAACCCAAGTTAATTCCCAATTCCTAGTAGTTCAAAACATGTTTACTTAATTTTCAAAAACCAAACATAAAGCTCAAAAACCCCCCTTTTTGCTTGCGATCGAAGGCAATTTTATGCTCTCAAAATAGATTTTAAAGTTTCTCACGTCCACACTAATGAAAACATGTTGTCTGTACTCCTACGACCTTTAATCACATACATTTTCACAGACATAAAAGAAATCACTTTCGAAAACGTCTTTCAACTTATATTATATCGTTACTTTAGAAATCATCTACCCATGCCCAAAACACATAATCTTAATAACTACAAAACTAGGAAAACACATTGGACCCTACAACTCATAATTACAACTGACACAGTAAGAGATCCCCAAGGTATTTTCAAACAATACAAAAACGATTTAAGGTTCGCAACTAAACGGTTTGCAAAAAGAGCCTTAAGGAACTTCGTACCTTAAGGTCGATGGGGTATGGAATCATTTTCTAAAACTCAAGTTGAAAACAAAAAGTCATTTTAACAAACTTTCGCAATCACTTGAAAACAAAAACAAAAGAAAATGTGTAAAAATCTTTGACGTACATCCAAAGCCACTAGGAGGAATGTGCTTATGATGACATGATGGGGTATGGTAGAACTAACTCTCACATGGCTCCTCAAGGATTCTATTAGGCCTTACTAACGACATACGTAAAAGGGAAAACTCTTTCTTAACACTTAACGGTAGAAGTATGCTATTTGGGAGACTAATGGATTCGACGGTTCGATAGAGTTGGGACATATGTGGTGGCTTATAGTGATATGGTTCATCTGGGTACATATGTGAGTAGCCACAGAGTTTCCTGAGAAGAAGTAGGCTATATTTAGGGAGTGTGGTCTCTCTCTCTAGGGTCGTGCGAACGGTGTGGATAGGGAAGGGTTCCTCCTCAACTTAGAGTACTAGGAGGGTAGTGTCTTGGAAATTCGAAGTGAAACGGAACATAACGTGGTCAATGGATATCTTTAGTAGTTGGCAGTGACGGGAACCCAATAATGGTGCAAGGGCTCATATGCTTTAATGTACGAGAGGGGGTACCTAAAGGTGTAAAGGCTTACATCTATCAATATATGTGAGAACGTAAGGTATCCCTAAAAGGAAAAAGGGTTCAACTAGAAGGACAGTATCATTCCTAAGAGTTATCCCACCGTGGCTGTAAAAGAAGCCGAAGCAAAAACACTCTTGTTTTTTGAAAACGTTTCGCAAAACTTCCTTTTGAAAACATGAGCGGAAAACAAGCTAAGTCTGGAAACAGATCTTTAGTTTGCATGTAAAACTCTTTTCGAAAACACTTTTCTCTTTGTTTTCTAAACAAAACAAGGGTGTGATTAACACACAGGAAAACATATGAAGGCCAAGATCAACCAGAGATGAGTAAACATCCATGGTTAACTAGCCAAGGCAGTCAACTCTTAACTAAGGTCGACTATCCCTAACCAACCTCATCTAGACCTTAACAAAACTAAAAGTAGCTTACCGCCAGGCCTAAACATGCATCACACAATTCCCACCGTACTCACGCACTAAATGGGTTTCCAAACAATGATGATTAAGGCTAGTCATCACTGTGATACATTAAACAAGCAAAACATAAACGCTTACCCCTGATGAGACCGTCTGACTGTTCCACGTTCTCTGCACCTACTGTGAACACGCGCCCCTGATGTTGTGGCCTAGAGGAGGAAGAAGGTTGGAATCCCATCCACTTGCAATCATTGACATAATGGCCTGACTGACCACAACAATAACAAACGTTCTGACCGAGGCGACACGCCCCCGTTTGAAGCTTTCCGCACGTGGCACATAGTGGCAGAGTGGGTAGTGCCCGGGGTGCCGTTGTGGCTGGGCGCTGCTGCTACTGCTGGGGTGGTTGAGGCTCAGGTTGGGTCCTGGGTGACGGACCATAAGGCTTGAAGCGGACAGGGGCGGAGTGGCTGGTCTGCTGAGGTCCGCACCCCTCCTCTGAGTCTCGACCCTTTGTGGAACCACTAGACGGCTCGTCTCTTCTACTATCTTACAGGTGTCCACCATCTCACTGTAGTCTTTAATCTTCAAATGCTTAACCATCCTCTTGATGTCTTGGTTAAGTCCAGCGTAGAACTTCATACACTTCCAAGTCTCCTTTGGGTTCTCCAGATAGATCTCTGAAAACCTGATGAGCTCCTCGAACTTGGCGATGTACTCAGGGATGGTCATGGTGCCCTGACGATGGTCCATAAACTCCATCTCCTTATCCTGACGAACAGTCTCAGGAAAGTACTTCTCATAGAACATGTCCTTAAACATGTCCCATTTGATAGCTACTCCCGCTGCATTAGAAGCGCGACGAGCGTCGTTCCACCAAGAACGTGCCTCCATCTGTAGCATGAAAGTGGTCAGCTGCGTCTTCTGAACCTCTGTGAAGATATCCTTAATACCTCTCAGCCAATCCTCGGCCTCAGAAGGATTCGTAGTGCCAAGAAAAGGAGAGGGATTAGCCCTCTTAAAATCAGCAAAGTATGAGCTGCCGTTGCCGTTACCCGCAGGTGGTGCTGTAGGCGGAGTAGTGCGTAGCTGGGTCATGTGGTCCACCATGCGGTGCATGGCGTTGGCCATCTCCATGAAAGCCTCACGAGTAACACTGTTGTCCTGTTCTGCATCCTCTTGGTCGTCAGCATCGTCCCTATTACGTCTACTAGGTGCCATGTCCCTGTGCACACAAAACAATCAACATCGAGTTGATCAGGCTCCATATCAATACTAGGTATGCACAGTTACTCTGACAGTCAAGCAAAACGATCATGCACCTCAAAACTAACTACAACACATAGGAAGCATACGCATGATATAACTACCGTACATGCAATAATAGCATAACAGGTCCATTACCCCAAGCCCAGTAGGATAGACCTGCTCTGATACCAAAATGTAACACCCTACTAGATAGCCCTTAACGCTTAAGTCATTCTAGGCTATTTCAGAAGGGTTACCTCCTGTTATCATGTTTTATCTTATATTTAAAATATCATACGCGGAAAATACGTGGGAGTAAATTTTCGTAAATCGTTTGCGGGATAGAAACTAAGGGCCTTGCTATAAATACCACGATAATAATAATAACCATGAGTTAATACTGAATAATACATAGAACATAATTCAAACCATAAATGATCTCCCATACATAGTCAAACACAAAGAAATAAATACTATGTGTCATCCCATAGCCCGATAATGAGACTTATGAGACTCCACAATAATTACGGATAAATAAATAGTTGCCGGCTAACATAGGTCCGGTCTCTGAAAATATAACTAAATAAACGTACCGGAAGCATAAAAACCATAACACATAAATAAAGGAATAAAAGTATGTCTCCTCGTGTGCTCCGACATCCTGCTCTGGTTGCTCCTCTAAAAGGTGGGAAAAACATAGGGTGAGCACTGGGAAGTGACTTAGTAGAGGAAGTCGCCCCGGGTTTAATTATAAAATAAGTGAAGCATGAATGAGTTCATTTCGATTATAAGTTTAAAAACAGTCTTTACCCGGAACGTCTTACCTAAGTGCGTCTGGTTCATTTTATTAATACATATATCATCGCACAAATAAATAAATGTCTCGGTGTAGTGTACTAGTGCTCTTAAATCATAAACAATAAATACATCATAAAATACATTTCAACACGTTAAACATCTTTATCTTTCTTTAACTGTGAGACATAGCCGCCCTCATGTCCTATCCTCCACATCACCGGCCCCTAGGCATGAGCTCATCCTAAACTAATGGGGAGAGGGGGTAATTCACCTTCCATTTCGAAGGCTATTGTGTTTTAACATAGCGTCACCTAGTGGCGTTTAACATAGCGTCACCTCGTGACGTTTTAACATAGCGTCACTGAGCGCGTTTTGGTTATTAAACTTTAACATTACATTATCATCATAATTCATCATCACTAATGATTATATAAATCATATAATCGTGTCAACAATTTAACTCATCATAAAAACAACACATATACTGAGTACAACATATACATATTCCATAAATAATTATATATTTCAATACACAAGTCGTATAATGCATTAGGGAGCATAAAAGAGTCAAAACATGTCAATTTTTGTAAAAGGGGTGAGATACTGCGCGAAAAATGTGTCGGGGCGGTCTTCTACCGCTGGGGCGGTAATGCGTCGTCCTGTTCGCAGAACTTCGCGATTTCAACAGTTATTCTTCCCAAAAAGCCATTTTTAAACATCCTAATGATGAAAAACTTTTCTCAAAACACATTTAACTCATAGAAACACTTTCCCAACACTTTTAATCGGTAAAAATGTTTTCTCTTTGAAATAATTTTACAAAAAGGTAACCCTTTTATGAACCCTAATGGGAAAAACAACCATAACATCAATTTCATAAAATCATCATCAATATGCACGAAAATAGAATGCCTAAACCCCTACCTCTTGAAGACGATTTCGAAATATGCAAAGAGAAACCCTTTCCCGACGTTGCTCTCGTTGGAAACCTCTCTCTCTAGCCCCACGAACGGTCCGGTGACGCCGAAGACTCTTAACGGAGAAACAGAATCGGTAGAAAGCTCCGGCTTGATGAGAGGATTAAGAATATGAATTTATTTTCTGGATTGGGTAAGATTTGATGGGTGTTTCGTGGTTTGGAGTATCAATGGCTTAGGGAGCTCTTGAGAGAAAATGGCTATGGCGGCTAGGAGAATGAGAAGAGTGTTTTTCTTTGGAGTGGAGAGGGTTACTAGTGTTTATATATGGAGTGGCTAGGTCAAGAGTCATCGTCGGGCCCACCTCACTTAAAAATTACTAAAACATTCTAAAACATCCCAATAATACTATAATGCTCATATAACTTTTCTAATATTTAAATATAAATTAAAATACACACATAGACACATAAAATAAAATAAAGTAAATAATATATGACACTAACATTATCTAATAACATCATGCAACTCATATAAACATTTCATATCATCATTCCTAACCTCATGCGTCATCTAAATATCAATTAAAACTCATATATGCATCCAACATACTCCTCCACATACAATGAACACTCACATAGATACACATAATTATCATGACACATAATAAACATACGTAATTCACATAGCATAGAATGAACACATATATACACACTTAGATCACATCACACATAATGATTTGACTAGAAGAAACTTATCCACCCAAACCGAATTAAATCCTAACCAAGGTCAATTACCCTTAATCTCACTTAATTAGGACTTAATAAAATTCGGGGTGTTACACTACTCATCACAACCCTCTCATCCCCTTGCGTCATCTTCTCCTGTTGATATTGTAGACAATTTCATTGTGAAACAAATCCTTGAAGTATTCATGGCACAACGACAAGAATTACTGTGCATGAAAGAGGAACTCCAACAACTAAAAACTTCAAGCCACCTCCTCACCACCACACTCTCCATCATCACCACCACCCTTCCCATCATCACCACCATCATCTCCACTTCCACATCCACTATCACATGAGGAGTCAGAGTTCCCTATTGTTAAAGAGAATTATGATATGGAGCAATTGGATTGGGAGACATTAAAGTCCATGGTGGAAGAACTAGCTAGGGAAGTTGAGGAAGACTCAGATGTGGAGATAGTCTACGAGGACCCTCCACCCCTACTCGGCACAAAGACAGACACTTTGTGTGCGGAAGAGAATTCTTTGAGTGTTGGAGTCGCTACAGAGACTTCCTCACAAGACGAAATTGATGAGGCATGCAAGGAAGAAGTCATGGATTCCACCCCCTCGTCCCTTGTTGTTTCGAGGCAACCATTGGGACCTTTTCCATTTTCTCTTGGGACTCATGAGTACGCTCGTCTCGAGACGGATGTTGATGGTTGTTGTCGTGACATCCATAAATTTAATTATTTTTAAAACCAAGTTCCCCTAATATAGTTTAGTGGAAACCAGGGTCGTCTCTACAAAAATTTGATGGTTGTTGTCGTGACACCCATAAATTTAATTATTTTTAAAACCAAGTTCCCCTAATATAGTTTAGTTGAAACCAGGGTCGTCTCTCACAAGGAATGGCTAAGAGAGCAATGCACAAGACTAGTTGTATGATGGTTGTCACAATTGGGGGGTTTTTGTATGCAAGAGAAATAAATTGGAATAATAAAAACAGTGGTTTATGGGGGTAGAACATTCATTAGGGTGTTATCATTGGCTACAAAAGAATGCATGAGTTGATTAATTACGCCGGAGTTAGATCTAACTCCTTTGTTGTGATTCTAATGATTAATTGCCTAGAATGGGATTAATTAGTGAGATCTCACCTTTAGTTCCACTTTCAACAGTTATTAAAGCCAATCACATTAATCTAATTAAAGAGACTAATCAGCCAATTAATTACTCATTACCAAATCCTAATATGCCATGCATCAATTAATCAACTAACACATAAACATATGCCAATGAATTAGCCTAACTCAATCGAGTAAGCCAAGACAAAAGATTAAACACACAATTTAAGATCTCAAATCATATGCCAAGGTTTGATAATTAAAACTTGTGCAATATTAAGAACAAAACCTCAATTTACCCCAATGATGTTCACACCCTCATAAACCACCAAGAGACTTAGTTACTCATGGAGGAAATAAAAGGCAGAATATAAATTGGAATAAAGAAAGTAATTAACTTTAACAATAAAGAGCAAGTAAGAAATTAAATGCAAATTGGAAAGATGGAAAAGCGAATAACTGAATTAATTAGAAAGAGTAACTTACAAAACCCAAAGGGCTAGACGAATAACGTTGAGAATACAAATGAAGGAGCTAGAGCTAAACTAGGAAAAAGCGGGAATCCTAATGGAAGAAAATAACTCTAACTAAAGCCTAGGGTTGAAAGTAAGTAAACTAGGAAAAGAAAAGATATCTAAGTGGTGGTGTTGAGAGGTGTTGTTTTCTGATGCATTAGCCTCCTTTAAATAAGGTGAGCAGCCTCCAAACCCTAATCAATTTGGGCCCCCAACTCGTGCAGATAGGGTTTCTGCTGTGACAGAATTGCAGCACGGCGCTTGGGCGCGTATAGCTCGCTAGGGCGCCAGCGCTATGCACGTGATGAGTTTAAGTGGGCCTCGTGCACTGGAGCGCGCTATTGGCGCTGGAGCGCTCGATGCTGGTTCTGAAACTCACTGCTCCGCTTCTTGCTCAGTTCCTGATGTCTACAGCTCCAATAATACCTGTGACCTGTACTAAAAGTACAAAATATCCAAGATCAAGTGCAAAGGTCATCCTTGAATTGCAAAAACATCATAAAACTTGTTATTTTAGCCTTTATTTCTATTAAGTCCAATTAAATTCCAAATTGTATTAAGTATAATAAAAGGCTAAAATAGAGCAAAGAATTGCATACAATCATCCAGATTAAGGGCATAAAATATTGGCAAAAACCACGTTATCAAATATCCCCACACTTGAACAATTGCATGTCCTCATGCAAAAGCAATGATTCCAAACATCTCTCAAAGCAAAGCATTGGCTAACACATCTAACACCTAAGTCCTAAAAGAAAAAATAAAATCTACAGATGATGGAAAATTATTCAAAACAGCACACCTTGGTCAGAATTATGCAACACCCACAAACATATTATCAGTTGGCATTAAGAGAAATTCATGAGTTAAGAGAATCAATTCATGTTATGCAAAGTTGGTTGATTGGCCCTCACCAGTGTGTTTTTCTCTCAATCACTCAGTGTTTTAGCTAAGCACTCAATTGAATAATTCACACAAGTATTCACATTCCATAAATTTGCTATACTCCTAACATTGCAATTTTACAAACATGGTGCATCAAGAGGTCTTTCCAGGGTTGTAACGGGGCTTGGGACAAGTGTGGCATATATGGGAAGTGGACTTAATTCCAAAAAACTAAGACTTCATGGTTTGATCGATCCTAGATGACTTCTATCACTACAGAAAAGATGGGGAGAGAAGAGATAGAAATACCCAAGATCAATATCCCATAAATTCTTAAATTTAACATTCCCAAGGTTCCCAAATAATTTCACATTAATTCCCAAGAACCCAACAACCTTTATTTGCAGAATTCACATTTTTTTTCTTGATTTTTCTGTATTTTTTCGATTTTTTTTTAATTGCCTCATCTAAATTCCTTTGGTAGTTGAAATGAGGTGGAAAAGAAAATAACAAAAGACCACTTATGTACAAAAACTACCCTTACAGCTACATTCTCATACTTTACAATATATATCAGTGCTCAGTTTGACCCAATTTCCCCACACTTAAGACCTTTTCCCAACAATCAAACCATGTCCTCCTAGTTTCTCAGAAGGGATTTTTCATTGTTTTTCTGTCTTTGGCTTGTAATGAGCTTAGTAACAAAAAAGGGATAAAGGCTCAACTTGGCTACAAACAATGGGAATTGTGTATGGGTTGGCTATTTGGCTAAGTGGCTTTTAGATGTAAAAACAAAATTATGCCTCAATCACATGCAACATGTATAAAATGCAAAACAAGAATCAAGCAAATTCAGGAATAACAAATACAAGTGTGTGTGTGCTCACAGGAAGAAAGTGATCAGTTGATGTATGTAATCACATTAAGGCTCAAATCTCACAGGTAATCCAAGCAACCAAACAAAGATAACACCAACAACTCAAACTCATATTTAGATAATCATGCCAACATTCTTGAGTAAAAAACAAGGGGTAAAGAAATTTCAGACCAAAAGGTGCTATAAAGAAAACTACCCAATCATCTACCTAAAAACATGTAAAAACAAAACAAAATAAAAGAAAAAGAAATCCAATTTTTCTACACCCTCCCCACACTTAAATGAGACACTGTCCCCAGTGCCAATAAATTAAAGAACAAAGAAAAGGGTATAGAAAGGACCTATGGGGGACTTAATCGTCCAGGACCGCTGGGGCGAGCTACAGGCGCAAGAACGCCACGGTCGTGTTCCCGCGGGCGCCAGAGCGCGCGGGGGGGGCTGGAGCGCGAATCTACTGCAACTTCCATGACAGCTGCTGGACTGCGAATGATTGTCCAATTGGCTAATTGATTACTGAAAACAAATGTTAATAAATAAGAAACAATAACGAAGAAACTATCTAAGTGCATCATCTAGCCTTAGACTCCAATCCTTTCTGTTGGGGTTCACTACCTTCTCCAAGACTCTTTTGATCTCACGATTGGAGACTTCAGCTTGCCCGTTAGTTTGGGGGTGATAGGCAGTGGAAATCCTATGAACAACCCCATACTTACGGAGTAGGGCATCCATGCTCCTATTGCAGAAATGAGTCCCTCTGTCACTAATGATGGCCCTTGGTGTTCCAAACCTGCAGAAAATATTGGACCTAACAAAAGCAACTACAACTGCGGAATCATTAGTTCTGGTGGCAATTGCTTCCACCCACTTTGAGACATAATCCACAGCGAGAAGGATGTAAACAAAACCACGAGAGCTAGGAAGTGGTCCCATGAAATCAATTCCCCATACATCAAAGATTTCGCAAAATAGTAAAGGTTGTTGGGGCATTTCATTTTTCCATGAGTTATTTCCAGCTCTTTGGCATTGCTCACATGATTTACAGAACTCATAAGAGTCTTTCTTAATGGAAGGCCAGTAAAATCCACAGTCAAGGATTTTCCTAGCAGTGCGGTGAGGTCCAAAGTGACCTCCGCTAGGCCCAGAATGACAGAAAGTTAGGATTGATTGGAATTCCATGTTATCCACACAACGTCTAATTACTTGATCAGACCCGAGTCTCCACAAATATGGTGCATCCCACAAGTAGTATTTGCAATCACTTTTGAATTTCTCTACTTGGGATTTCGAAAGTTTTGGTGGGATAACTCGGCCTGCCAAATAATTGGCAATCGGTGCATACCATGGAATGACATCAACCTTTAGCAGGTGCTCTTCAGGAAAAGAGTCATTAAGTGGAAGGGGATCCTTGGGAATGTGCTCAACTCTACTCAAATGGTCAGCAACCAAATTAAGAGCACCACTTTGATCCCATATTTCTAAATCAAACTCTTGTAAGAGTAGCATCCACCTAATCAACCTTGGCTTGGCTTCAGGTTTCTTTAAAAGATATTTTAGAGCTGCATGATCGGAGTATACCACTACCTTGGAGCCTAGCAAATATGATCGAAATTTATCTAATGCAAAAACAATTGCTAAAAGCTCTTTTTCAGTAGTGGTATAATTGGATTGTGCAGCATCCAAAGTACGAGAAGCATAATATAGGACATGAGAAACCTTACCCACCGATTGGGCTAAGACAGCGCCCAACGCATAGTTTGAAGCTTCACACATGAGCTCAAACGGCAGCGTCCAGTCCGGCGGTTGAATCACAGGTGCGGTGGTGAGGTGCTCCTTCAATTCGTCAAATGCCTTCTTGCATGCATCATCGAACTGGAATTCTACTTCCTTCTGTAGGAGCTTGGTCATGGGCAGTGCAATTTTGCTGAAATCCTTGATGAATCTCCGATAAAATCCTGCATGACCCAAAAAAGAACGAACTTCCCGCACACTAACGGGGTAAGGTAGATAACATCTATTTTAGCCTTGTCTATTGAAATTCCAGCTTTGGAGATGACATGCCCAAGTACCACACCTTGTTTGACCATAAAATGACATTTTTCAAAGTTTAAAACAAGGCGGGTAGAGATACATCTTTTTAAAACCTTTTCCAGACTATGCAGGCAGTCATCGAAAGAAGATCCAAAAACCGTGAAATCATCCATAAATACTTCCATGCAATTTTCAAGAAAATCGGAGAAGATGCTTACCATACTGATAGGATGCGAAATTCTGAGCATCCTCTGCCCTTATATGTACATCTTGCCTTCCTTAAGTGTGTTAATTGTAGTTGTTTGCATTGTTTTTGTATATTTTGCATTTTTTGGTGGTTGATGTGGAATTATGTTACTTTTTGAGGTTTTAAGTAAACTTTAGCCTTGTTATCTTTTGATGCACGTTTGGGTAGTGCTTTGGTATTTCAGGGACCTAGGCTGGAGCTACTTTGAGTCTCGGTAGCATCGGAAGCAGCGGGAGCATTGGAGCGAGCGAAACGGGGAACCGGAGAATTTTGCAGCAAATTGTGTTTTTACTGATACTGGTCGCTAGCGACCAAGACGTGACAGCTCCCCAATTTTTGGTGTTTTTGCTATTTAGTCCCTACTCCCCTTTTTGTAAAAAGGCCCCTTTATCTGATTGGGCTGACACTGGAGAGGATTCCTAGTTCATTTTCCAAATTAGGCTAGGGTTTTTAGAGAGAGAAGATCCAACTTCTCTCTAGGTTTTTCCATTTTTGTCTTGCACACTATTACACTATTCTACTCTTCTCCAAGTTTAAATACAATTTCATTTTCATTTTCCAGCATGATTATGGTTCTCATTTCTTTATTTCATTTGTTATCTTTGATTATGTGTGAGTAGTTTTCTCATTCTTGGTGTTGGGTGATTGCCAAAATTATGTCTTCTCTTGAAATCCACTATTAATTTGTTTTCTTGCTTCTCATTCTCTTGGGCTTTTAAATGTTATTAAGTTACCTTGTGTGGATTCATGCTTGCTGTTTTTTATCTTGCCATGAATGTACATTAATTTCTTGATTAAGGGATTAAAGTGCATTTAGGGGTTTATGGATCTATGTGTTGATCAATGCATTGGCTCAATCATTGAGAGAGTGTGAATAATTCTTGATTGAGAATTAGGTTTGCATGTGCTTGGGGTGATTAGATTATTTGTTTTGATCAAAGTCAATTTGGTTTAGTAAATCTTGAGCATGTGTAAATTGCATTCTAAGTGTTTGAAAAAATGCCTATGTGGGTTTAGGATAGGGAAAACGTGATTTTGTGCATAACTCAACACCAAGACTCTTTTTGCATTATTAATACTTCTTGATTTCATTGCTTGCATTACCTCTTACACAATCCCAACATTAAATGTACTATACATACCTAATCAACGATTTAAGTCCTCTTTGGGAAACGACTTGGGTTGACTAGCTATACTACTATAGCTAATTAATTCAATACCTTTTGGGAACTTGTTTTTAAATTCTAAATTGATTGTAGTTAAAAGAAATAACGACGCTTTTAGCTACATCAATTTTTGGCGCCGTTGCCGGGGAGGCTTAAGAGTTGATTATTGTGCATAGTTATAGTATTTTCTTTTACTTACATATCTATTACTAGTTTATACTTACACTTACTCAAAAACACAAAAATACAATAATTTTCTGCACTTTTTCTACTTAGTGCAGAATTTTTCTGCAATATTTAGTTTTATAGGTTGTTTTTACTTTACATGCTCTCTATGAATGACTCGATCGCACAACGATCCATCCTTTGAACGTTTTGATCCCGAGATCGAAAGGACCTTGAGGAACTTAAGGCGTTCTAGGAGGATTGGCGGTGTTGAGGACATAGAGCATAATCTCGCTTTCCCTACTCAATCATTTAGTGAAGGTGCTAGTGTTAGTAGTGACTTAAATAGTTTTTTCGGTCCGGAACCTTTTGATTTTTCCACTAGTGTTTCAGGTGAAAGCTCTGCCATGGGTGATCACGAGCTCACACTCCGGGAGATGGCGGCTCCCGATCTCACTCAACAACACCTCGGCATCATTTACCCCCAAGCGGAGGCCGATTTCGAACTCAAGGGGGCTTTAATCCATTGGCTCCCTAAGTTCCATGGGCTAGCCGGAGAAGACCCAACCAACACCTCAAGGAGTTCCACATCGTTTGTGCCACCCTCCGACCTTAAGGAGTGGATGAGGATTTGGTGAAACTCCGTGCTTTCCCATTCTCCTTGGAAGGAGCCTCCAAGCAATGGTTGCTCAACTTACCCAACGGGGCGGTTAATTCATGGCTCACCATGAAGCGGGTATTTTTGGAGAAATATTTTCCCGCCTCAAGAACTAGCTCCATCCGGAAGGAAATATGTGGAATCCGGCAAATGCATGGGGAGACACTCTATGAGTATTGGGAACGCTTCAACAAATTGGTGGCTAGTTGTCCATTCCACCAAATTCAAGAGAACCACTTGATCCAATACTTCTATGAGGGACTCAACCCGGCGGATAGAGGCACCATTGATTCTTCAAGTGGGGGTGCTCTCATGAACAAGACTCCAACCCAAGCTAGGGAGTTGATTGAGACCATAGCGGCGAACTACCAACAATTCGGAGCAAGGGATACTCGTAGTTCGAAAGGGGTCAATGAAGTAGTTGCTATGGAGTCCAATGGGGTTTACAAGAAGTTGGACGAGATTTCGGTGTTCATGAAGCAACTTGCACTCAACCATCACAAGCCACCTTCCATTCCACCCATTGACATCCAACAAGTGTGTGGCATATGCGCAAGTGATCACACTACCGACACTTGCCCCCAACTCATGGATGATCCAACCATGGTGGCCGCTACACACCAATTCAACAATAGACCCCCTTCAACCCAAATAATCCACCCATGGGGAACACATACAACCCCTCTTGGAGAAACCATCCTAACCTTAGGTGGGGAACAACCAACAAAACTAATACTCCCAACCCACCTATGGCCAAGCTTCTAACTCCCAACCATACCACAACAACCTCCAAAATACCAAGCTCCACACCAAAGACCAAACCCCCAACCTCAACTTACCGGCAATAAACCCCTCTTCAAATTCTAGCCCTCCACCCACCACTCCAAACCCTCAACCTCCTCCAACCAATGATGCGGAAAACCCCGCCATGCAACAAATCATCAAGTTGCTTATGGAGCAAAAGCAACAAACAGATGCCCTCTTTCAACAACAAACGAGTTGCAAAGGAAGATCCTCCAATTGGAGAGTGTTCAAGCATCTTCCTCAAATGCCCAAGGAGGGCAACTTCCCGCTCAACCGTTCCCAAACCCAAAGGGGGACGTCAATGCCATCACCCTCCGCTCCGGAACCACTCTACCGGAAAGGGAAATTTTGGAAGAGGATGGCAAGAAGGAGGACAAGAAGGAAAAGGAGGAGGAGGGCAAAAAGGAAGAGGAGGCCCAACCAAGGTGCTTGCCCTTCCCCCAACTCATTAAGGGAAGCAAGAAAAAGCAAGCGGAAGTGGACCCGGATCTCTTGGAGACATTCAAGAAGGTGGAAGTCAATATTCCCCTCTTGGATGCTATCCAACAAGTTCCCAAATATGCCAAGTTCCTCAAGGAACTTTGCACTCACAAGCGGAGGATCAAGGAGGCAAAGTCTCAAGTCGAAGTTGCCATGCTATCTCCCTCCTTGCCCCGCAAGTTTCAAGATCAGAGGAAATTCTCTATACCTTGCGTGGTGGGCAAGATGGTCATCAAGGACGCGCTTGCGGACTTGGGGGCGGGGATTAATGTGATGCCCAAGGCCATCTATCAAGCCCTTAACTTTGGCGAACTCAAGCCAACCGGTTTGCTTCTTCAATTTGCAAACCGAAGTGTCCAAAAATCGGAGGGAATTCTTGAAGATGTACTTGTCAAGGTAAATGAGTTAATTTTCCCCGTTGATTTCTATGTATTGGACACCAATGATGAGGTACCATTGGACCAACATACACTTATACATGACCGACCTTTTCTAAAAACCGCTAAGGCCAAGGTGGATGTGTATGCGGGTACTTTGGACCTAGAATGTGGTGATCTCAAGGCTCGTTTTTGTCTTAAAGAAGCTATGAAACACCCATATGAGTCTCATTCTATTTTTTCTGTTGATATTATTGATGAATTGGTTGAGGATGAGGTAGAAGGGTGGTTTCAAGGCTTAAATCCCTCTAGTGTCATTGACAATGACTTGAGCCTTGAAACTTGTGAAAATTGTTTTGAAAAAGGTGAATTGTGCACAAAATGTGCGAATGAGGATTTGAGCTTTTTGGAACAAATGAGAAAACAATTGATTTAGGTAAAGAATTGATTTCAAGTGAAATTTCTGGATATGATGCTTGTTCTTGTGCCAAAGCATTTGCTATTTCAGGTGCTCCTCCTGAAGGAGCTCAAGCACCACCCACTGAAGAACTAAAGCCTCTTCCTCCACATCTCAAATACATTTCTTGGGGAAGGAGTAGCTCAACCAGTAATCATAGCCAGTGATCTCTCCACCACTCAAGAAGACAAGCTTACGCAAGTCTTGAGGGATCACAAGGCGGCTATTGGGTGGACCTTGGGAGATCTCACTGGGATTAGCCCCTCCACATGCACACACCGCATTTTCTTGGAGGAGGGTGCAAAACCGGTGAGGCAACCTCAAAGAAGGATGAATCCCTTGATTTTAGAGGTGGTCAAGAAGGAAGTGACCAAACTCTTGGCGGCGGGCATCATCTACCCCATTTCTGATAGCCAATGGGTGAGCCCCGTCCAAGTTGTTCCCAAGAAGTCCGGCATCACCGTCATCCGTAATGAAGAGAATGAGTTGGTCCCAACGAGAGTCCAGAATAGTTGGCGGGTTTGCATAGACTACCGCCGACTCAACCAAGCAACCCGGAAGGACCACTTCCCCTTGCCCTTCATTGACCAAATGCTTGAGAGGTTGGCCGGACAATCCCACTACTGCTTCTTGGATGGATTTTCGGGGTATTTCCAGATTCACATAGCCCCGGAGGATCAAGAGAAGACGACTTTCACATGCCCCTTCGGCACTTTGCCTATCGGCGCATGCCATTTGGGCTCTGCAACGCCCCAGGCACTTTCAGAGGTGTATGGTAAGCATTTTTTCTGATTTTCTTGAAAGTTGCATGGAAAGTTTTTATGGATGACTTCACTGTTTTTGGTTCTTCATTTGATGTATGCCTAGATAGTTGACCAAGGTCCTAAGAGATGCATTTCCTCTCACTTGGTGTTAAATTTGAAAAATGCCATTTCATGGTTCAAAAAGGTGTGGTCCTTGGTCATATTATCTCTAGGGAAGGCATTTGTGTTGATAAGGCTAAGATAGATGTGATTACTTCTTTGCCTTACCCCGCATGCGTGCGGGAAGTTCGTTTTTTTTGGGCCATGCAGGGTTTTACCGGCGGTTCATTAAGGCTTCAGCAAGACGGCCCCCCTCTCGCAAAACTGCTGCAAAAGGACGTGGATTTCTGCTTTGATGAGGCTGCAAGAAGGCGTTTAACGCGCTCAAAGGGTACTTGACCACCGCACCTGTGATCCAACCTCCGGATTGGACACTCCCTTCGAGTTGATGTGCGATGCCTCCAACCATGCGTTGGGTGTCGTGTTGGCACAATCGGTGGGTAAGGTCCCTCATGCTATTTACTATGCCTCTCGTACTTTGGATTCGGCGCAATCCACTATACTACTACGAGAAGAGCTCCTAGCCATTGTTTTTGCACTTGAGAAGTTTCGTTCTTACTTGCTAGGCTCCAAGGTAGTAGTATATTCGGATCATGCCCCTCAAATATCTTTTGAAGAAACCCGAGGCCAAGCCTCGTCTCATCAGATGGATGCTACTCTTGCAAGAGTTTGACATTGAGATTAGGGATCGGAGTGGTGCTCAAAATTTGGTTGCAGACCATTTAAGTAGACTTGAGCACCTTCTCGATGATCCCCATCCCATTGA